>JZKD02S0022255.1:278330-321505 GCA_000966675.3 Picea glauca
AAACAACCAAGGTGAATTCAAAGCCTTGTTCTTCCTTCTAAAATGTGCTATGGACAAGGAAATTTCTCATTTGTAGTTTTTTGGTGATTCTTCCTTAACCATTGATTGGATGAAAAACATGATATAGGTTCTCAATACCAGGTTGTTGCAAGCGGGTCGGTTGCTAAAAGACATTGCAAGATTGTAAAATCAATTTTGTGCATATATTAAGAGATATTAACTATTTTGTTGACATCCTTTCCAAGGAAGCTTTAAATCTTGATATGAATCGATGTGTTGTAGACGAACTTGTAGAAAAACAAGAAATTTCTTTATCTAACTACAACATTCTTGAACTTTAATATTTCTATTTGTTTAAGAATATGAAGTGACCTAATATTTTTTCTATCTAACCCCAATAGATAGTTTGGAGACTTGATAGTACATATGTACCTATGAATATACTCTCTATTGTGGTGAAATAGATATGAATGTACTCTCTATTGTATTGTGGTGAAATAGAAAGTATAAATTTTACTAACACACATTAAAAACAAGTTTAATTAATTTACATCATATGAACCCTTAAGTTTAGGGTTAGATAATTTATGTCTATTTATATTTAATATTTATGTCAAGTTTTTATAGCTTTTTAAAATTAATTTAGTGAGTTGAATCACTATTGATTTTACCTAAAATATGTATTGATCTGTAAATGATAAAAAATCATTTAATAAGTACATATCAAACAAGTTTTTAAAACAAATCACAAAAATGTATCCGACACTTCTCTACATATTACTATATAATTCTACATCTTATAATAAAAAAGAAATTATATTATTATAAAATTTCCCCATCTTTCTAAATTCTAATCATACTTTATTTTAATTTAACCAATTCCTTTACCTAACTTTGTTACTAGCCTTTCCTCCACCATCTAACATGTTCTTACGTAGCCTCAACCGATTCCTTTACCTAACTTTTTATGAGCTTTGATTTTTCTTTACCATTTAGTCATTTTTTCCTTTATTTGTTCATTTTAAAAGTATGACTAGGTAATATTTATTTTGTAAAATACATAATTTATATTATTTTTAGTGATTTGACTTCTACCATTATCTTATTTTTCTGTTATTTTTTTAAAATTAAAATTAATAAAATATTTAGTGTGATGATGGAAAATCATAAATTTAATAAAATATTTAATGTGATGATGAAAAATCATAATTTATTTAAGAATATAAGAGTATGAATTATTATGATTTAATGATTTATTTATTTAGTGTGATGATGGAAAATCATAAATTTATTAAAATATTTAATGTGATGATGAAAAATCATAATTTATTTAAGAATATAAGAGTATGCATTATTATGATTTAATGATTTATTTATTTATGAAGATGGATGATGATCATTTTAAGAGTGGCTACACAATATTTATTTTCTCATTATTTTTTCTCAAAGTTAAATTTAGTGTGATGATGAAAAATCATGATTTATTTATAAGTATGGATTATCATGATTTATTTATTTATGATGATGGATGGTCATAACTATTTTAAGAGTATGGATCAGAAATTTTTATTTTGTGAAATACATAACTTATAATTTTAGTGATTTTATTTATACCATGTTTTATTTTTTCATTATTTTTTTTTAAATTAAATTTAATAAAATATTTAGTAAGATGATGGAAAATCATGATTTATTTATTTATAATGGATAATCATGATTTTAGGAATATGATTAGAAAATATTTATTTTTGTCAAATATATAACTTATATATTTTAGTGTTTTGATTTGTAAGATTCTCTTATTTTCTCATTATTTTTTCTCAAAGTTAAACATAATAAAAGATTTAATGTAATGATGGATAATTATGATTTATGATTTTTATTAGAAATTTTAAAGCATATTTTTAGCTAATATTAATTTTAACATAATATTAATGAACAATTAATTTAAATCACATTAATGGTTATGGCTATGCTTAGAGCTAGATTATCAATGTATGAGGAACATACATCCATGCAAACATAGACACACACCTATATTAGAAGTTGTCACTTACTTTATTGATACTCATTAAATCAAACATATAATTTATTCCTGATATTCATTATCTCTTTGGACATCAATATTATTGACCTAATTGTATGAATGCAAATGCAAATGGATTGAAATTCCATCACTGACCACTCTTATTGAAAGATTATAAGTGGGAGTCATTTATTTCATTACTTTGAAAAGGATGTCGATGGTGTCATTATATTTGGTGGAGAACTGGTCCAAAGAGTATATCGACTGACTATAAAGGGTCATTCATATCATCTCATTTTTTATGACCTCTTATAGAATCTGACAAACTCAAAATTGTTGAAATTGCTAATTTCGGTTGTAAATTTTCAATTCCATTCCTATGGGTGGATTCAAAGTACCCATTATAGTTTAATATTACAAATTTAGATGAGTGAGATTGTACTTTCAAAAAGAACATATTTTCACATGTGAATTTATATTGTTTACATGCTAGGAAGAGTGTTAGGAACAGGGTAGAATGAACCCCTTATCCCATGTCATGTATCTCCATTATGAGCTTGTTTTGATGACACATGTCACTAAAGTATTTACAACATTGTATTTTAGTTCTGTTATTCAAAGACAAGGTTTAAACAACCAAGGTGAATTCAAAGCCTTGTTCTTCCTTCTAAAATGTGCTATGGACAAGGAAATTTCTCATTTGTAGTTTTTTGGTGATTCTTCCTTAACCATTGATTGGATGAAAAACATGATATAGGTTCTCAATACCAGGTTGTTGCAAGCGGGTCGGTTGCTAAAAGACATTGCAAGATTGTAAAATCAATTTTGTGCATATATTAAGAGATATTAACTATTTTGTTGACATCCTTTCCAAGGAAGCTTTAAATCTTGATATGAATCGATGTGTTGTAGACGAACTTGTAGAAAAACAAGAAATTTCTTTATCTAACTACAACATTCTTGAACTTTAATATTTCTATTTGTTTAAGAATATGAAGTGACCTAATATTTTTTCTATCTAACCCCAATAGATAGTTTGGAGACTTGATAGTACATATGTACCTATGAATATACTCTCTATTGTGGTGAAATAGATATGAATGTACTCTCTATTGTATTGTGGTGAAATAGAAAGTATAAATTTTACTAACACACATTAAAAACAAGTTTAATTAATTTACATCATATGAACCCTTAAGTTTAGGGTTAGATAATTTATGTCTATTTATATTTAATATTTATGTCAAGTTTTTATAGCTTTTTAAAATTAATTTAGTGAGTTGAATCACTATTGATTTTACCTAAAATATGTATTGATCTGTAAATGATAAAAAATCATTTAATAAGTACATATCAAACAAGTTTTTAAAACAAATCACAAATGATTATTTATTGGTTTGTTTGAACTACTTTTATTGTCCAAATTTTCTACATTTATTTTGGAATTTTTCAAGGCAATGTTCCAAAGTGCATCTTGAATCTCTTCTCCAAATGTAATTTTATGGATCTACTCATTTTTTATCATAATAAAGTTTATGTTCATCCCTAGTCTCCTTGTTGAGTGATTTTTCCCTCTATAAATATTCCAAAATAGAAACTTCATTAGCTTGTCTCCGTTAAGAAATTGTGGGCAACATATTTATTCTATGTGTTGACACATAAATTCCTATGCGAGTGTAGAATGAATGTCTCTTTAACACCCATGTTTAAATTTGATGTTCATTATTCTCCATCAAACACAAAACTCATAACTAATGGTTAAATTTTTTTATTGTCCTTCAATTTATGTTCATGCATACTTATACCTTGTCAAATGTGTAGATTGTACAATTAGTAGGAAGTTACTTCATTCAATTCATTTCTCCCGAGATTACACATGTAATATGAGGAGGGGATCCTTAATTATTCAAAACCCTAATAAAGTGATCCAGGTGGATATTGGTGGCCACCCCCTATTCCACTAGCTCAAAATATAGTTTTCCACCTTGGTAGTTTTTCGACAGTTTTTCAGGTTCCAAACTTCTGGGGCCGTTTTGAGGCCTTGAGCGACGTTTTTTGGGGATTTGGGGCCCAGGAAATTAACAAAATCATTGTCCTGGGCTAGTCGAAAATGTTTCTTCTCGGTTAGACCTTTCAAACAGTGTATCGAGTGTCCCAAACGAAGATCGTATGCAAAAGTTATGCCCCCGAGAAGTTGACATATCAACTACCCCCACTGGGGCCCACAAACCTTTTGGATTTTTATTTTCTGGCATTAGGGTTTTGGATTTTATTTATTTTAAAAAGGATTTTGGAGCCTCATTGTAAAAATAATCTTATTTCAAATGCAATTAACAATCACATCTCTTTTCAAAGATAAGCTATCGCCATTCTAGCGAGTCTTTCATTCTGTATTTTTTACAGTTTTGTACATTTCACACATTAATAGAAATTATGTAATACTGTATCTATGTTTTTATCTGTATTGTATCTCTCTTATATGGTTGGATATCCGATATATATTTGTACATTTCTTTATCGTATCTCCTCTCTCATTTAATGCCGAAAATAATCTAGATAAGTGGTATCAGAGAAGGCTGCTCGTGATCGTTTTTCAGTGCATGTCCCCGACGAGGTCTGAGTATAGAAAGTTTTGTCTAGATCTTGTCTCTCTTGAGGGAAATCTTTCTAGCATGCCCAAGAAACCCTCCATGGAGGAAGAAAAGAAAAACGAAGGAGCAGGGGATTCTATCAATTTGTTTCTTGAGCAAGCTCTCATGTGACAAGGGGACAAAATGATGGAGAATTTTTCCCACATCCTTCAACACCTATCGATAACAAGAGGCACGTCTTCATCAAGTGGCCACTTTGGAGGCACCTTGCCTTTCACGGTACAAGTTAATTTGGATATTCTTGTATTTGAAGGATAGATAGATGTAGATGCACTAAACAAATGGTTAAATATGCTAGAAGGTTATTGCTTTGTTCACAATTTTTCCAACAGGGAAAAGATCACCTTCACACTCCTTAAAGATATCCCCCATGTCAAACATTGGTGGGAAAATTACTGGGAGAAAAGTCCTACATAGTATTCTAGAATATATGGGGATGAGCCTATTTGGGATTTTTTTGTGGATGCGATCAAGGAACAATATTACCCTGTTGGCAAATATGAAGACTAGTACATGAGATGGACTATGCTACGTCAAGAGAGGGGCCAAGCAGTGCTAGAGTTCACTAATACCTTTCATACCTTGCGCACCAAGCTAGGTATCAAAGACTGTGAAGGACATCTGGTTCTTAAATATCATGGGGCTCTACATAGATACATCCAAAATCAAATGGATTTTCTGGACATCTCATCACTCGGTGCTTCTTGTTGATATATTTTTAAAATAGAGCATAAATTAAAGCACCAAAACAAGCCACTACTACATATTGTAAAAATTCCAACGTTCTATTTGCGGTGTTATGGACAAAATTGCCCATACTGTCGGAAAATAGAGGAAATTAAAAAAACAAAAATTCATATTGCCTGATAATGTCGATATTTCCATGTTGACGTCTCTCTTTCCACGTTGATGTCTCTCTTGCCACGTTTCTATCTCTCTTGCCACGTTTTCCACCTAGTCTTCTCTCTTGCCACGTTTGTGACATAGTCATCTCTCTTGCCACGTTTGTGAAGATTGTTGTTGCAATTGTGACGTTTAGGAGACTAGGTTTTCACCCTCCAATAGTCACCTTAGTATGTTGACCAAGTCAAAATACTAATGGTCACTTAGGTTTTTATAACGTTGGAATTGCGATGTTATAAAATATATAAATATGTTGCATTTGATGGATGTTGCGACAAGTTTGCTATAATAATGACGTTTCGTTTTAATTTTCTAATTGGTATACAAGGGTATTGTTTTTCATTTATATTGTGTTCACTATTTTGTGATGTGGTAGAATAGGAATAACACTACAAATCTTAGACCACCATACAACCCGATCATGGATGCCATTGATTTAGAAATTTTGTTTCTTTCCAACATCATTATATTCACTATAGATTGTTTATAGGACAATTCCTTTGCACAACAAAATTTAAACCTCATATAGTTTGGCTAACAAAACCATCATTTTTTGCAACACTACTCATATATACATAAATATAGTTTCCAAGAAACCAAAAAGTAACTTTTCCCTCAGGCTTATAAGATTGACTTGTTATGGGAAGCTTGTTGGACATACCTACAACAAACCCGACCCTCTTGTTGATTAACATGTTGAAAAATTGGTTCAATGAAGCTCAGTCTCCCTTTGTTGATCAATTCTTTGGGTTATTTCTCTTCTTGTGGATGCAACTAAGACCCCCTATGTCCCATATTTTAATAGCATAGGCCACTCCTAGGAAATGAACCGAGTGGGAATAAAAAACCCTTCGCACATGAAGGAGATCATTTTGGCGTCGATATAATTAAGTCTCAGATTGATGTAGCCACTTGATCTCACAATTATGGCTCTTCACAGAATGTTTTAGGTCCAGAGCCTCCTCCTCCCCTAGAAACACCCTTGTATATCGATAAGACATAACCTCTGTCTCATATTCCCAAAGGAGTACTTAAGCACTCTGCCCACAATCCCAATTCTAGAGCCACCAAAAATTACTCGATTGTTGAGGATTTGGGCCAAACACCATGCACGATGTTGATTTTGGGGGTGCTCCAGACATGTCCTTCATAGAGGAACACCTTGTTATCTAAGTTAGAATATCTAGACCCATGTGGCTCAAAGGTTATCAATTTTGATGTCATGGACGTTAAGCCTCACTTACTTTACCATGTGGCCTTTCAAATCCATGTGGAGAACATGAAAATTACCATCAAATGTACTATAATTGATGAAGGTGCTTCGACATCCATGATGTCTCTAGCCTGTTGGAAATCCATTGGCTCTCCACCCTTGTCTCAATCCATGACTATGTTGACTACATTTGATGGGCATTCTTTTAGACCCCATGTGATTCTTCCCATTTTCCCAGTCTAGTTAGGTGGAAATATTGTGGAGGTCGAGGTCGAGGTGGTTGATGCCCCTCTCGACTCAGATTCAGACAAGTGCAGTATAATATGAATTGCATGTCTTAACAAGAGGTTTAAAGCTAAGCTTTATTTTTTTTTAGTTTTTTAGTATTTTCGCTATTCTTCAAAAAAATAATTTTTTATATTGCATTTCATTTCATTTAAATTTGCGATGAAACACAATGTAATTTTTTTTTCTATAAAATAAAAAATGCTTCACATATCCCACATGAATAAAAGTCTTCTTCTGACTTATGAAACTTTTATCATGCACCAACAAAGCCGCTGGTTTGTTATCTAATCTTTGAGGAAAAGAAAACATTGTGGAAAATAATATAAATAAGCACCTTTGGATTGCAAAGTGAGCACCTCATATTTGAAAATCACCCATCACAAACAACAGTAAGAGGAACAAATGTTTCAAGTTGTTCGTCGACTGTAGACTTGTACTTTACACCCTTCACAACCCCATCCTTCTCAGTCAAAGAAAGTACAGTTCCTTGCTCCAAATGAACCCTACAGTCACATGAACTTTGATTCAAATTAGCTTCTAGTTCACATTGGTAATACAAGAAATAAATATACAAGAATTGAGTAGAATGAAATGCACATTGCAACCTAATAAACTACCTCAATTGTGTAAATTAGTTATAATTGTAAGTCTCCTGGATTATATGCACTAACTGCAATGCCAACCACCATGAATCATGTGAAGCTGGAAAGAAGACCCAAGTTTGGATTGGTGTAAGTTTTACCCCACCACAACAGGCATAGAAGGCTCAAGATATGCCATTACTACAATGGCCTAAACAAGTTAATGATAGGAATAGTACCCTGAAAGACTGAAGAATCGGTCCCTCTAACGTATAATGAAGTTGAAATGTACCCACATTGTTTACTAAGAAATGAAGGTACAACATTTCCATCAACAAAAAGAGTTCAAACACTCAAGGGTGCACTAGAATTTACTATATAGGCTTGTGAATGTGTTGTCGCAAAATGTTGTTGTGTGCTACAACAAGCTATCTGAATTTCTGAACAACAAGCAAGATTTCTTAAATCCTAGAATTTTAGCATTTTAGTGGGATGGAGTCCAACTAATTTTAGCTGTCAAGTTACAAAGGCCTTATGGTATTCTTTATGCCATTTTGTTTCCGTTTTGCTTACACGTGATCAATTTTCTGCGATTATTCTACTCTGAAGAGTTGGGAGTGATGAATCTAACACCTCATGATCACAAACAGAATAAAGGGTATTTGTAGCCACACGATCCAGGACATCTATCTCATAGATATTTTGAATGACTAGTCTGAAAGAAATTATGTTCACAGAAGAATTTGCATTAAAATTCAAATATTAAATATCGAGTTTTCATAAGATGGTCATTTTAATTACATTAATGGATCAATGATCAATCACTTCAATTCATAAAGGGAAAAACATCAAATTGTATTGTTTGTGCTATGTGTGCAACTCCTTTTTCTTAAACTTGAAATGGGTTCATGCAATACAGTTTTGAATGAGTTGAGTGGGGAACGACAAAAAATGTTTTTTAGTAATGTTAATCTAATTAGTATGCCAAAACATGCGACAAATTATTATAAATATTGACCCAGTTATACAATTACCTAAATGTTATTATAGACATGTTCCATCTTAGTTAAAAGTCTATAACTATATTCTTCAAGCCTTCATAGTCTTCTTTCACGATTCTACTCAATTATGACAAATTCTAAACTTGTTTGCATTCTTCACATTATATATGATTTAATTCATATTCACAGCTCTTAAAATAAAAATCATATCCCTGTCTAATCCAATGTCACACTTGAATCTAAAACATTAAAAAAAATTCTCAGGACTGAACCCATGAAGCATGTTTGTAATTTCCACTGCAATCTTGATTTTTTGTCAATAGAACTTTATTGTCAAAATCAAGTCAGTTCAGGTGATCCTAGAAGATTTATGCACCTGGTAGGGTGATCCTTTTTCTTTATGTTATACAATTTTTTGATCATATGGATACCCATTTTCCTTTAATACTTTGTGTCAAGGAACCTGTAATTTATTGTTATCTTGAGTTTTTCCTTAGTATTGAACCTCTTCTTGATCTCCAGCACAGCCTGTAAGATCTGTCTTAGGGCTCATGTCTGCACATATTGTCCTAAAACTATCACATACTTCTAGATTTCATGTTGTTTTATGGATACAATCTGGAGATGGGTTACTTACAACATGTTCTGAAGTGTCTTGGAGTTTTGTTGCCATGTTGAAATCATCATGCTCAAAATATCAATGTAACCATGCAACCAAATGATCAATATGATGGGAATGATCAACAAAGTCAACCTTTCAGGGGGACCAATGATGAAATCTCATGAAATATCCCAAATCCGATGGATCTGGATATCTACTGTTGAACTAGTGTTCTGACTCTCGGATCTAATACTCTGGGGGTTTCTGGATGCATTTTAATTAAGTGTTTAACATGCTTGGTTATTTTTGCATGTGTGTGACATACAAATAAGGTTTGAATAGTATATATGAAGCATGAAAAGTAAGTATATGTGAAGAATGTGAGTCATTCATTCATTCATGTAGAGTAAGAAAATTTTGATTTTTGTTGGCTTATCCCAAGGTCAAGGTGCCAACACTTTTGATGTCAAGGTGTCAACGCTTTTGATGGTTTTTAGATTCATGGATCATTTATTAATGATGTCATGAGTATTTTTTCACATTATATTCCAATGCCACTTTTTTGTTATCCTATCCGTTGAATATATTGTGCCCTTCTTCCTTGTATGACAAATATTTTTATATATGAAAGGAAACTAGATATTTCCAATAAATTATGAACACTAAGACATGAACTCTTCACATTAATGGCATAGTTTCTCAAATCTACATTGGTTTTATCTTATCTGGATCCTCCATGCAAGGGTTGACCTCAATCTGTAATATAATAACAAATTTATAAAATGAGTCTAATTTCATCTCCAATTGGAATCGTTTCAATTGGATACCAAACAATAAAGTAGCAATCATTTCATTTCATACTTGTTTTCCAACACGTCTTGGTAGTTCTCATCTCCATGATCGACTAGTACCCAAGTCAGTTCAATATTTGATTAAATTTTATTAACTAATGTTTTGTTTCAATATGAGCCACACCCAAATTTTTTAATTTTAATTTCAATTGTCACAATGTTGAATTTCTTTCTCTGTTCCATGGCTTTCCTTTACCAATACCTGCATGCAATGGCTCACCTTTGCTAGTACCTCTTCTTAAGGGGATCATGTTTTTATATAGTATCAAACAAAATAATAATGGGGAAAATAACCTAAGAGGACTCAAGAACCACATAGAAAAAGGTGCTAACCATTCTCTACTATAACTCATTTGGTTTTTATTGATCTCTCCTCCTGAACTTTGAATTTGTAGTCTCAATTGATTGGTCAACTTTAAATGCATTTGGGTTTTATTGGGATCTCCTTCTCATCTATAAATTTGCATTCTTGATTGGTTGATTGTTTGTTTCCTCAATTGATTGATTAAATTTAGACACATTTTTGTTTTATTGAGATATAACAAAGAATGGATACACTTGAAGTAGAATGACCCTTTGAATTTGCATGACATATTTAAAGATTTAATCTATTTTCCAACAAACACAGAGTCATGTTTAAATCCAGATCATAAGAATGCTCAAACAGAGGTGAGATATCATTGGTGCAACTTAAAGTAATTGTAACTTAAGAATAGTACAAAGAATCTGCAACATTCTCATCACTAGTGTGTGCCTCGTGAAGGTGCATTTCCATCATTTTTGGTATTGAATTCCTATATATGGAAGTTGGTGTTGGATCTCAACTATTAGTTGTTGTCACTTTTATGAGTAGTGATGATCATTCAATTTTAAGATTTGTTGTCGTAGACCTGCTAGAAGGATCCAAACAGAGGAAGATAGTGTAAGTTACATGACAGTGTAGGGGTCTCACTTCCATAACTATTGAGTATGTTCTAAGTTCCATAGGTTGGGCCACAACTATAACATTGATGTAAAGATCAATGAGATGGAGGTAAAAGAAGGGGCACTCATTCCTTTATTTTTATGATAAATTATCAATTACTCTACACAATCATTCTCTCCATAAGACAAATACAAATGCTCATTTTCATGCCAAGGACTAAAACATATGTAGATGGTTCTATGGAGTGTTATGTATATGTTCTAGAAACCAGTTTTTATTTAAGTTGCAGATCTTGATTTTCCAAGTATATTTTTCTTAATCTAGACTTGGATGTTAGACTCAACATTTGGGTAAATTATAGATCCAAATATTCCAAGGACGAGAGAAAGGGGAACATAAAGAAGTGACAAGATCTTTGTAAGACTGATGACACCTGTGTAATTTATGTGTTTGTGTTGTTTCTAGTTGCTATAGATCAATAGTTGTTGATAGAAGGTGAAAGTCAAGTAGGGACCTGCAATGATGTTACAATCATTCTTCAACACGAGGATAATCAAATGCCCCTCAAGTTGCAAATAGAACTTGAGAGAATACTATTTACATTTACTACACATTACTATAACAAAAGTGTATAACCATGCATGATTAATGGTGAATTGACACTCGTATTAGCCTTAACAAATTTGTCCATAATATCCTTCAGTTTTTCTTGTTGAGTATTCACCTCTAGTGATAGAGGTGTCTTTGAGAATATATAACAAGATCTATGGGTTTCAAATGGTTCTACTGGAATCATAAGCATCTTCCTTGATGGATGTTGTAAGTAGTGTGTCTTTCTATAGTTCATTGAATCATTTCTAAGAAACTTAGTTGTTTTAATTACAATTAGACCTACAATGATTGCATTTGTTGTTGCTATTTCATGAACAATATTTCCTACAATGCCTTTCTCTTCAAACAAGCTATGCAATTGGATGCCAAAAGAAGAAGATTGAATATTAGTAGTTGCAGTAACAAATTCAACAACTAACTAGTCATCTTTGTCAAATGTTAAACTCCCCATCTCCATAGAATATTTTAGAGGAAAAATTTCATGAATGGGCGAAGCTTGGAAGTTCAAAATTTTAAGGGGGCAATTTTTTACTAAAGTAGTTAAAGTAGTGTTTTCAAAAGCTTAGCCCAAATATTAAATTAAAAAATATATAGTTTAGATTATTCGTCCCAATAAAATCATAAAGAAAATAGATGGAAACAAGTTTCGCCACCCAAATTTCACGACTGAACCTTCATTTCACCTCTATTTTTTGGAATGGAGATTTCTTGGTAAGTAATTCACCCAGAGTTTTTTAAGCCAATGTGTTTTTCTAACTATTTTGCTTGCATTTTTTCAAATCAGGGTTTTATGGAAACGTTTTTGCCCATGGATTCCCTTCAGATTTTTATAGGATTTCTCCCATAGATTTATTTCAGGGTTTTATGGGACTTACTTTGCCCATGGAATTTGGATTTTTTTGGGACTATTTCTCCTGCATTTTGTTCATTTTTCATTTTGTCAAATTGGGGCTTTATGGGAACAAATCCACCCATGGATTTCCTTTAGAGTTTGGAGTTTTGTAGGAATGATTTCACCCATCAATTTCCACATGGAGTTTCGATTTCACTCATAGATTTCCTTTAGGGTTTTATGGGATTGATTTTTCCCATGAAATTTGGATTTCTTTGGACTTTTAAAGTTTTATGGACACTTCTCTTTAGGATCCCTAAAATTGTAGAGAGTTTATAGAGATTGCTCCCTAAAAATAACTTGAGAGGAAAGATTTCTCCCTAGTTAGCCCACTCCTTTACATAAATATAGAGAATTTGCATGATTTACATAAATACAGAGATTTTACATGTAATGGTTACGAGTTTAAACATAAAGGTCATGAATTTAAACCGAGATGATGAAAACTCTATTGATTCTTAACAATGTTGCTAGATCATAAAAACTTCATATACATATATAAAAAACCAATATACTCTTCCATATTTTATTTTAATTTCAAATTCATTGATTTATAAAAACTCCATATACATATATAAAAAAACCAATATACTCTTCCATATTTTATTTTAATTTTAAATTCATTGATTTATATATTTTTCCCGCTCATGGAGAGCTTTGAATTTCTTCTACCATAAATGACTTCCGAATCTTCTTGTAATATTTTTTTCCACCTTTGTTTACCCCTTTTTAGATTTTTTTTTTCAATTTTTGTGAAAAGAAACACCAAGGTTCGAATCTCGTGGGGAGATTGGAATGTGCAGATCCAGTCGATGGATCGTCAAACTGATGTGGATGGCGTGATCCTCATAGACATATCTGTAGAAGACAATAGCCTCTTATCATACCCTGCTTTAAAGTTGTATAATGACACATATCAAACTATTGACTTCCATTCCTCTCCAACAACCACAGTTCGATTCCAACAAAGTGCCCTTGCCGCTACCCACCATCGCATATCTTCGTTAGGTGGCTATTTTCTTATAATTTGTTGAGTACCCATTTTCATAGATTGCTCGTTCTGTCCACGGAGAAACTTGCCCATGAATATGTGACACCATACAGAACTATTATTAAATACATTCCATTCAAAAATTCTCAGCATGCTTTCCAGTAAGGACATTGAAAAGACTTCAAAGGGATTTTATTTTGCTATATGTTTTTTGGTTCCAATTTTTGTTATCTGTTTAGGTTTTCAAAATTCTAGCATTTTGGGAATTTTAAGCTTTAGGGATTTTAGGGTTATACATACACAGAGGAAGAAAGATGGTAGACAAGGTTAGGATCTAGGGTTTAGATTTTGGGCATTTTGTTGTCACGAAGTATGTAACCTGTTCTTATGAAGGCTTAGTGTAATGAAGAACGTAGCTTGCATGAAATGGAAACTGTGTTACCCACAAATATAATAGATTTACGATCCATCAAATCAGGATATAAGGAAATGAAATAAAGTCTGACTATCTATCTATCTATTTCTTCTGCTACCAAACATGTGTTTGATCCAATTTATTCTATTTTTGAACCAACAAATTGGGATATATATAAATATATGTATTAAATACGGTGTTACAACTTATTTTGCTACCAAATATGGGTTTGATCCAATAGTTTAAGCTATGACTACTACTTCTGACTATAATAGGGAGATGAAAACTGATAAGGAAGAGAAACTTAATGGTGGGTGGAATATGTGAATGGTATTCCTGGGCATGTTGAGGAGGTTGAATGCGTGAGAGAAAACACTAGGCAACTGTTGGTAATATATAACTGGAATAAAGGGTGGAATATTGATGTCAGATGCTGGGATCTACCTCTTCGTGTATCTAATTTTGCACCCCCCTTTGGGTAGCATAGCTTTTCTTCAATGTCCAACTTTGAAGGGAATTTTATTTCCATTGACTCTCATTCATGTGTTGCACCATTTGTTGGGTGCAAATCTACTGTAATCACTATCCATCTCTTCAACATTAACAACTTGTTGGTCTTCCTTCCCCATCATGTATCAAGTTTATTTTCTTAAACATGTTCAGATTCTACTAATTAGCATTGACTAATTGGGCTTGGATTTCTGACTGGACAGTATCACTATTTCTTTCCATTCCTACATGTGAATCAATGATCACAATTCCAAGGATTATCAATCCGTGTAGGCACCTCCATCATTAGGGTTACTTCAATTTCTTTTCTGGCCTTCTTTTTCTTTTCTTTGGCCTTAATCTTAGTTTCCATCTTCTTTAACTTTTGCAATGCCCTTAGATGAGCTTTCTCAATCTCCTTTTTGGATTCACAAAGAGAATTCTAGTTTTTCACTAGTCTTGTTGTTCTGAATAGTGCTCAGGTCTTTATCATTTCTTCTCATTGTTCTCTTAGTAGCTATCTTTCTGCAATACCTATACGAAGGAAACAAAGAACCAATGTTCTCCTTTCACACACAATCACTCAAATCTAGACAAATCTTTGGTTTGACTCACTTTTGAAAATTTACAATCATGACATGATCAATGCACTCAAATTCCTTTGGAGGAAGTACAAGCAATGATTCAATGGTCTTAGAAATTTTTGTTGACTTTTACTCTACCGTGGTACTCAATTTTGAGGGAGATCATATATAGCATGTCCCAAAATGTATGAACATTTTAGGGATTTTCAGAAGCATTGTACCAGGAGTTGTGAGCTAGAGAGATTGGCATCTTTTTTATGATGGGAGAGAGAGCCTTTCTATTTCACTTCTAGAGATCTGAAGATGGACTTTAGTGGAAACAAGACTATTGTCTTTGGCATTTTATTTTTGAGGAATATCTATTGGTGAGGACATATTGATGGGTTGAAAATAGTATTTGCAACTGATGCCTTTAGATTTTCAAGAAACATGGTTATTCTAGAGTATTTCTGGGGTCCCTTTTTTATCATTTCATCACTATGATGAAGACATCATTGGCAGCCCTGTCCATGATTGAAAACAACAGTAAGAAGGTTGCTTCTTGTGGCCTAGGACAACCTGTTAACATATGGGCATTACTTCCAAGGAGTTATTACTAGAAAAAAGGCACATTCATGGGTTTCCATATTCAGGTATGTTCTAATGCATTCCTAAAAGCAGTGAGGGCACAGTCACACTCAGAGAGGAGTTATTTATGCTTAGAAGTGCCTTTTTTTGGACTTTCCATGTGTTATTCTATAGTGGAATTAGTTCTAGATTTGAAGCCTTATTACAAGGTCATCTTAGGCCCACAATGCTACTATTGGAGGAAGATATGATGATTTCGTAGTGCTAAGGAGCCTAACTTACGCAACTATATCAAACAAATTACAGGTTTCAGGAACATATTTTGTGCTATTTTATGCCAGGATCCTTTGGAAGTTTCAGACTAGTGTTTCAGAAGTATGCCTGTTCTCTGATCAACTACTCAAAAGGTATATTTGAAGAGGGAATGTAGGGAAATGTTGTTTCTTCGAAGATGTGGGGTGAATGATGTTATAAGCTGGGTTTGGTTTGCAACTTTGCACGATACATCATTAGCAGAAGAGGCAGAATTTGAGTATTGGATTTGGAGTGGTTTATCCCTTATTTAATGCTCTTATCTTGCCCTATTTTGATAAGTATAGGGTGACTCTTTCCAGCTGGCTTTATCTCAAACTCAACCTTTAAATTTTGGCGTTGTTTAGCTATTCTACAAAATGGCTTTTTTTGTCGGAATTCGACGATATAAATTTACATGAATCTTTATTTTTTGCTGTTCAAAATCCATTTCTGAATGCAGAAATGGATTTAGCATGCTAAAAAATCCCCAGGGCACTTAGATTATACAAAAACAATTACTCAAATATAAAAATCTAATAATTTCTCGTCAGATTTTAGACAAATGTGACCAGGAAAAATCGTCATTTCCTAAAACGTGTAGCCTATGGCTTTAAATTTTATCCAAACTGTTATGGAGGTTGAACTTTAGTTTGTGACCAGTCTGAACGCTTTCTTTGAGTCCATATTGGCTACTATTCTTCTGGATCGTGTGATGGTCTTGCATACAGATGGACAGATTTATTGAAGCATCTTTTGGGCAGTGTTTGAGTGTGCCAAAAACTCAGAATAAAGACACATTTATGGAAGAGAAAATTTTGATTCTAGCTTAAAAGGCACCTTTGTGTACTTCAATCTATTTTCACACTCATAACAGCCAACTGTTAGTGTGCCCTTTGTTGAGGGAGTTAAGCTAGCAGTAAGGGAAAGTTTATTGAAGTCACTACACTTTATTCACTCACACAAATGGGGCGCATTAAGTTGATACTTTTCAAATATGTTTCCCTTCTTTCAGATATTGAACATCAGCTGAGAAAGTGATTTTGTGGTGAGGAAGTGCATAGGTCTATTTCATTTCTTGTGTGCTTAGAGAGGCATAGTCAAGGCCTAGATTGAGAACGCCCTTGAGGATATTGACATGGGTCAACTAGAAACCCTTTCACAAGGTCAAAGGCCCACCTTGAAGGAACCCTCGACCTTTTAAGACAAATTAAAAGGGTTTTATGACATGATCGAGGTTATGTATGCTAGTAAGGAGAAGCGCTCCACTACCTGCAGAGTAGATTACCTATTTTAAGGAATGAACATACTAGAAGAGCTTTACTTGAGGAGTGCTAGAGTTAGGAGATTTAAATGCAACAACCAAGACATAGTTAACACTTTCTTTATTCAATTTTCATCATGTTTGAGGAGAGCCTAGTTTTACGGAGTCTTATAGATGAAGCTTTATCATATTTTCTTGTGAAGAAGGGTCGTGATTTCACCCAAAGAGGCATCCAAAGCACTTTTTATTAAGGATAGATGCATGTATTTGACTTTTTGGAGTAGAATTTGACCTCCTTAGGAGGAATTCGACTTGTTTTCATTATATATGAATTTAATGCAATGTATTAAAGGTGGGATGTTTGATATTTTGAGAGCCAAGGAGAAACATATGCATGTACGTTTCCTAAATTGAACACAGAGACATATTGTAGACTTGTTAAGAGATTCTTGTGATTTGATCATTGGTATGGGTGTTTTTCTTCAATTGTGTAATGTTTCTCTACTGTATATGATAGATTTTATGATCTCCATACAGTAATTGTCTTCATAGAATGCACATAAGGTATTTGATAGGATTTCACAAAAGAATGTAGTTTCATGGACTACAATAATTGCAGGCTATGTTGAGGATAGGCAGAGTGATATTCCCTTGAAACTCTTTTGACATATGCAAGTAACATGAATGGGACTAGACTTTTTCACTATCTCTATCGTTCTACTAATGTATGCCTACTTGGAAGCTCTGCAACATGCTAAGGAGATCCATGGTTACAACATTAGAAGTGCATTAGGGTTTAATTCTTTTGTTGAGACTTCACTCATTTATATGTTTGCAAAATGTGGGTGTATAGAAAATGCATGTCTTGTGTTTGACAGAATATCTCAAGGAGATATAACCACATGGAATGCAATGATCACAGGGTATGATATGCATGGACATGGTGGTGATTCCATTGCACTCATTGATAAGATGAAAGGGGTAGGATTTATACCAAACCATATCACCTTCACAACTCTTTTGTCTGCCTGCAACCATGCAGGTATTATAGATGAAGGTTGCAAATCCTTTGATTGCATTATTTGAGATCATCATAAAATTAGGCCTACCCCAGAGAATTATGCATGTATGGTTTTTCTTTTTGGCCATGTTGGGTGCTTGTATGAAGCCCATGGGTTCATAAAAAGAATGTTGATTGAACCTAATGCTAGTGTATGGGGGGATTTATTTGGTGCTTGTGGATTTCATTGCAAATTAAACCTTGCATGGGTGCAAAAAAGTTGAAATTTTTTCAACTATGGGTGCAGTGGTGTGACCATATCCTTTGTAAAGGAGGCCCTTAAGACATGGGTGTGGTGAGTGTAAGTGCAAACGAAGGGGGAATTGAAGAGGTTTAAATTATGAAGGCCTTAGCACTATCGATTATGTCACACAATATTTCCACAATGAGTGGCAACTTATCTACTCGGCATGACATGCTTGAGGGAGAGAAAAGTACATTGGCATATATGAGTGCTCTTACTAGAATAGAGACTTCAATATTTAATGGCCTCTAAGAAAAAACAAGTGTTTAATGGTTCCTCCAAGAGTGGGGTGTCTTCCCATATCTAAAGTTTAACCCATTCTATATCTTCCCACAAGCTGGAATCATTCTTTATGAATAAAGTAGCCCAATCCTCAAACAAAAGAGAACACCTCTAAAATGTGTTCTATGGGTGTTCTAAGAGGTGGAGATCCTTATATACCTTGTTTTAAATACATCATTCATCAAATCTACTTGACCCGGGAGCTGTCATAAATGTTGATTCAATGCTCATGATATTTCTAGAAATGTTTGCTACCAGTAGAAGGCCAAAAATCACTTCAATTTTGAAGTCCAATGAGTCAATGACATCGACTTCATGTATATATAACCATAATTATACTTGATTATGCTCCTACAGATTTAGAATGGTATATAATACCTCATATCCATCTCAACCATTAGATATGTTGCTACAAGTCTCATAAATCTGTTGAGGTTAACTGTGCTTCTAAAGCCTTGTCTTGAGTTTCTACCATGCTCTCAGAAATTGTGTCCAAACTCTAGAAGCATTAGTAAGAAAACTTGGCACAATATATTCCTCACATGCCATATTGACTTGGCACAATATATTCCTAAAACAACAATGTATTTAGTCTAGACTTTGATCTTATAGTAGACAGGAATGTAAATTCTCCAATATTGGTATAATAAAACCAGTTAAATTGGTAGTTATTTTGAACCTATTTACTGTGGAATTCAACTTTGATAGAAGTGGGTGAGTGCATACATCGAGTTATCCAATTGTCCAACATAAAATATTATCATGCATGATATATGGAGGCTCGAGTGTATGCAATCTCTAGCTTCTAATATGCTCAATGTTATAGAGGAAGCCATGCAAACATTGGTTTGGTGACTTTTGGAGATATTGCTACTTACATACTATAATCCTTATTTAAGTAGGGAAAGGATGGGCTTAGATGAAGAAAAGAGAAAACCTTGTACAAAATATTGAATTCCTTATGCAATGAGCAATAGCATCATAACATTCTTTCAATATATGTCTAGTTAACCTCACCTAAGAAAGGTCCCCAAAACCTTTACTCATATGGTATAATGGGTTCAACAAGCGAGTTGATGCTTTCCTTAATCTAAATCTACACGGGGCACTGATTATCTAATAGAGTACTACAAAATTTCCCATTTTCATGATATTGTACCCATTTGAAATGCAAGCTCTATATTAAATTGATTGAATGAGAATCTTAATTGCAAATAATTGTAGAAGAAACCTCATTTTTTGACAATCTATGATATATAACAAGGCCTACTTCCTATAATGGCTACATTATCTTGTTAGAATGAAGACTAATACATGGACTTCAATGTTTGATTCTATGAAAAGATAATGCATGTAATGGTTACATTATCTTGATAGAATGAATATTAATATGTAGACATCAATATTTGATTCTATGAAAAGATAATAAGTAATAATAAACTCCAAGGACACAACCAATTGTATTAACCTTTAGGCCAACCCCTTATAGTACGATAAGTTTCCAATATAGTTGACAATATACTGAAAAGTCCCACTAGCTAGACTGTCACTTTCCTAAATTATGATTAATGCTTTAAGTAATTTATGAGTTTTTATCATTTAGTATTAAAAGAAAGTATGCTTAAAAAATTCTAGTAGATAAATAAAGTAAAACCTTTATTAATATTAGCATGATTGATGAATATGTTGGTTAAATATAGAGTTCTAGGATGGACCTATAGAACTCTTGCTCAACTTGTTTTCATGACAAAAAACCAAAGACAATACATTCAATTTATCATATGTGAATAAACGTTAGTTCAAGGTCTCGTGTTCATAGGTATTTGTTACTATGTTTTCTGAATTGCAAAAAAGAAGCTCCAACTCTTTTCTAGCAACTTCTTTCACAAATGATCTTGTATATGTATGTGTTTTATTTATCTAGGAAATCTCACATTATTTGTGAGAAATGAAACTCTAAATGTCACTTCATAACATCATAGGATATGTTGGTTTTTCTCCAACATTTGATAGTAGCCTATTCAATCACATTAATTTTTCCTTTCTTTTGCAACCGAGACTAGTATCTTCAATGCTTCACAAAGACGCAATAAAATTTCTCTTGTGGCACAATGATAGAAATTTATTGTCAAAAGTAAACAACTATGCTTATCTGGTAAAAAATTAACATTAAACGCTATCTTGTTACACCATGACACAACTTTATTTCCAAAAGTAAAGCAATAACATCTAGCGGTCTTCCTTTTTGGTCAACATCACCTTCACAATCAAACATTGTAAAATTGTAGAAGTTGTTGAAGCTCTTCACTACAAGTGCACACACTAAACATAATGCCAAAATTAAGTGTTCTCTTTAGATATTGCAAAATTAGTTTAGTTGCTTTCCATACATGCATGGGTTATTTATTAGCTGCAACTTTGATTAATAAAACAATTGTTTGTAATTAATAAGTTAATAATGTAATGTGATCTTAATCAATGGATTTTAGCTTCTTGATATGTAGAAAATAGAGATTAGGATTGGCATGAGACACCACATTAAGAAAAGCCAAGACAATCAATATAGGCATGTGCCCATGTTACCCAAATATTCAATATATTATAAATGAATGAAAAAAATGCACAAGATAATAGAATGCAGTTGAGAGAAATTCATCTAGTGAATATCCCATTGGAAACTATTGGCAAGTGAAAGCACAACCAAAATGGTGTTCATCTTGGCAATAGGATCAAAATTATCTCGAGTGACCAATCAAAATTTATGCTTATCAATACTACCATTCACATAGAATTTCATTTTATAGAACCGTTTATATCCAACAATATTATTCTCTAATGGAAGAGATACCAACTCCCATATCTCATTTTTCATCAAGGACATATATTCTTATGTTATAACATTCTCCCATGCTTTCCATGAACTTTTTCATAGTTATAAGGATCATAAATCGTCATGGGTATCAACATAGTGAAAAGTTTTATTTTTGCTTATGACCATGAGTCTTTTAGAGTGTTCAAGAGATCATTGACATTAGATCTTGTTTCCTCATTGATTTTTGTAGCCCACTTAGGACAACAAGTTTCTCCAACAAAAAGTAAGACTTGCAGTTTGACATTTAGTCTGTTGACTATATGAAGCCTTGAAGTTTGACATTTTTCCAACTCTAACATTTTTATTCATTCATGGATTGGAAAGATCTTATCGGGGAGGCTTCATGCAGGATATACCAAGAGATTTTCAGCACCTCAATAAATGGTCAGTGCAATTTTTTGTGTTTTCCTAAGGTTATTTTTATGTAGTATTTTTTTTTCACAAGTGACTTTTCTACTTTTGAGCCCGTACTAAACATAATATCTTCTCTTGGATTAACTGGAATTGACAGCATTGATCTAGCCCATTGATGTGTAATCTTTATGAACCATATATTTTAGTGTTTGGGTTTTGGCACATACCTTTTTTTAGTACTATAGTTAGATCAGTTGAATACTTGATATTTATAGAGGTTTGAATTATTGAACAAAGGTCATCCTTATTGAATTGGAGGAGAGGGATTTAATATGAAATGGAGTAATAAATAGATCTATGGATGACTTAGCCATATGTATTTCTGAAAATTTTTGCAGGTATCGTGAATGGATTGATGAATGTGAGCGTGTAAATAATTCCGGCTAAATGGATGCATCTGTAGACTTAGATAACATATCGTGTATATCTTGAATATAGTAATTCGATATATGGATGTTTCTTTTCCTGAGATTCTATTTGAAATCTGTGAGAGAATCTACATTTTGGATGTGCACCTTCCTCATAATGTGCAATACAGGAATCCATTTGAACAAATTCACAATATTCTACTTTGGCCTGTCATGTTCTTGGATCATGTTTGAAAAATGATTGATGTTCAATCACTTAATATATCTACTACGTGGATTAACTGTGTATATGACAGTTAAGATTGGTTGTTATTTGAAACTAGATGGATTGGTTGTGTATATAACAGTAACATTAGTTGTTATTTGAAACTAAACTTGGAATATATATGTGTTGTATATATGTAGGCCAAATCTACTATAGTTGTTGAAGTATTTAAATTTGTCTTTTTTCGTCCCTTGTTTTGATCGAGTATTGGGATATTGAATTTTACATGGTTTGGAATTTTCAAATGTCTTGGCATGAGAGATTATGAGCTTTATATCTGGAGTCCAAATCTGTTATGGTTGTTTCGAATTGCTACAATTTGCATTCTATGAATTTTCTCTTCTACTCAATGTATATATATAGAACACTTTCATGTTATGTGTGAAGTTGTTGTGCTAGCCAAAGGATACAAAGAAATACCTGCGATGACTTCAAGTTGTATTATTGATGATATAATTTTCTACTAAATGACAAACAAATTGTCAGAGGTTTCAGTGAAGGCTCTAGAATTTCTGTTGCTCAGCTATCTCATTGGTATATAGGATCTTGTATTGGATGGCACTTGTTTCAACATACCCAAGAAAGTACAATATTATTTTGATCCTTTCTAAAAATAGGGATTTACTCTCTAGTATATTTTTGCAGTCTTATTACCTAAGATTGCACTTGAGATTTTGGAATTTAGCTCAACAATTGTGAGTTCGTGTGATAACACACAGGAGACATATCCTAGTGATCCTAAGCCTAATTAGACAAGACCCCCTTTACCATTGGAAGTTAGTCCTCCTCCTCAACCAAACTTGCCTAAGACCGATGATATAGATTTAAATATTGATATGGCTAGTATCTTAACAAAGGTTAATGTACCTATCCCTCTTAGTATTGATATTGTATTTTTTTTTAAATACCTACAACACAGTCACTATTGTGACATCTTGGAGTGTTCCTCCCATAGCAACCACGTTGGATATGATACCTCTTAATGTCTCTCTTGCCACCTCCAAGACGTCTCTCTTTCCACCTCCAAGACGTCTCTCTTGCCACCTCCAAGATGTCTCTCTTGCCACCTCCAAGATGTCTCTCTTGCCACGTTCAAGACATCTCACTTGCCACGTTCAAGATATCATTTTTTCCACGTTCAAGACATCTCTCTTGCTACGTTCAAGACATCTCTCTTGCCACGTTCAATACGTCACTCTTGCCACATTCAAGACATCGGTCTTGCCACATTCAAGATGTCGGTCTTGCCATGTTCAAGATGTTGGTATTGCCACGTTCAAGATGTCGATATTGCCACCTCCAAGACATCGCAATAAAGACAAAATCTATGTTGTCGGAAAAGAGACGTCATGTGAAATGACGTTTGACGGGGTATGTTGTTTGTCGTTCTCCCGACAATATAAAGTGGAAATTGCATCGAAAACGTCGTCAAAATTTGACCCAAATGTACTAGTGAGTGGGAGTTTGGGTCTCCAAATATGCAACAACCAAAGTATGTTAAAGACGACGCTAACGACCAACCTTCTAAAAACCAGTCTAAGTGAGATCCAAAATGGATCCAGGAACTAAATTAGGTCCAGGAAGGCCTAAAAATCAAAGTTATTGGAATCATATGAAACCAATGCCATTATGTTTGTCTTGTCACGCTGATTCCAACCATATGATTTTTTCTTCAAAAGGACATCGTATGAGAAATTTATCGCGTTCTGATCAAATTCCCAAACATGCAAAAAAAGTCTAGTCAAATTCAATGTTGACGTCAATAGGTACATTAGGTGATGTCATCATGGCATCATGATGATGTTATCATGATGACATGGAATCACCAGGAGGTGACACATGTCACTCGGATTCGACATTTTTTGGATGAGTTGGCATGGATTTGACACATGGCACTATACGGATGCCACATGGCAGTCCGTACAGTGACGTGGCCCAATGACAGTATGACATGTGGCTGTATAGATGACAACTGGGTGTATGAAAGGATGACATGGAAGTGACACATGGAAGGTGACGAGACTATAAAGCGGAGAACGTGGCAGTACAAACTGACACATAGCAGTATGGCATACTGATGTGGCAGTGACAAGTGGTAGGTGACATGGCATGCTAACTATACGTTGATTGTGTTGCTGACTATGCTAGTTTGGGACAATCACAAGGTGACACATGGCCCAATCAGAGGGCTCCGCATGGCACCCTGTATTTATCCAATAACAACTAGATCAAAAATTTGTTATGGGTTGGGGGGGATTCGAACCCTTGACTTCACGGGATATGCAACGATTTCGCAACCAGGGATGGACCATTCGAGCTAAGGGTGGTGCCTGGTCTACAATCGATGCAAAATCCTTTTGCGTTGATGGTCACACATAATAGGGGATAAGCCTCAGTCGACGAGGCCAGTCCCGTTTGACCAGGGGCTTGCGACCAAAACATAACCTATTGCAAGGTGTGTGGAGGTTTAGAGAGAGGCCATATAGCCAAGCCATGTGACCAGGACTGAAGGGTAAGGGGCCAACGCATCAGTACAAGGACACATGGGACAATGTCATAGGACTAGGGGCCCAAATGAAGGGGGATGCACCCATATTTTCCCTTTTTGGGTTTTAAAACCATATTATATGATTTTATTTGATTGTTTAGCCTGATATTGATGGATTTTTGTCATTTTTGGGAGATCTAGAGCCCTTTTTTAGGCCAGATCTTGGGAATAAGTTGGGAGGATGTTACCAACTTGAAACATATATAAACCAGAGGTTCTTGGAAGCCTTGGATAGGTTTAGATAAGGAGAAATGCTAAGGAATTTGATAGTCAAAGCCACTTTTATGCAGGGAAGCCATTGAGCAGAGGAACTTTGCGGGCCATTTCTGGGAGGTTCGCTCAACCGTTTTCTGTGTCGTCAGTTGTGTTGGGTTCTTGAGGTCTAGCAGAACACATCTAAACAATATTATAATCCATTTGAAACTTTTTAGATGTACTTTTGAAGCTTTGAATAGAAATAATAAAGCCTCACCCACTGAGATAAAGGCTGAGAGATGTAGTCGATCTTGGCAAACTCCGTTAACAACTTTTTTGTTATGGTTTTCTGATTCTTTGTGCTTAATTTTAAGATATGCATATATTATTATGGCTTCCATGTTATATCATTAATTATTCCTCTTTCTTCAATTCCTAAATGGTTAATGAACTCATGCTTTAAAAAAATTAACCATAGTCTTTAAAAGATCTTTTCAGATCACTAAGCCATGGGAAAAGAAGGGTAACAAAAAGATGAATGACACTGGAAAATGGTGTGATTTCCAAAAACTCCCTTGGCACAACACCGATGAATGTCACTGAAAAACATCATTGGTGGTAGAGATCACAGACAAGGAGACAAACCCTGATTCAATATCTGATTCAGAAAATACTAATAGAAGACAGATCATCGACGTAGATCCCACTACTATTGTCGCGACCATAACAATTCAACTATAAGAACCAATAGATCCTGAAGAGGGTGAACGCCTTTTTCATTCACAGATGTGGGTGAAGGGGACCTCACTGCATTTTATTGTTGATAGCGAAAGCCAAAAGAACCTCATCTCAGCAGAGGTTGTCAAATAGTTGGGATTGTAGACAACAACACAGCCACAGTCATACAACATCGGGTGACTTTACCAGGGACGAGATCTCCATGTCAGCTAGTAGTGTCGATTATCGTACGACATCCATCCCTTTAAGAATGAAGTATTATGTGATGTTGCTTCACTAGATGTCTGTGATGTTCTCTTTGGCCAAAAATATATGTTAAAGAGCCATGTTATTTATGATTCTCGACCCCGTAGTGTCATTGTTACTATGGGGGTCATCTCTATAGAATACCAAAGGTAGTTCCAACTATTGTCCCACCCAAACAATATCGCAAGGTAGTATCTGATCCTACAAAACTAAGCTTCTTCATAGTCTATTCCAAAGGTGAACAAAAGAACATTGCAACCACTGCATCCTTAGTCCAAGCACCTTTTATCCAACAAAATCACGTCGAAAAGATTCAATAAAAGCACCAGGATTCCTTCTGTACATAGTCATATCATGTATCCATACTATTTAAAATGTTCCAACCCATGGATCCATGGGTTTGTGACAACCTTCAACAAGATAAGCAATGAAACTTCTCTAGCAAGGAAATCAACTCACCAAGATTCAGATTCAACAAACGCTTCCCCCTCTCCCTTGGGAACTCAACATAATGGAGACTATTTATTCCTAAGGAAGGAGGATTGATCCAGGTGGATATTGGTGGCCACCCACCTATTCCACTGGTTCGAAAAATAGTTTTTCACCTTGGTAGTTTTTTGACAATGTTTCAGGTTCCAAACTTTCGGGGTCGTTTTGACGCTCTAAATGACTCTTTTTGGGGATTTGGGGCCAGGAAATTTCCAAAGACACATTCTTGAGATAATAAAAAATCATTCTTCTTCTTAGACCTATCGAACGGTGTATCAATCACCCAAAACAGAGATCGTATGCAAAAGTTACGCCACGGGAAGTTGTCGTATCAACTACCCCCATCCGGGCCAACAAACCTTTTTTCTTTTCATTTTCTGAGGTTAGGGTTTTGGATTTTACTTATGTTAAAAAGGCTCATTGTAAAAATCATCTTCTTGTGAATTCTATTAGCCATTATATATCTTCTCAGAGATAAGTTTCCACCATTCTAGCGAGCCTTCACTCTGTATTTTTTATAGTTTTGTACATTTCACACATTAATAGAAATTGTGTATTACTATATCTCTGTTATATATCTCTTACATTGTTGGATATATGATATATATCTGTACATTTATTTATTATATCTCCACTATCATTTTGTTCCAAAAATAATCCAGATTAGTGGTATCAAAGCAAGCTACTCTTGATCATTTTTCAGTGCATGTTATTGATGAGGTCCGAGTATAGCAAGTTGGGTCTCGAGATTTTCTCTCATGAGGAAAATATCTCTCACACGCCTAGAAAACCCTCCATGGCAGGAGAAAAGAAAAACGATAGAGTAGAATATTCTATCAATCTATTACTTGAGCAAGCTCTCACACGATAGAGGGGAAAAATGATTGATATTTTTTCCCACATCCTTCAACACCTACTGATAACAACAGACGTGTATTAATCAATCGACCACTTTGGAGGAACCTCTCCTTTCAAGGTAAAAGTTACTTTTGATATTCCCGTATTTGAAGGACAGATAGATGCAGACGACCAAGACAAATGGTTAAATCTGCTAGAAGGATAATTCCCTATTCACATTTTTTTCGACAGGGAAAAGATCACCTTCACACTCCTTAAGGATATCCCTAATGTCAAACATTGGTGGGAAAATTACTGAGAGAAAAGTTCCATAGAGGATTTTGGAATATATGGGGTCGAGCCCACTTGGGATTTTTTTGTGGACGCGCTAAAGTAACAATATTACCCTATTGGAAACTATGAAGACCAGTACATGAGATGGAACATGTTGCATCAAGAGAGGGGCCAAGTAGTGCCAAAGTTAACCAATACCTTTCATACCTTGTGCACCAAGATGGGCATCAAAGACTCTAGGAAAAATTTGGTTATGAAATATTGTGGGGCTCTACATAGATACATCCGAACTGAAATGAATTTTTGGGACTCACCACTCAGTGTTGCTTATTGATATGTTGTTAAAATTGAGCAGAAATTTAAGCACTAGAACAAGCAGGAGTTCGGGTCTGCAAATACACAAGAACCAAATTATGGTAAATACATGCCTAACAACCAACCTTCAGAAAACCATTCCAATCCACAAGAAAACAAGGGTAACAAAAAGACAAACAAGGACACTGGAAAATGGTGTGATTTCCACAAAATCCCTTGGCACAACACCGATGAATGTCACTCAAAACAGTCATTTGTGGCCGAGATCAAAGACAACATGTTGAAGCCTGATTCAAAATATGATTTAGGAAATATTGATAGAAGACTAATCATCAATGTAAAGCCCATTGCCATTGTCATGACCAGAACAATTCAACCAGAAGAACCAACAGATCCTGAAGAGGGGGAGCACCTTTTTCATTCATAGATGTGGGTGAATGGGACCTCACTACATTTGTTTGTTGATAGAGGAAGCTAGAAGAGCCTCATCTCAACAGAGGTCATAAAACAATTGGGATTGTTTACAACACCATACCCGCAACCATACAACATCGGGTGGCTTCACCAGGGATGAGATCTTTGTGTCAGCCAATAGTGTCGATTATCATACAACATCCATCCCATCAATGATGAAGTATTATGTGATGTTCTTATGTTGGATGTCTGTGATGTTTTCTTGGGCCAACCATATATGTGGAAGTCTCATGTTGTTTGTGAGTCTCGACCCTATAGTGTCATGGTTACTCTGGGGATTTATCTCTACATAATACCATGCGTAGTTCCAACTGTTTTCCCACCCAAACAATGCTGCAAGGTAGTATTTCATCCTACAAAATTCATCTTCTTCATAGTTTGTTCAAAATTTGAACATAAGAACACCGCAACCACTGCAACCTCTGTCCAAGCACCTTCTATCCAGAAGATGAAGGTCGACAAGATTGAAGAAAATCGTAAGGATTCCTTCTGCACACAATCATCTCATGTAGCCAAAATAGTTAAAAGGCTCCAACCCTTCCAGCCATAGGTTCACACAAACTTCAACAAGCTAAGCAATGCAACTTGTCCAGTAAGGAAAACAACTCACCAAGATTCAGATTCAACAAATGCTTCCCCTCTCCCCCGGGAACTCAACGAAATGGAGACCATTTCTTCCTAAGGACAAAGGATTGATCCAGGTGGATATTCTTGGCCACCCTCCTATTCCACTAGCTTGAAAAACAATTTTCCACCTTGGTAGTTTTTCGGTAGTTTTTTGGGTTCCAAACTTCTAGGGCCTTTTTGAGGACCTAAACGATGGTTTTTGGGGATTTTGGGCCCAGGTGACTGCGAAAGACACATTCTTGGGCTAGTCGAAAATCATTCTTCTTGATTAGACCTTTCCAATGGTGTATTGAGCACCCCAAACATATATTGTATGCAAAAGTTACATCCCCGGGAAGTTGACGTATCACCTACCCCCATTGGGGCCCAGGAACCTTTTGGATTTTCATCTTATGGGGTTAGGGTTTTGGAGTTTACTTATTTTAAAAATTCCTTTTGAACCTCATTGTAAAAATAATCTTCTTTTGAATGTAGGTAGCCATCACATCTCTTCTAAGAGATAAGTTGCCACCATTCTAGCGAGTCTTTCACTCTGTATTTGTATAGTTTTGTACATTTCACACATTAATAGAAATTGTGTATTATTGTATCTATGTTTTTATCTATGTTATATCTCTATTTATTGTTGGATATGTGATATATCTCTATACATTTCTTTATTGTATCTCCACTCTCATTTCGTGCCGAAAATAATCTGGATCATAAACAGTCCAATGTAGTATTCTTAGGAGTTTTGTAAGGGAAGGAAAATTGTGTAGAAATTTATATATTTTTAATTATGAGGTAGAAATGTAAAATGTAGTATTTTTATAAAGAAAAAAAATATTAGTGGCTATTTTACAATTTTCATCACGTCAACGTTGATTATATTCTCTCCAAAACCACTCATAAAAAGGTTCAAAATGGGAAAAAAATTAAATTTGAATGTAAAATTTCATCATTGTGTAGAGGTTATAGATTTTTAAAGTCTCTAGATTAGTAAGAAGTTATTATTAGTGACCAAAGAGATTAACTTCATGGAAAGTAATAATTTTGTGTAAAACCATAGAAAGATCTATTTCTTCCAGGTATTTATACCCCCAAGAAAGAACATTTACATACTCACACAAGATAGTAATGAGATGCTTGTAAATAACACTATTAGCATATCAAATTAAAATGATAGAGAAGAGAATGAGCTTCTCTTCATTATGAAATTATGTGTAACATATTTATCCTATGCATGGAAATGTCTGGAATTTAAATATGGTCCAAGAAGATGAAATGTAGGAAATTGAATTAGCTTCCAAAATATATAATTTTTATTTAAGAAATTTTTGTATGACTATGTAAATTTTGGGTTTTTTAAATAATTGTATGTTAATTTTCCTGAAAAAATATAGTGCATGTGTTCTTTTTAGTGTAGGTGTTGAGTATATAAATAGTGGAATTTCCTCAAAATAATTTGTACAATCTTAGAGAACACTACAAGACAACACTCCTATAGATTTTAGCTCCCATGTACATGGCGCATATCGGGAGACCCCATAGAATCATGAGACTTACTAAATGAACCTTTTGTTCATCTTGTTGCTATAGTAAATCGAGAAAAACACTCGAGAAGATCACTCTCTAGTACTTGGGTAGTCAGATAGTATGGATAAGGGCATGGTCAATCCTCCTTAGTTAGTGCCCTGATATATGGGGATGGGTACTATTGTTGGACCCCACATGCATATTAGAGAGCCATAGAACCTGATACTCCCTTGTATGTGAGGACCTATACCAAAGCCAATTAGGAATTCCTACCTTGCAGTGATACTTGGCCAACATGCCACCAATAAAGGGAACTTCTACACAAAATAATCCTTCATACAATCCTACTTGGACTCTTGATGAAGGTGAAGAAATGTGCAGGGACACAAATAATTTACAAAATAAGGCAGTAACAAAATATGATTTACAAGGGATGATGGATTCAACTGAAGCTAGGATGGAATCAATAATGGATGGTTTTAAAGGGGATATCATGGAAGGATTGAAAAAGTTTCTAATAGAGAGGCCACTTGAAAGTGACAATGTATCCCATAAAATTCATGATGAGGACACAAGGATGATGAATCAATAATGGAGAAACTCCAACTTTGGGTTGAATACCAACCAATTTACTAATAATGATATGAGGAATTTTGATGGCAAGGATCCAATTGTTAAATTTAGAGTTGTAATTAAGTTCTTTTCAATTTACTAGATCATAATAGCATATGTAGGATCACTGAAAGAAACACAATCACAAGGTACACAACACTTTATCCTGAGAAACCCTCATGGGGGAGAAAAACCAAGAAACACTTCCTCAATAATATATTGCCAATACAATTCTAAGACTAAAGACCAAAACCACCAAGAAAAAACTAGGAGTGAGCATGCACCTCTCTCTCCTTCTTCTTGCAAATACAAATACCTTCAAAATATGTGCACTAGAAGTGAGTGTGAGTGAGTGAACAAATGACACACCCTCCTCACTTATAAATACTAGTTGAGGAGGTTCTAGGGATATGTATCTTCATCAAGTAGGGTCAACTTCTTCCAATAGTGGTTAAAACCACTTTATTAAATATCAAGTTTCGAATTTACAAACACCACCATATAACTATGGTTTGACCAATCCAAAAAATGGGATTTGGTCTTATACAAGACCCTATCTGATCAATCCACAAAATGGGATTTGATATATAAGATAATAACTCAATTATAATTAGAATATTCTTCGAAGTTACAATATTTCAACACTCCCCCTTAATGAGAAGGGTATTATACAAACATAACCCAATACAACATCATCAGGAGAGAGAGAGGGAAACATCATCATCAACATCTAGAACATTGACTAGAATATCTACAAATCATCATAAGTGTTTCTCATCATCAATAACATCATCATTCACAACATGGAGCTAGAATAAAATCATCATCATCATCTGCATCAACATCAATTATCATAACACTAATGAAACAATATGACCAACACCATCATCAACAACATGAGGTTAATAGAACAACATCATCAACAACATGAGGATGATGCAACATCATAAACAACAACACTAGGCATATCCAACATCATCAACAATAGAACGTGGTTGAAACAACAACATCACTAACACGAGGCTGAGGTAACAACATCATCATCATATGGAAAAAAAATGAGACAGGTGAAACAACAAAATTTTGTGGTACTCTGACAGACCATCCTTTCCAAACCTTCGATATCTTCCCAGGAATCATACGATTCCATGGGATATAAAATACTAATAGAGATACTACGTGGTACTCTGACAGACCATCTTTACTGGACCTTCGGGACCTACTCAAGAATCAAGAGATTCCCTAGGATATAAAATCATAATGTATCTACCACTACTAACCACAATTGGCATATACATGCATAAGTACTCTAACAGACCATCCTTATTGGACCTTCATGATCTGTCTAGTGATGATCAATCCCCTAGGATATAAAATCCTAATGAAGCTACATGTTGTTGTTCAGGATACCATAGTATCATCATCATCGATCGCCCTTTAGAGGGAGGTCCTTTAGGACTATACCAAGATTGTCTTGGAAGTATTCAAAATTCACACAAGACAAAGGCTTGGTCAAAACATCTGCAACCTACTCATCTGTGCCAACATATTGGACCTTTAGAAATCCTCCTTGCACCATGTCACAAATGTAGTGATAATGAATCTCTATGTTCTTCTACTTTTCATGGAACATTGGGTTCTCCGTCATCTTTATGCAACTCTAGTTATCAAATATAATCATGATGGATTCTATCTCTAGATAGAATAGACATGTCAATAACTTCTGAAACCATATGGATTCACAACTAGAAGAACATGCAACAATGTGTTTTTCTTCTATCATGTTGAGAGAAATACTAGATTGCTTCCTTCTCTGCCATGAATTCATGGCTAACCCTCGACTGAAACAACATCCTGAAGTTCTCTTTCTATTAGAAACATTTCCAGCCCAATCTGAATCAGTATAACCATGCAATCCGAAGTCGTGATATTCAATATAATAGATACCATAATCCAATGTACCCTTAAGGTATCTCATCACATGCTTTGTAGCTACAAGGTGAACACGTTTGGGCTCTACCAGATACTGTCTCAAGGTGTTAAAAAAAAAGCATATATATGGCTTGATATTCATTAGATACATCAAGGAACCAATAATCTGTATATATAGCGTAGCATTAACTAACTTTGATGAAGTATCAACTAGGGGCTTCAACTTTGTTTCCATGGGTGTGTTCACGGCTTTACATTCCAACATGTCAAACCTCTTCAGTATTTCAATTGAATACTTCCCTTGGTTAAGGAATATCTTCTCTCGGCTCTACCAAACTTCAAGACCTAAGAAATAATGCATTGGGACTAGGTCTTTGATCTCAAACTTTGCAGCGAGCTTCTTCTTACAATCTGTGATGATATTTTATTATCTTGTGAAGAATAAGTCATCGACATATAGTAGAAATATAAATGGCTCATCATTCATAACCTTGAAATGAAGGTTAGAGTTAACTTTACTCCTGGTAAATCCCAAGCTTGCCAGGAAACTATCAATTTTACCATACCAAGCTCTAGGAGATTTCTTCAATCCATACAGATCTTTCTTCAACCTATAGACATGAGTATTTCTATCTTCAACTTCAAACCCTTGCGATTTTTTTATATACACTTCTTCTTCAATAGCACTATTTAAGAAGGTTGTTTTCACATCAATTTGGTGTAACTTCCACTTCATTTTGGCTGCAAGAGCTATGATTGTTGTGATAGAAGTGTATCTCGATACAGGAGCAAATGTCTCTTCATAATCAATGCCTTCTTTTTGAGAAAATCCATGAGCTAGAAATATTGCTTTATGTTTTTCAATACTTTCATATACAACATGTTTTATCTTGTATATCCATTTGGAAGACAACACATCTTTGTTCTTTGTTATGAAAACTATTTCCCACACCTCATTCTTTATAATGGACTAGTATTCTTTTGTCATGGCATCCACCCATTCTTTATTTTGAATGGCTTATTCAAAACAAGTAGGTTCATTTTCTATGAGATTACACATCAAAGCCATATAACTCGAGAATGGCTTAGGTTTCTTGCTTTGTCTCATGGCTCATTTTGGGGCACCATACTTCTCTCCAACTTGAATAAGTTCCCTTTCCCAAGATGATTGTTTCTTGTGAGAGATCATCATTTGGGGAGGTTCTTGAGATTCTATCATATCATGATCTTCTGTAATATCATCATTAGTGGTAACTATAACTTCCTTCATTGGATTTGCAACTCTGGGAGCTACAGGTTCTTCTTCATATACTTCTTCAAGATGTCATCTCCTTGATATTTGGAGTGCTTCATATTCATCAAAGGTTACATCTCTGTTGATATCAATATGATGGTAACCTGGTATGTAAATGATTAAGGCCTTAGAGACCTCATAGTATCCAACAAATATCCCCTTCTTTCCTAAAGGATCCAACTTAGTTCTCCTTTCCTTCTGAATGTGTACAAACAATGGACAACCAAATATCTTGAGATGGATTACTTTTGGATTCTTTCTAGAGAACATTTATTTGGGGGTTTTGAATCCAAGTGCACTATGGGATAATCAGTTTTGGATATAAACTATTTTTCTTGTTGCTTCAAACCATAAGTGCAATGGAAGATCTTAATTGTGGATCATAGACTTAACTGCTTTCATTATTGTTCTATTCTTTCTTTCTGCTACACCATTTTGTTGAGGATTATAGGGAGTGGTGAGCTCCTTCTCAATCCAGACATCTCTATAGAAGCTTCCAAATTCATTTGAGTTGTAAATTCCTCCATTATTTGACCTGATGATCCAGATTTAGGTGCAGAACCAATTGAATAAAATAATGAATACAATAAACACAGAGATATGAAGAAAAACACATATATCTAGTGAACAATATCTTCTATTGAATAAATGAATAGGTTGAAACTATAAAAATGCACAATTGAAACACCTCCTTGAATGGTGGTAGCTATCTTTGAGAAGAGATATGGTTGCTACATGCATTTGTCTGAGAAGAATGATTACAATGAGGCTCCAGGGGACTTTTTGATATTACTCATGATTTCCAAAACCCTAGAAATCCAAAAACCTAACCCTAGGAGATGAAACACAAAAATTTATGTTGGCCACTATGGGTAAGTTGGTACCTCAACTTTCCGGGGTCGTAACTTTTGCATACAACCTCCATTTTAGGTGCATGATATCCTGTTGGAAATGTATTTTAGAGAACTATGAATTTCACCATTAGAATCTGACTTCGTTTATAGTTTGAATGTGGAGAGACAAAAAAAAAACTGTTAAGGGCCCCAATACGACCCTGGAAGTACAAAACGATATGCTCACATGAAAACATACAAAATAAAGCCAGTTGGATTAGGTGGGATGCCACCAGTATCCACCTGGAAGATATGTAGGGCTTCAGACATCCCTAGAAGTGTATAACCCACAATTACAAAGAAGTACAGAAGGTTGTGTTGAACTAAAAACTGTCAAGAGGAGTTAGTTGGAATAGGTGGGTGGCAACTAATATCCACCTGGATCAGTCCTACCCCCTTAGGAAACAATGGTCTCTATTTCATTAAGTCCCCCCATCAGGTGAAGAGACATATGTTTAATTTGGCCCCATGTGATCCACTTTCCTTTGTGTAGGAGCTTCTATACCTTGAAAACCTGATAAACATGGATCCTCTGTTGGCGATTTCCCTTCACTTGTGTGTCCACTATATGATTAGTGGATGTTTGTTCCATGCAGTCAGGGTTGAGCTCTATTGGTGTCAATTGTTCTACGATCTATGAAGTGTCCAATAATGGTGGAAGATATGGTCGAAGGAGGTCTACATTGAATACTAGGTGCAAGCCAAGGAAGGGTGGAGTGTTGAGCTCAAAATAATTTCTACCCATAGCCTTCGTGATAGTATAAGGACCATAGTGAAGGGGAAAAGCTTATAATGGGGCCTTATAAAATGCTCCTTCTGCAAATGTAACTAGAATTTGTCTCCAACCTGAAACTGGTGCGGTACCTCGTGTTGATCATGGCGTTGATTGTACTTAGCATTGGATTTTTGCAAAATTTCATGGACCTGTTGGTGAATGTGGTGAATCCTCTCAATTAATATGGTGTCTTTGTCGATCTCATACTGAACATGGGAAGAGTATGTCTATGTGGTTCCAAGAGGTAGTGCAACATCAATGGGACCCAAGAGTTGGAATCACAACCCCACCTGGAATGGGATATGGTCGGTGGAGCTATGGAGAGCCTTGTTGTAGTTGTGCTAAACATAGAAGAGACTCTCATCCCATGTACATGGATGCTTAGAGTTTTACATGCGAAATATTTGCACAATCATCCGATTGACGACCTCTGTTTGGTTTTGTATTTGGGGGTGGAAAGCAGTGGATGGTGTCCAACAGTGACCAAAGACTCAACTAAAATGTGTTAAGGAATCTCCTATATCGATCAAAGATGATGGTATTTGGTATCCCAAAATGGACTGACACTCGTTCAAAGAAGAGCTTGGCAGTATCTGCCATTGTGGTATTCTTATTGTAGGCTATGAGAATAACCATCTTTGAAAACCAATAAATGACCACAAATACACAATCATTTCCTTTCTTGGTGGACACAAGGCCAGGCATGTAATCCATCGAGATGGATTCCAAAGGCTTCTCAGGATTAGGAAGAGGATTTTATAATCCTTGCTTCTTGATGGATGGCTTGGAAAATGCATAGGTAATGAAAAATATGATATACTTGCTGATGTCATGTCAGAGTTTTGGCCAATACAAATGTTTCTGTAGAACGACCACAGTTTTCTCCATGCAAAAATGTCCTTCCATCCAAATGTAGTGGGATCCCCAAATCATATTTTCTCGCTCGCTTGCAGGAACACAAAGATGGACCAAATGGAATAACAATCCGTATTGAATGTAAAAATCAGTGACATTCTCACCTGTACCTAAGAGATGATAGGTGGTGGGGAAGTTGAGATCTTGTTGATAAAGTTGGGGCCACTCAGATGCCTCATGTCCACAAGAATGGAACACAGTGGTGAGTGCATCCATGGGAGGTTGAATGAGGCAGTCAACAACATGATTTGTGCTCCCTATCTTATACTTGATGTTGATATGGAACTTCTACATGTAGGTGGACCAATTCTGATGGAGATTGTTCTGCAATTTTCCTTGTGTTTTTAAGAAATACAGAGGCTTGTGATCAATGTGGATGTTCGTCTCCTTTCCTATAATGTAATGTTTCTATTGACGATGGGCTTGTACAATGGAATACATTTCCTTGTCATAGGTGTGATATTTCCAGACAATATATGAGTGTCTCACTATGGTATGCCACCAGATGACCATCCTCAGTGAGAATTGCACCTACATTATAGTCATATGCATTAGTCTCAATCTCAAACGATTGTTGCAGAATGAAAAAGGAGAGTACTAGAGCTGAGCAAAAGCGATGCTTCAGATCATTAAATGCTCATTGTTGTTCCTTCCCCAACACAAAATTTTCCCTGCCACCGCCCTTTGTCACTTGGCCGAGGATCCATGCAATATGGAAGAATCCCAACATGAACCATCGGTAGAAGTTGTTTAGTCTAAGAAGGCATTGGTTTTCGCTGAACTGATATGTGACTTTCCATCCACTGAGACAAAAAACATGGTAGAGGATTCCTTTCTCGATGAATCCCTTTTTCTGATCAGTTCTGATGATGCTTGGTACAGATATATTATCATCTATCCCTAGAATCAAGCTTTCTGGCCCAACCTTTCTAGCACAGACTGTCGTCGTATATGGTATCAAGCCCATCAATACATAATTCTCGGTGACACTCTTTATCACAGTGGTGTTGACTCTATTTTCCGACGCTATCTCACATATGATGAGGATGAGAAATATTTGAATGAATACCACTCTAGAGCATGTGGTGGTCATATGTATGGGTATGCCACTACCCAAAAGATCCTACGAGCAGGGTACTTCTGGCCTTCTTTTTTTAAAGATTGTATTACTGCCATCCAGAAGTGTCATGCTTGTCAAACGTATAATAAAAAGATAAGATCTCATCCCGCTCCTTTACACCCTATAGTTTTTATTGGTCCTTTCTCAAAATGGGGCATTGACTTCATGACATGTAACCCTCACTCGGTTGGGGGGCATGGATACATCATCATAGTTGTGGATTATTTCACTAAATGGACCAAGGTGATGCCTACATTCAATAATACCAGAAAAATTACAGCCCTGTTCATATTCAATCATATCATCACTCGATTTGGAATCCCGCAAGCTATCGTCAATGATCATGGTGTCCATTTTTGAAATTTCATGATGTCCAAGCTTACCGAAAAGTTGGGTCTTCGGCATGAAAACTCAACCCCCTACTATCCATAGGCCAATGGCTAGGTTGAAGTGATAAACAAAGTTCTTATTACTATGCTTTGATGGATAATAGGAATTCATAAGACAAGTTGGCACACGATGTTGTTTTCAGCATTATGAGCCTATTGGACATTTGTGAAGTATACCACAGGATTTGCGCCTTTCCAATTAGTGTATGTTATCAAAGTTATCCTACCGATTGAATGTGAGATACCATCTTTGAAGCTAGTTGTTGAACTTCTTCCCAACACCTCACTTGAACAAGAACGTCTATTGTACTTGATACAATTATATGAAACCCGTCATGATGCCACCTTGGTTATTGAAGCTCAGAAAAATCATGTCAAAGCCTAATACGACAAACATGTCAAGCCACATTTTTTCTCGAAAGGTGATATGGTTATCCTCTACGAACAAGATCGTGATTTACTAGGGGTCAGAAAATTTGAGGCTATGTGGTGAGGACCTTATATTGTCAAACGAGTGTTGGAGAAGGGAGCTTATGAGTTAGTGGATTATGATGGAATTCCTTTGAGTGAACCCAGAAATGGGTTTTACTTGAAGAATTACTATGATTAGGTTATCTTTGCATGAGTTCTTGTATTTTTACTGTATCATACTCTTGTGTTCTACTTTTGTATCATTTTTCGTTATTTGGTTTCAACCCCTACTTACCTTGCATTGTGCTTTGTTTCTATATGTCGGTGTCTTCACTACCCTATATTGGGTTTGCTGATGGCGCTAGTCATAGTACTCAGAACTTAGTATCTCCTGCTTGGGAAATCTATGCACATACGAACGAATTAATCAATCTATATGGTGTCTTCCTCAGTCGTGCAACTAACAACATCGTGGAATATAGTATAGTCATCGAATTTTTGACCGACGTTATTTCACTTAGAATCTGTCACCATGTCATACGACTCGATTTGCAGCTAGTAGTACTACAATTAAGTAATGTCTATGCTATCAAGGGTCCTACTTTGTTAAGGGTATATTTACGAATTCTTCTCTTGGAATGTTATTTTGATTATATTAAATATCAACACATTCCTAGATGTCTAAATAAATTAACAGATGCATTAGCTAAGTATGTGTTAGACAGACATTTCAAACATTTATAAATCCAATCACATTTTGTATATAAAGAAAAGTAAGATGATAGTGGCCTCATGTATATATAACGATAAAGTTTTTACAAAAAGTGTTTTGTCCAAAGACCAAAATATCAAAAGGTGAAGCACATGGCTTCATTTACAAAATAGCATCAAGGATGATGCTCATGATAACACACAACTGCTTGTGCTACCCTACAGAGCAGTCGACTAATAGAGCCAGATACACCCATAGTATGATGTTGATAATGTCTCGGGATCTCATCGATAGAGATATCTGGGACATCTGCTATCAACCCCTCTAGGTTCTGCTCGATCTCCTCGTAGTCGCCAGCATCCCATCTTGCCACCTCGGCTACTTCCCCTTGTCTCTGAATGAGGGATGTACCTGGAGGCCGATGCCACCCTACATCAATGTTGTCAAAGAGTTTTTTATTAGTCCTTAGATTAAAAACATAAAAAGCATTTCATATTTCAAAATTTACAAAGAACATTATAAAACCAAAAATGCACTTCTTACGTAAATCCCCCCACTGAGAATATTTAGGTAGAACCAAATATGGGTCGTCTCTGAAATCCAAGCCAACATACACATAATCGTCTACCATAAGTAACTGAGGCCTCAACCAGTCGAAGAACACATCATTGTATTTGACGATGGGTCCCACCACATGCCGAGCCATGAGGTTGCACCATATTTTCATCCTTGGATGTCGTGAGGCTAGCAGGCCCCACTCTACCTGTAAGTGTAAGTGAGGAACCCTCTCGAGAAAGATGGACACTAAAATGGATCCATACCCGAATTGTTTTAGGTCACCTTTCTTGCACTTTGTTAGTTGTTTCTTCATACTGTGAAGAACCCCATCAGACCAGTTAAATACCCGAGGCTCCATGCACTCCACTGCATACTAGAAGTAACTCTTGAGGGCCATGTGAGGGGATGCACTCCCTGCCATGTATGAGATAGTGAATATGATAGTCTGTAGGGGTAAATCCCATACACCCCTAATGGCAAGTTTTCCCTTACGTCTCTTGGCATCGAGATCACAATATCGGAAGGCATACTCACTCATCGGTAAACCGCCCCCTCTAGCGCATGTCAAAGTCACATGGTATCCATGGTGTGATAAACTCATAAAAAAATAGATATCCTCGATATATAGAGAGAGTATGTGGGCTCCCACATGAAAAAACTGTTGATCAACATCCCACATATGGACTAAGTACTCAAGCAACCTCAGTTGGGCCCTCATGCCCTGGATCTTGAAGAAATTCAGGAGCCTACATTGCCGGAGGATGTTAACTCTTCCCGGGTCATTCCCAGTGATAAAATCATCATCCTCATGTTCTCTTTCCCTCCACTCCAACATTCTTATGGAAAAAACCTGTAGTGGAGCCATAAGAAGAAAGTTAGCATCTTTATTTCATGTTCTTGGTAATTTTTATTGGTTACATATGCGTACAAAATTTTGAGTTTTTCACTTCACAGGTGGAGTTTTTTCACAGTGCGAAACTTCTGCAAGTGAACCAAAGGCTATGGTTTCCACAGGGCCCGATATATGCCACCTGCGATGGCTCCTGTGTGCACCTACCAACCTAAAAACTGACTCGAAAGATATTTTTTTAACCAACGAAAAATAAAATTAATCCATGGAAAAGACATAGGACAAGGAGATTACCTTTTTGGCGGAAGTCGTTTGTCGAATAGTTTCCTGTATCTCCCGTAATCGACATAGGAAGTTTGAGGTAAAAAGGGGTTTTCTGGATATGTTTTGGTTAAAATGACAATGGAATGGCTAAAAAGAGTTTTCACCTATATTTATTCACTTTTTACTTTTTCATTGATATTTAATATTATTTTATTCATTTTATCTAAAACCTAATGTTCTTGTGCTATTGCGAGTTTTGTAATTTTTTCGTAGGTGAATGATCTTAGGTCCTGAACGATGAAATACAAATACTTTTCTTAATTTTTTTTTTACGTTTGTCACATGTACAAATAATTTTTAGGTTTTTCAGGAAAAACCTCGAACTCAGTCTTTGTCGTCTTTTCATACTCGTCATGGTAACACAAAAAGAGAAACTCATGGAGTATCGTTTAAGCTGTTTTCACGCTCTGTAAAAACGAAAATACCGACGAGCGACCTTGTTCTTTCTGTGCTCGTAAAAGTATTTGAATAAAACGTTTGATGGGTGATAGTTTATCACTTTTTCAGTCTCATTAAACTATTTTATGAAAAAGGAACTAAGAGAGTTCTCTTTAAGTGTTTTCAGACTCTCTAAATATGAAAAACCCCCGATTTTTCTCTCTTTGGACTCGTTAAACAAGCATCAATAGACCCATATGGGACCGAACTACTACTTCTTAGATTTTGTTAAACATACTCTGAGGGACTCATCCAAAGGATGAGATTACATCAAAAATCATATGTTATCCTCCTCAAGATTGCACAAAAATAAAGAGGTACTTGCCAGAAATGGTGGGGGAAAATTTGGGAAAGAAATGTGTCTCTGTATTTGTGTTAGTGGTAGTAATAGTTTCTCTTGAACATGACACCCCCTTCATCATTGAACCCGGGTTGGGAAATCCATTTGTCTCTTGTTTGACCTTTTGTTGTTGATTAAGGTTGGTTGTCATTGATGTCAACCCTTGAAGAAAGACCCATAGCACAAAGGTTTGGGTAATGGACCCAATAGTGTTTTATGTAAATATGACTCAGTATTGTTTTGTCATGGTTGATAAGAATTAAATATGGATGAACTCCAAAGTGGTCCCCTTATGGTGGAAGCCCTCACGGGAAGACGCTTTGTGGAGTAAGAGAACCCATGCTTAATTATGGAATAATGAGATGAAGGAAAGTGAATTTGTCAGGKAAAATATCCCAGATGGATAGTTCTTGTCATGTCAATTCCAGTGGTATGTGGAACGTCACATAATTCCTCACGGTTAGAAATTTATGGCCATGAGAAGTTGGAGACCCCAGGTTTGGGTAATGGACCCAAGTTTGTTTGATAAGTAGTGGTATGATTTATGATATATTTTCAGATAATACTACTCTATATGGATAGTACATGTCATACCATTTCTGGTGGTATGTAGAACGTCACATAACTCCTCACGGTTTGAGAGTTATGGCCTTACGAAGTTGGAGGACCCTCATATGTCATCTA
>JZKD02S0022255.1:338755-364584 GCA_000966675.3 Picea glauca
TCTCAATGTTGAGTAGAGGATGGGTGACCTCTCTCAAGACATGTTGGAAGGAGACCGAGCTTTGGAACAACATTAGTTTGAGTTACTGCGGGAGAATGAGAAGGAGTGCTACCTAAAGAGTTGAGCTATATGGATTGAAGCAGGAGATCATAACACCAAATTTTTCTAGACTTTTCTCGGTTCAGAAAGAACTAAAATACCAATTGGGAGATGAATGACGATGGAGGCAATAAGGTCATGGTTTCTCTAAGTTGGAAAAATTAGGTGTTAATTACTTTAGAGAGATCTTTAAAGCACCGACACATGCTAATATGGGGGAGATGTGAAATTTAGTGAGTCTCTTCTTGAGAATTATAAATGAATAAGACAACAACATGATCTATATGCCTATGTCTAAATAGGAACTTCTCTCTATCATCAAATCGTTTAATAAAGGTAGGAGTCCTGGGTAGGATGGCTAGATTGAAAAATTCTTTGGTGACTTCTTTCACTCTAATCCCCAAAGTAGACTGTTCAATCTCTTTTAACGAGTTTATACCAATCTCATTAAGTAATTGTATGTATAAAATTATTGTGAAGGTGATTAATGTAAGGATCAAGATGGTTTTTATCAAAGATCATCTCTTGTGAGAAATTCAGGTTTCTAAGGGGCAGGCTCATTCATGAGGCCAAAGGAATTTCCCAAGAAGAAGTGCATTTTATAAATATGACTCCATATCCTGCAACAATATTAAAACTCGACTTGTCGAAGGACTATGATTGGGTATAATGGCCCTATCTTAGGTTACTCCTTTTATAGGTAGGGTTTGGGTTGCAACTATTAAAGTGTATAATTTGTTGCATCATGACGACTTTGTTTTGTTGTTCTCATAATTGGTTCTGGATTTAAGATTTTTAAGCCTTGTCGTGCATTGAGGTAAGGGTGCCCACATGTTTATTTTGGTATACTTTGGTAGTATAAGGGCTTAGGAATGATATCGGGGAAGATGGGTGGTAGAATAAGATCGGAGGCTTGAGGATTGGGAGAGTAGTGATCCGGATTTTATGAGGAGAACGAAATGACTACAGATTATTACCAGATGCTTAACACAGAATAATAGAGATATAGTAAAACTGGTTTTCTATTCAATAAGGAAATAAGATGAAGATGTAAAATGCAGCGGAAAACAAGCTTGCTAGAATGGTGGCAGCTTATCTTTGAGAAGAGATGTGACGGATGTGCTCATTCGCAAGAAGATGATTACAATGAGGCTCTCAAGGCCTTTTTACAATAAAGAGGAGCAGGGATGATTTTAGGGGCTAAATTTTTCTCATGGGCTAATTTTCCATGGTTTTTCCAAAAACGAGATTCGCTATTTTAAAAATTATTCGCCCAAATTCTATAGGATAAAATTATTTTACCTTAAAAATCGCCAAATTTTTATAAAAACTATATAAAATCCTTAGAAATTTGATTTTTTTTACAAAAACATTGTCAAACATTTATAGTTGGCATACAAAGGATTAGTAAGATTCGCCAAGGTTTCTACATTTTAAAATAAATTTCCATCCTTAAAATCATCCCTGAAGAGGAGTTTCAAAAACCCTAAACATCCAAAAACCTAACCCTAGGAGATGAAGCGCCAAAAGTCATGTGGGCCCTGTTTGGGTAAATTAGTACATCAACTTCCCGGGGTCGTAACTTTTGCATACGATCTTCCTTTTAGGCATATGATAGCCCATTGGAAAGAAATATTCGAGGACTACAACATTTGCCCAAAATTTCATGATGAAATTTTGCAACTGCAACATACCCCAAAAAACACCGTTTAGGGCCTCAAAACGATTCCGGAAGTTCAGGACCCGAAAAAATGCTAAAAATAGTAAATTATCAAAATTGCGAGAAAGCAATTTTGAGCCAGCTGGAAAAGGTGGGTGGCCACCGATATCCACCTGGATCAATCCTCCATCCTTAGGAAGCAATGGTCTCCATTGCATTGAGTCCCATCAAATGAGGAAATTTCTGCTGAATTTGGCCTTGGGTGAGCCACTTGCCTTGGTGCAGGAGCTCCCTTGCTTTGATGACTCGATAAAGATGGATCCTTTGTTGTCAAGTGCCCTTGATCTGCGTGTCCACAATCTGATCACTAGATGCCTATTGTATGTTGTTGGGGTTGAGCTCTGTTGGTGTTAGCTATTTTGCTACATCTGAGGTGTTTAATAATGGTGGGAAATAAGGTTGAAGGAGGTCCACATTGAACACTGGGTGCAGGCCAAGGAAAGGAGGAATGTTGAGCAACAGCCTTGGTGATGGTGTACGACCCATAACAGAGTGGGTGAAGCTTCCAATTGGGTCCTGTAAGGCATTCTTTCTACAAGTGCAACCAAACTTTGTCACCCACCTAAAACTTATGTGGAACCCGATTTTGATCATGGTGTTTCTTGTACTTGTCATTGGACTTTTGTAGGATATCCTGAACTTGTTGGCGGATGTGTTGGAGCCTCTCAATGAACGGGGTGTCTTTGTCAGCCTCAGTTGGAGTAGAGAGGAGTCGTTCGAGGTGACCGCAAGGGGAAGTGCAACATCTATGGGACCCAATGGTTGGAATCCCAACCCCACCTGAAAGGGGTTGTGGCCGATTGAGCTATGTAAGGCTTGGTTGTAGATATTATAGACAGAGGGAAGACTCTCATCCCATGTGTGAGGTTGCTTGGAATTATACATGCGCAGGATATGCACGATCATTCGATTTACGACCTCGGTTTGGTCATTTGTCTAGGGGTGGAATGCTGTGGATTTGATGAGCTTGGTGTCTAACAGTGACCAGAGGCTCGACCAGAATGTGCTGAGAAATTGACTGTCCCGATATGAGACAATGGTTTGTGGGATTCCAAAATGTACCCAGAACCGTTCAAAGAATATCTTGGCAGTGGCTTCTGTTGTGATGTTCTTCTTGCAAGCAACCAGAATCGCCATCCTGGAAAAGCGATCAACAACCACAAAAAGACAGTCATTTCCCCGCTTGGTGGATGGGAGGCCTGATATGTAGTCCATTGATATGGATTCCCATGGATTGTCAGGAGTAGGAAGAGGGGTGTACAGGCCCTATTTCTTAGTGGTTGGTTTGGCAATAGTGTAGGCAGTGCAAGAACTGATATACTTACTAACCTCCTGTCGAAGTTTCGGCTAGTAGAAATGTTTTTGTAGCATTGCCATTGTCTTTTCAACATCGAAGTGTCCTGCCACATGGCTGTAGTGGGCTTCCTAGATCAGATTCACCCGCTCACTTGATGGAACACATATATGGCCCAGTCGGCACAACAACCCATCCTGAATATGAAAATTATCGACAACTGCCTTTGCACCCAACATTTGGTAGGTGGTGGCGAAGTCTGGGTTTGTCTTATAGAGTTGGGGCCATCTAGGGGTCTCATGGCTACAGAAGTCTAGTGTTGTGGTGAGTGCCGCGATTGGTGGTCTACTGAGGCAATCGGTGACACAATTGGTGATTCATATTTTATACTTGATGTTGAGGTGGAATTGCTGCAAGTATGTGGACCAATTTTAATGGTGGTAATTCTACAATTTTCCTTGTGTTTGCATGAACTATAGTGGCTTATGATCAGTGTGGATGACAATCTCCCTCCCAAGAATGTAATGTCTCCACTGACAGTAGGCTTGCACAATGGAGTACATTTCTTTATCATAAGTAGGGTACTTACAGACAACATCTGATAGTGTTGCACTATGATATGCCACGAGGTGGTCATGCTGTGTGAGAACAACACCCATGGCATAGTCTGAAGCATCAGTCTCAATCTTAAAGGGTTGTTCCAGGTCTGGTAGTGAAAGTACTGGGGTTGAGCACAAGCACTGATTCAAATCATCGAACACTTGTTGTTGGGGCCGACCCCACGCAAATTTCTCCTTACCACCACCCCTGGTTATTTGGCTGAGGGCCCATGCAATATGGGAAAATCCCAACAAAAACCTGCGGTAGAAATTGCCAAGGCGCAAGAAGCTCCAAAGCTCAGTGAGTGTGGTTGGGGCTAGCCAGTCATGGATGACTTGGATCTTGGCGGGATCCACATGTAAGTAATGTTGATCAATGACGTAGGTTAGGTAATGGACCCTGTCCATGTGAAAAGAGAATTTTTCCATGTTGGCATATAGCTTGTGCTATAACAGGGTGTGCAGAACCTGCTGAGTATGCTGCAACTGTTTAGCCCAAGTCTTTCTATAAATGAGAATGTCATCCAGATACACCACTACAAAAGTATTGGTGAATGGTAACAAGATATCATCCATCATCCTCATGAAAGTCCCTAGAGCATTTGTTCGACCAAAGGGCATGACCAACCATTCAAAAATTCCTTCCTTTGACTTGAAGGCGATCTTCCATACATCAGTCTGTTCTATCGGGACTTGGTGGTAGCCAGACTTTAGATCAATATTACTAAAGTATTTGGCCCACATGAGTTGATCAAGGAGGTCATCGATTCAAGGAATCGAGTTTCGGTTTCTGACTGTGATTTTATTTAGAGCCTGATAATCAATGCAAAGTGGCCAAGTTCCATCTTTCTTCTGTACCAGCACGATTGGGCTCGTGCAAGGTGATGAGCTAGGATGGATGCACCCCTTGTGGATCAATTTTTGGATCTATCGCTTGATCTCCTCATTCTCTAACAAAGAGCAATGATAGACTAGCCCATTGGGAAGCGGTGTGCCAGGGGTCAGATCAATGGGGTGCTTGACTTGGCAGTGTAGAGGTACGCCGATAGGTGAGGAGAAGATATCTAAGTATTCTTCCACGACCTTATATACTTGCTTCTGTTGTGTGGAGAGGTCAGCTATAGAGACCCTGGATGTGGCTGTGATTTTTCTCTCATTCTGATAGAAAATCACGAAGAAGACAAACTTCCCCGTCTGAGAGATGACCTTCCTGTAATGCTTAGCAGAGATCAAGGAAATAACACTAGGTGGGACCGCCTCATGTATCTTGTACAATTTCCTATTCAAAGTAATAATAAAACTACGAGGCCTAAACTCATATACAACATGACGTTTCCATAAATAATGTTGGCCCAAAATAACATCACAAACATCAAGAGGGGAAACATTACAAAATACCTCGTCTTTGAAGGGCTTGATGCCATATGATAAATGACACAGTTGGCTGACGTGAATATCTCTTCGTTGGCGGAGCCATCCAATGGTGTAGGGTTGTGGGTGTGGCATTGTCGACAGGGCCAACTGCTTGATAACCTCTACTGAGATGAGGTTCTTCTAGCTACCACTATCAATGATGAAATGCAGCGGGGTGCCTTTTACCCACATCTGTGAATGGAAGAGGTGCTTTCCTTGTTCTATCTTGTTTGGTTCACCAGGATGGAGCTTGGTGGTAGCAATGGTGGCACTGGGTTCCGCGTCAATGATCTATCTTCCCCTTCTAGTTTCGACTCAAAGTCAGAACCCGCATCTAATTCAAAGGCTTTCACTTCAGCCACCAACGTCTACTTTGAGTGGCACTCAACAGTGTTATGCCAAGGGATCTTATGGAAGTCGCACCACTTCCTGGTATCTTTATTTGTCTTTCCAGTGTCCTTCTTTGCTTGCGGCTTGGACTGGTTTTCCTGATACTGTCCATATTTTCTCTCTCCTTTGTTCTGTGGGTTGGGGCCACCCTTTCCTGGCTTTTGTTGTGAGGGGTTCCCCGACCCAAATTGTCGCGTCTTTTGTTTGAGCTTCTGTTCTATTTTGACGGCATATTGGTAGGCCGTTCCCAAGGACGAGATGTCCAGAAATTCCATTTCAGTCTGGATGTATCTATGCAGAGCATCGTGATACTTGAGCACCAGATCTCGCTCTGAATCTTTGATACCCATCTTCGTGTGCAAGGTATGGAAGATATTTGTGAAATCTAGCACTGCTTGGTCTCTTTCTTGTCGCAGTGTAGTCCATTTGGTATGAAAGTCATCATAACTTCCGACAGGGTAGTATTGTTCCTTAATAACATCCCTGAAGGATTCCCAGGTGGTTGTGACTGTAAATAATGAGGGTTCCCTTGTTTCCTTTTGCTCATAGAAAGTTTCCCACCAATCTTTGACATGGGGAATGACTTTGAGGACTACAAAAGTAATCTTTTCTCTATTCGAAAAGTTATGGATAGAAAAATACGTTTCTAGTAGATTCAACCACTTGTCTACAACATCTGCATCTATCTGACCTTCAAATATAGGAATATCGAAGTTTATTTGTACCTTGAAAGGGGCGGTGCCTCCGCTCGAAGAAGATGTGTCGCCTGTTTGTAGTCACAGAAGGATTTGCGTGAAATTATCCATCATCTCGTTCCTCTGTTGCATGACAGCTTCCTCAATCAATAGTTTGAAACGATCTCCTGTCCCATCATCTTTCTTTCCTCCTTCCATGAGAGGTCACTTGGGTGTGTGAGAGCTTTTTCCCTCAAGAGAAACAAGCTCGAGACCTAACTCTTTGTACTCCGACCTTGTTGGGGACATGCATTAAGACGACAAGGAGCAGGTTGCTCTAATACCACTGATCCAGATTTTATGAGCAGAACAAAATGACTACAGATTATTACCAGATGCTTAACACAGAATAACAGAGATACAATAAAATTGGTTTTCTATTCAATAAGGAAATAAGTTGAAACTGTAAAATGCAGCGGAAAACAATCTTGCTGGAATGGTGGCAGCTTATCTCTGAGAAGAGATGTGACGGTTGCGCTCATTCATAAGAAGATGATTACAATGAGGCTCTCAAGGCCTTTTTACAATAAACAGAAGTTTCAAAAACCCTAAACATCCAAAAACCTAACCTTGGGAGATGAAGCGACAAAAGTCATGTGGGCCCTGTTTGGGTAAGTCAGTACATCAACTTCCCAGGGTCGTAACTTTTGCATACGATCTTCGTTTTAGGCATATGATAGCCCATTGGAAAGATCTATCCGAGGAATACAACATTTGCAAAAAAATTCATGATGAAAATTTTCAACCGAAACATACCCCCAAAAACATCGTTTAGGGCCTCAAGACGGTTCCGAAAGTTCAGGACCTGAAAAACTGCTAAAAATAGTAAATTATCAAAATTGCGAGAAAGTTGTTTTGAGCCAGTTGGAAAAGGTGGGTGGCCATCGATATCCACATGGATCAAGTAGAGCAACTCTCAAACCTCTCTTTTGTTGATGATGTTATACTCTTATGTTTTTACTCAAATTTTGAATGTCATTAGCTCAAGGAGCTTCTAAACCTCTTTTTGCAGCAATAGGTATACTAGTGAATGACAACAAGTCTTTCATTTACTTTCCTACTATTGAAGACCACATTTGATTTAGCATGTCAAACCATCTCTTGTTTTCTTGCTTCAGTCTTGATGAAGGAATCAATTACTTGGGGTTCTTCTTTAAGCCATATAATATAGAGTCAGACTGGAAGTGGCTGATGACTAAAATAAAGAAAAGCATTTTTGGTGCAATTGATGGATTGGGGTGACTTTTACTCATTAATTCTATATTGGAGGCCATTCTAGTCTATTGGAACTGTCTAGTGCACATCTCCAAGAGAATACTTAATAGGATTAAAAAAAAAAATTGATTTCCAGAATTTATTGTTCTTAGAGTTTTTCCCAGAGGGTGATAACTCTTCCTAGAGTTTATTGTTCTCAATATTTTATCACCACTTAAAAATCTACTCTCAGAGGTGACTACTCTCAGAAATCTCATACATTTTTCAATTCTAACCTATCTTCAAGTTAACCAATCTAAAAAAAAATTGCTCAAAAGTAAAGTGTGAGACTTGATAGATTTTTCTAGTTTTTGAACTGTATCTCTGAAAGGAAGTCTAAAATTTGAATTTCCAATCCTTCGATCCTATTCTTAGGAATTTGAAAAAATAAATATTTTGTTGTTAACATATTCACAAGAAGCCCACTTCAAAATTTTGAAAAACTAAATAATTGTCCATCTTCATAAGCATCATGTTCTCAAATGTTTTTATTATTATTTCTCAATAGTTGACTGATTGAAATCCTCAAGCTTTGCATCTCTAGTTTCAAAAAGACTTGTTCTGAAAAGCTAAGTATTAAGCTACTGGAAAAATTATCTTTTCCATTTTCTCAAAATTTGAACTGTGAAAGTTGAAGGTTGCGTTGAAACAATTGCCAATATCAAATTTGTGTTTTTCATTACCATTTTTCTCGGAAATTTGAAGTGTTGAAGAGTAATATTTGGTGTTAAAGTTTTTTCCACTATCAAATTTGCGATTTAGGTATGGTTTTCAGTAGAATTAATGACATACATATCTAACAAAGAGTAAGTGGGTTTTGAAAACTTGGAGTTTTTACCACTACCGCTTCAAAAGAGTCATATTTGAAGGCATTGCAACACATGATTAGGGATCTATGCTTTACATATCTCGAATTATGAAGGAACTGCAGGTGTAGAGATTAGCAGAAAGATCAATCTGATTCAAGTCAAAATCTATATTGGATTTCCCAACTTCTTGTTAGTAGATGCTAAGGAATTGAAAAATTCATAGACAATGTACTAAATATGCTCTTTCACATTTCTATAATTCATAAACGATGTACTAAGTATGATCTTTCACATTTCTATAGAAAAAGTTGCGAGGCTCTATAGAAAACCTAATATTCTTACGGAGTATATTGCCATACAACTAGAGAAGAGAGTTCCATTCAGAAAAACAATGAAGAAAGCTATTGAAATGGTTCAACAGGAAGAGGTAGAGGTAGAGGTAGAAGGTATTCAGATCCAAACATTTCGATGGAAAGGAAATTTCCTGAGTCAAATGGGACAGGGGAGGTAGGATTTCCCTACAAAAAATTCGGGCTAGGATTGATTATTGTTATTTTTAGGTTCTCATCATCATCATGCACTGATCATTTGACTCATATTTCAGGGTCTACAAAGACATAAAACAAACATCATCATCCCATAATGAGGTTTGACTCAGAGTTCATCAACATTCAAAGCTTCAATGGCAACCTCCATCCAAGCAATGATATGCATGTAGGACACTATATAAGTGTTTACCTACTACTAGTTTATACAAGAAGCTACACAAGGGCCCACCTACAACATTAAATCTTGAAAATCATAAAAAACGATTGATGGTTCACAATAGAAATATACAATAGTCTATCTCAACTCCAAGTCAACTCCAAGCCACAACAAGAAAAAAATATGTTACAATTCAAGTAATATTGATTTAATGTAGGTCAAAAAAATCTAATTACAAATCATCATAGGAGGATTCTCATAATCATTATAACTCCATGCATGTCAATGTGGCCCCTCACATGGCACATAAAGGTAGAAGGGTTTCAAACAGATGAATTCACATGAATGAGTGCCTTAACAATACAATACATCACTGAATGTTATACATCTGAGTGTTTTCATCAATTATATTTAATTTAAGTGTATAAAATAATTTAATTATGAACACCTACTAGAGCAATCTAGAAAGATAAGAAAAAAATTAAGAGGTTCAATGTGTTTTTATTGATACTCACCCATGCCATGGATTCAAAGTCAAAAAAACTTACATGGTGTATAGTATTTCTTCCTTTATCTTCCATAAAAGATCAATCCAAGGATATTTGGTTTAAGTTGGTAAAAAAATTCAATTACATGTACGACCACTCGATTGATCAAGAAAACTAAAAAAACTAAATTGGAAATGCTTGAACAATAAATTTTCCAAGAGATATAGTATCTCCAAAACCTCAATGAAATCAAGGGGTGTCAATTTAATGAACCTATTACTTAACACTTGAATTTGGGAGATATTAAATAATTTTCATTATATATGGATAAATAATTCCCTAATTTGTTAAACCCTTCTTCTCAATACATCTTTCCAATAAAAAAAAAACCCTCATTTTACTAGATATCGCCTATTTCTACTAAATCCCCCCTTTTATACCCCCAATTCATATAAACCCTCCAATAACCTTGCATCTCCCCTCCCAAAATACCTATAATATATTCACTCTATATATTATCAATGAAAGTGATAAGATATTGTTCGAAAAGGTGAAACCCTCGTTAATAAAAACCAATAGTTAATATCACAATAGGTTAAAACATGGTATGAATTCTTTTCTTCAACACTATACAAGTTTAAAAAACTTCCTCTCAAGGTATAAGAATCACTTTCCCAAGACCTTGCACACTTTGTTTTTCAAGATGATAATCCAAAAAATACTTTCTAAAGTCTACAATCAACAATAAATTATTTAAGATTTTAAATTCATATTTCATATCAATATGTCTACAAAAGAAATCAAATAACAATGACTCAAGAATTCACACAAAGAGCACCATTTTGATCAGGAGGATTGAGCATGACAAAGACCAGTTGGAGGGTGATTCCCTAAGCCAAAATTTTCATGATAAATATTCATTCCTTTTGATGACCAATATGACTTATGTTTATCTAATTGTATGTGATTTACTTAATTCAAGCTTAAATGTAACATGTGTTTGATGTTAGAGTGGTTTTGATGATTTTGATTATTATTTCATATATAGTATATGAAGACTAATGTGATCTCCAAAGGCTAATTCAAACAAATGAAATGTTCAAGATAAAATTGATCTCCCTCATTAATGGATGGAGACAAAGAGGAAGGCTGGCGAAGTTTCTAAGGGATATTTTCCCTTCAACTTCTCTAGAAGATGAAGTAATCCCAAAAAATAGGTTGCATACTATTTTAGGATATTTTGGGATAGCCTTCATCAAGGGATTGGGGATTGCTTTGAATGATTATATATGAATTCATTATAAGTATAAGAGGAAGCATGGTTGATAGGTTTGGCTAATATCCTTGGGAGGATTGTCATTCTTGTATTTTTCTACTCTCTAATTGTAAATTCAAATGTGAAATTAATGCAAAATTTTGGTTTAAGGTTCCTATTATAATTAATGTTTTTATCTTGATGGATCCACCCCATTTATTTCTTTGGATTTTGTCCCACTCTGAAGTTGCAATGGGGTTGAATCCCCTTTACATGTAGATTAGATAGTTGTTGCACTATTTTCTTTCAATGGCTATAATTTTCTTTCTACATTTTCATTCCTTTAATTGTTATTTATTCTCTTTAAATTTTTGTATCTTTATCTCCATCATTCAATTCCTTTCATGTATTTTCTTTATTTCTTTTAATTTATCTTGTTCAATACTTTGATGTATGCTTAATGGAGTCTAATAGTATTATTAAGGTTTTAAGGCTTGAGTGATCTAATAGTAGTTGAAGGATCATTGGTTTCGTTGATGGATTCCCTAAACTCTTCATCGAAGTATAGTGACCAGAGACCTCTCTCTCCCCTTGCATATTGTTAAGGGAGTTCAGAGTGAATATCACGAACTTAATGGGATGAAGAGTCAAAGGGATGAACTATTGATGTTGATAATTTACCATATTTCTTTGAGGAGCACATTCATTTCTCTATTTTCATGGTTCCTTTTAGTACTTTTACTTTACAATGTTTAGCACTTTGAAGTACATACAATGAATCTAATATGGTTTCCAATGTTGTAAGGATTGAGTGATCTAGTAGCATMTGAAGGATCATCAATTTAATGTATCATGGAACTCAATAATTAACTCTTCTTCCAATAGGAAGTGACTCTAGACCTCCATATACCCTTGAACATTTTTAAGGGGCATAACAGTGAAGGTCTTGAACTCAATGGTTTGAACAATCAATGGGAATGAGCTATCAAAATTGATGATTTAATTCAATAGTATAGATTAGATTTAGTTAAATGCATATCATTCATAGAATACATCTTAGTAATTTAAAACCTCATGGTTGCACAAACAATGCATAACACCTCACAAGTTTGCATGAACCCCGGGTTACATTGAAATTTAAGTTGAGGAGTTCAAAAATCGTGTTCTAATTCTTTAGCCTATCATTAATGTTTGAGCACAAGGCATAAAGATGATGATGAAAATAGATGACTAATGATGGAAAGAGTGATTTTTATTAATATTAATTAAATTAATTAGAAATAATAATTAATTAAATATAAATACTTAAATACTCAACAATAGTTAAATTAATAAAAATCATTAAACCATTAATTTAATAATTACATTAGGACTTTGACGATAAAACAATGCAATTTCGATATTAACTTGATGTAAACTATATCTACTACGACTATAAAAATATGTTAATACAAAGCAAAAGGAATAATAACAATGTAGTAGAAAGGTGCATGAGTGATGTAATACGATGCTAATATGATGGAAACATGAATAACAACAACACCATATGTGATGCTAAGAGGATGGAATTGTGATGCAAAATGATTCCAATAAGACACATATGATGAAAAATAACGAAAAAGTTATGTATTTTGACTGCATAATGATGTTGATATGATGCAAGAACAATGCGTCATATGAAATATCGACGAAAATATTGATATAATATGATGCTAAGAAAATTCAACATGAACATTTATGACACAAATTGAACACAAAAGTGACTCTCTAAAAGATTTTTTTTTTTTTTTAATAATACTCGATGCAATACAACACCAATGTGATGCTGGAAAATTTGATGTGTCATATTCTTTATTGTTAATATGGTGCCTTGTAAAACATGCATTGAAAAAGGTGATGTAGAATTGATGCAAAGTTGATGCAAATCACAACAACTTCTTTCTTTACATGTATCATATTCTTTATTGTTAATATAACACCTTCTAAAATAAGCATTAAAAAAGGTGATGTAAAATTGATGCAAATCACAACACCCCATTTATTTATGTGTCATATTCTATATAGCACTTCGTAAAATATGCATTGAAAAAGGTGATATAGAATTGATGCAAAGTTAATGCATATCAAAACACCTCCTTTATCTATGTGACATATTCTTTATTGTTAATATGGCGCCTTGTAAAACATGCATAAAAAAGATGATGTAAAATTGATGCAAAACTGAGAAAAATCACAACACCCCTTATTTATGTGTCATATTCTTTATTGTTAATATGGCAACTTGTAAAATATGCATCGAAAAAGATTTGATGCAAATCACAACCATCTTTATTTATGTGGCATATTCGTTATTTTTAATATGACCCGTGGTAAAACATGTATCAAAAAGATGATGTAGAATTGACGCAAATCACGACAGCTACAATGCTTCGTGTATGATCTTAATGGTAAATTATATCAACTTTTTTATTCGACAATTTTTATTGTCATGGAATTCAATTCAATTGAAAAATTTTATTGTCATTGAATTCAATTAAAAAAAAATTATTGTCATGGAATTCAATTCAAAATTTTGTTTGTTGCAAATTATTTTGATGGTTACCCTTCGACTGCAGACATATCGTATATTTGAAATTATTAGCCAAGAAAATGACAATTTACCAGCTTTGAAGGATTAATGAAATTGAGAGATATATATAGGTAAGCATAAACATCTTACGGAAATACTGAGGCATGAGTTTTGCATTGATAAACGTACTGTGGAAATATGGCCCATGAAATCTTTGTCATTTGAGGAAAATCTCCTATTTTATCCGTACGAGTTGTCTCTTTTGTCCGTACGAGTCGTTTACATTTTAACATTTACCTAATCACATTAAGAAATTACTGTAACACCTTATAATTACCACGTTTGGATTATTAGCTGGCACTACTTCAACTTCCTCCTCAGGTGTTCGTATGTCTCAGCTGTCTACGCATTTCATATTCGATGGCTGTCAGAGCGTGGATATCTTTCCGCGTTTTCAGCCGCGAGTTAGCTTCTATGCTAATCGTAATCGTAAATAAAAGCAAGTTAATATTAGCAATTTCATCTGATTTATAGACTATAGGACAATTTCATCTGATTTCTAGCCATAAGGTTAGGGTTTTTAATTCATAGGGAGCAAATAGGGATGGTTATCAATATAATTAATAATTTTAATTAAAAAATTAAACAATTTTTAATTAAAAGAGTGATTAATTTATTGTCTAACTATTTTAGGTTTTGGTTTTTTAATAGAAATCTGACCATATAAATTTGTACAAAATCACAACTTCTTGTTATTTAAATTGTATTTTTGAATCCAAAAACAGATTCAATCTACTAAAATTTTTTTAAAGCATTCAGATTATACAGAACTAACCACTCAAATCTACATATCCAACAACTTTTCTTCAAATCACTCACAAAATTAAACAAAAATTTTCATAAAAAAAATTAAAACTGTTAATCTACAACAAAACAAACCACAATGTTTCAGTATGATTTCTTTTGATGACCTACATGCCTAGCTGTACAAATTGACACTGAAATTACTTTTACAAATGCCACTGTTAGATTGTGTTTTACACGCATATAGGGTTAATTTAACGTTTATGGATTACACTACTACAACCATGTATACACCTCCAAAAGCCATCCCATTATTAAATTCCACCTCCCTTTCCTTTTTCCACGTTTTCCTCGCAGACCACTCCCTGACAGATGATTCCTCCACATTATTTCACTACATATTATGTAGGCTTCACCACTCCCTGACATATGATTCCTCCATGTTATTTCACTACATACTATGTAGGCTTCAGTCGATGATCACTGGATATCAAATTTGTTGGATCGTTGCAAATCAAATTCGCCAGATCATTGAATCCCTGGACTGCTAGATCGCTGAATGCTTGGATCGTTGCATCCGTAGACCGCTGAATGCCTGGATCACTACATCCCTGGACGACTGAATGCCTAGATTGCAGGATCATTAGTTGGATCGTTGGATATGCAAGTAAAAAAATATAGCGTAGTTATAATTTGTAAGTCAAAATTTATAGCTCTCATAACCAGTATCTGTTGGTATTTAACAGTCTGATTGTAATGATTAATGACTAAAATAAAGAGAAGCATTTTTGGTGCAATTGATGGATTGGAGCGAATTGTACTCATTAAGTCTATATTGGAGGCCATTCTAGTCTATTGGCACCGTCTAGTGCACATCTCCAAGCGAATACTTAATAGGATTCAAAAAAAAAAAAATGATTTCCAGAATTTATTGTTCTTAGAGTTTTTCCCAGAGGGTGATAACTCTTCCACTTAAAAACCTACTCTCAAAGGTGACTACTCTCAGAAATCTCGGACATTTTTCAACTCTAACTTATCTTCAAGTTAACCAATCTAAAAAATTTCTGCTCAAAAGTAAAGTGTGAGACTTGATAGATTTTTCTAGTTTTTGAACTGTATTTCTGAAAGGAAGTCTGAAAACCGAATTGCCAATCCTTCGATCCTATTCTTAGGAATTTGAAAAATTAAATATTTTGTTGTTAACATATTCACAAGAAGCCCACTTCAAAATTTTGAAAAACTAAATTATTGTCCATCTTCATAAGCATCATGTTCTTAGATGTTTTTATTATTATTTCTCAATAGTTGACTGATTGAAATCCTCAAGCTTTGCATTTCTAGTTTCAAAAGGACTTGTTCTGAAAAGCTAAGTATTAAGCCACTGGCAAAAGTATCTTTTCCATTTTCTCAAAATTTGAAATGTGAAAGTTGAAGGTTGCTTTGAAACAATTGCCAATATCAAATTTATGTTTTTCATTACCATTTTCTCAGAAATTTGAAGTGTTGAAGAGTAATATTTGGTGTTGAAGTTTTTTCCACTATCAAATTTGTGATTTAGGTATGGTTTTCAGTAGAATTAATGACATACACATCTAACACAGAGTAAGTGGGTTTTGAAAACTTGGAGTTTTTGCCACTACCACTTCAAAAGAGTCAGATTTCAAAACATTGCAACACATGATTAGGGATCTATGCTTTACATATCTCGAATTATGGAGCAATTGCAGGTGTAGAGATTAGCAGAAAGATCAATCTCATTCAAGTCAAAATCTATATTGGATTTCCCAACTTCTGGTTAATAGATGCTAGGGTTTTAAAGGAATTGAAAAATTCATAAACGATGTACTAAATATTCTCTTTCACATTTCTATAGAAAAAGTTGCGAAGCTCTATAGAAAACCTAATATTCTTACAGAGTATATTGCCATACAACTAGAAAAGAGAGTTCCATTCAGAAAAACAATGAATAAAACTATTGAATTGGCTAAACGGGAAGAGGTAGAAGGCATTCACATCCAAACGTCTCGATGGAAAGGAAATTTCCTGAGTATAGAAAATTCATGCTAGGATTGATTATTGTTATTATCAGATTCTCATCATCATCATGCAGTGATCATTTGACTCATATTTCAGGGTCTACAAAGGCATAAAACAAACATCAATATCCCATAATGAGGTTTGACTTAGAGTTCATCAACATTCAAAGCATCAATGACAACCTCCATCCAAGCAATGATATGCATGTAGAACGCTATATAAGTGGTTACCTACTACTAGTTTATACAAGAAGCTACAAAAGGGCCCACCTACAACATTAAATCTTGCAAATCATAAAAAAAAGATTGATTGTTCACTATAGAAATATACAATAGTCTATCTCAATCCCAAGTCAACTCCAAGCCACAATAAAAAAAATATGTTACAATTCAAGTAATATTGATTTAATGGAGGTCAAAAAAATCTAATTACAAATCATAATAGGAGGATTCTCAGAACCACTATAACCCCATGCATGCCAATATGGCTCCTCACATGGCACATAAGGGTAGAAGGGTTTGAGACGGATGACTTCACATAAATGAGTGCCTTAACAATATAGTACATCACCGAATGTTATACATCTTAAGGTTTTCATCAAATTATATTTAATTTAAGTGTATAAAATAATTTAATTATAGACACCTACCAAAGCAATCTAGAAAGATAAGAAAAAAATTAAAAGGTTCAATGTGTTTTTATTGATACTCACCCATGCCATGGATTCAAAGTCAAAAACATTTACACGGTGTATAGTATTTCTTCCTTTATCTTCCATAAAATATCAATCCAAGGATATTTGGTTTAAGTTGGTCAAAAAAATTCAATTACATGTACGACCACTCAATTGATCAAGAAAACTAAAAAATCTAAATTGGAAATGCTTGAACAATAAATTTTCCAAGAGATATAGTATCTCCAAAACCTCAATGAAATCAAGGGGTCTCAATTTAATGAACCTATTACTTAACACGTGAATTTGGGAGATATTAAATAATTTTCATTATATATGGACAAATAATTTTCTAATTTGTTGAATCCTTCTTCTCAATACATGTTTCCAATAAAAAAAATCCTCATTTTACTAGATATCGCCTATTTCTACTAAATACCCCCATCTCCCCTCCCACAATACTTATAATATATTCACTCTATTTCTAACAATTTTAAAACTCTCATTTATCAATGAAAGTGATAAGATATTGGTGAAAAAGGTGAAACCCTTGTTAATAAAAACCAATAAATAATATCACAATAGGTTAAAACATGGTATGAATTCTTTCCTTCAACACTATGCAAGTTTAAAAATCTTCCTCTCAAGGTATAAGAATCACTCTCCCAAGACCTTGCACACTTTGTTTTTCAAGATGATAATCCAAAAAAAATACTTTCTAAAGTATACAATCAACAATAAATTATTTAAGATTTTAAATTCAAATTTCATATCAATAAGTCTACAAAAGAAATCAAATAACCATGACTCAAGAATTCACACAGAGAGCACCATTTTGATTAGGAGGATTGAGCATGCCAAAGACCAGTTGGGGGGTGATTCCCTAAGCCAAAATTTTCATGATAAATATTCATGCCTTTTGATGACCAATATGACTTATGTTTATCTAATTGTATGTGATTTACTTAATTCAAGTTTAAATGTAACATGTGTTTGATGTTAGAGTGGTTTTGATGATTTTGATTATTATTTCATATATAGTATATGAAGACTAATGTGATCCCCAAAGGCTAAGTCGAACAAATGAAATGTTCAAGACAAAATTGATCTCCCTCATTAATGGATGGAGACAAAGAGGAAGGCTAGTGAAGTTTCTAAGGGATATTTTCCCTTCAACTTCTCTAGAAGATGAAGTAATCCCAAAAAATAGGTTGCATACTATTTTAGGAGATTTTGGGATAGCCTTCATCAAGGGATTGGGGATTTCTTTGAATGATTATATATGACTTCTTTTTAAGTATAAGAGGAAGCATGGTTGATAGGTTTGGCTAATCTCTTTGGCAGGATTGTCATTCTTGTATTTTTCTACTCTCCAATTGTAAATTCGAATTTGAAATTAATGCAAACTTTTGGTTTAAGGTTCTTTTTATAATTAATGTTTTTATCTTGATGGATCCACCCCATTTATTTCTTTGGATTTTGTCCCACTTTGAAGTTGCAATGGGGTTGAATCCCCTTTACATGTATATTAGATAGTTGTTGCACTATTTTCTTTTAATGGCTATAATTTTCTTTCTACATTTTCATTCCTTTAATTGTTATTTATTCTCTTTAAATTTTTGTATTTTTATCTCCATCATTCAATTTCTTTCATGTATTTTCTTTATTTCTTTTAATTTATCTTGTTCAATACTTTGATGTATGCTTAATGGAGTCTAATAGTATTATTAAGGTTGCAAGGCTTGAGTGATCTAATAGTAGTTGAAGGATCATTGGTTTTGTTGATGGATTCCCTAAACTCTTCATCGAAGTATAGTGACCAAAGACCTCTCTCTCCCCTTGCATATTGTTAAGGGATTTCAGAGTGAATATCACAAACTCAATGGGATGAAGAGTCAAGGAGATGAACTATTGATGTTGATAATTTACCATATTTCTTTGAGGAGCACTTTCATTTCTSTATTTTYATAATTCCTTTTAGTAMTTTTACTTTACAATGTTTAGCACTTTGAAGTACATACAATGAATCTAATATGGTTTCCAATGTTGTAAGGATTGAGTGATCTAGTAGCATCTGAAGGATCATCAATTTAATGAATCATGGAACTCAATAATTAACTCTTCTTCCAATAGGAAGTGACTCTAGACCTCCATATACCCTTGCACATTTTTAGGGGGCATAACAATGAAGGTCTTGAACTCAATGGTTTGAACAATCAATGGGAATGAGCTATCAAAATTGATCATTTAATTCAATAGTATAGATTAGATTTAGTTAAATGCATATCATTCATAGAATACATCTTAGTAATTTAAGACCTCCTAGTTGCACAAACAATGCATAACACCTCACAAGTTTGCATGAACCCCGGGTTGACATTTAAATTTGAGTTGAGGAGTTCAAAAACCGTGTTCTAATTCTTTACCCTGTCATTAATGTTTGAGCACAAGGCATAAAGATGATGATGAAAATAGATGACTAATGATGGCAAGAGTGATTTTTATTAATATTAATTAAATTAATTAGAAATAATAATGGAAAGAGTGATTTTTATTTATATTAATTAAATTAATTAAAAATAATGATTAATTAAATATAAATACTTAAATACTCAACAATACTTAAATTAATAAAAATCATTAAATCATTAATTTAATAACTACATTAGGACTTGCAATTTTGATATTAACTTGATGTAAACTATATCTACTACGTTAATACAAAGCAAAAGGAATAATAATAATGTAGTAGCAAGGTGCATGAGTGATGTAATAAGATGCTAATATGATAGAAAAATGAATAACAACAACACTATATGTGATGCTAACAGGATGCAATTGTGATGCAAAATGATTCCAATAAGACACATATGATGAAATATAAATAAAAAGTTATGTATTTTGACTGCATAATGATGTTGATATGATGCAAGAACAATGCCCCATATGAAATATGGAGGAAAATATTGATATAATATGATGTTAAGAAAATTCAACATAAACATTTATGACACAAAGTGAACACAAAAGTAACTCTCTAAGTGAATTTTTTTTTTTTTTTTTAATAATACTAAATGCAATACAACACCAATGTGATGCTAGAAAAATTGATGTGTCATATTCTTTATTGTTAATATGGTGCCTTGTAAAATATGCATTGAAAAAGGTGATGTAAAATTGATGCAAATCACAACAACTTCTTTCTTTACATGTATCATATTCTTTATTGTTAATATGACACCTTCTAAAATAAGCATTGAAAAAAGTAATGTAAAATTGATGCAAATCACAACACCCCATTTATTTATATGTTATATTCTTTATTGTTAATATGGCATTTCGCAAAATATGCATTGAAAAATGTGATATAGAATTGATGCAAAGTTGATGCATATCAAAACACCTCCTTTATCTATGTGACATATTCTTTATTGTTAATATGGCGCCTTGTAAAACATGCATATAAAAGATGATGTAAAATTGATGCAAAACTGAGAAAAATCACAACACCCCTTATTTATTTGTGTCATATTCTTTATTTTTAATATGGCAACTTGTAAAATATGCATCTAAAAAGATTTGATGCAAATCACAACACCCCTTTATTTATGTGGCATATTCGTTATTTTTAATATGACCCGTTCTAAAACATGCATCAAAAAGATGATGTAGAATTAATGCAAATCACGACAGCTACAATGCCTCGTGTATGATCTTAATGGCAGTGTGTATGATCTTAATGGTAAATTATATCAACTTTTTTATTCCACAAATTTTATTGTCATGGAATTCAATTCAATTCAAAATTTTATTGTCATGGAGTTCAATTCAAAATTTTGTTTGTTGCAAATTATTTTGATGGTTACCCTTCGACTGCAGACATATCGTACATTTGAAATTATTAGCCAAGAAAATGACAATTTGCCAGCTCTGAAGGGTCACATTAATGAAATTGAGAGATATACAGGTAAGCATAAACATCTTACGGAAATACTGAGGCATGAGTTTTGCATTGATAAACGTACTGTGGAAATATGGCCCATGAAATCTCTGCCATTGGAGGAAAATCTCCTCTTTTGTCTGTACGAGTCGCCGAAGAAAAAATATAGCAGGCACTTTCTGAACCTCTGTAATCAGATTTAACTTCCTTGCAGGAAACGACGATATCATTAACGCAGATGCCGAAACTAAAGATCCAGTTTGTCTAAATCACTTTCACATTACTCTTCACATGAAACTTTTGAACTCTTTTCATTTCACGGTTAAATTTTTAACTGTGCTTCATTTTATATAATGTGAAAAATTGGCATTTTTATGGACTATTTATCAGTTGAATGTGGCTTCATTGACTAAAAACTTACCAGGTGATTTGCTCACGAAGACAGTGAAACTGCCAAACAATTCAAAGTTTATCGATGACATCTAGTAAAAGGAACTCGCAAAAATTCGACTGTAAGTAGAAATTTTTAAGTATTCCTTTTTGTGATTAGTAAATTTAACCTCCACATCGCCTTACCCTTCTCTCCTATAAGCCACTATTTCGCCTTCATCTTACACGGCCATTATTTCTTCATCTTATCTTGTCAGCTTGTGTCTCATTCAAAGCCCTTGCAAATACAGAAACTTCTTTCTCTTAATAAATTAAAAAAATATTGTCTCTTCTTCATCTTATCCTCTGTTGCCTCATTCAAAACCCGCCCTTTGCAAATAAGGAAACTTGAAAATTCAGTACGCTGAATAAAAAAATATTGAAATGTAATAGGGTACATGAGAAAATTAAAAACTGACTACTTTATTGACAACGATGCAAACTTCCCTATCATTATCCGGTTCGCTGTCTTATCTCTTTTAAGAAAACGTCAATTATTTAAAAAATGTAATTTTAAAAGTTATGTCTTTCAAAACCACCTATCAAATAAGTTAAGTGAAAATAAGTTCTGTGAGACATCAAATTACACGTCTTTAAATGATTTGATTATGTTAAAGTCGGAGTGCAAAGCCTTCCAAAAAATTTACCTTACATAATGGTCGTGTCAAGAAGCGAGTAATATGCAGTATACTGTACAGCATTGAATACTATGGTATACAGTATATACATCTTCAGATATATTTCATATATATCAGAGTGATTCAACTATATATTACTTATTATATATATATATATATATTATTTATCACAATTTTCAATGTTATTAGTTTTTAAAATAGAATTATAGCAATAAGTTTGTTATTGATTTGACATTAATTATTATTGATTTGACATAAATTTTTATTGATTTAAATTTTTTTCATAAAACATTTAATATTCTTCATAAGAAATACAATTTTTTATTTTTTAATTTATAAAATAAATTATATTTTTAAATATTATTGATTAAAAAGTTTAAAGTGTTATTATAGCCTTCACCTAATTCAAAAATTTAAATGAGCAAATCCTATCTTGTATAAAATTATATATTAAATATTAATTTATTTTAGTTTTTATAAATATTCAAAAATATTTATGTAACATTTCATTGCTTATGTAATTGAAAGCGTTATTGTAGAGTCGACTCTTACTCGATAAATTAACAATTTTGTTTATAACAAATTTTCTAGCGAATTGCGTACCATTCCGAAGGGTACCAAATTTATGCTATTATTTTAACCCTTTAAAATATGTCATACGCTTTTAATGGAATTTTATATCATTAATGTATATTTTTGTAGAAAATGTGAAATTATTGGGAATTCTTTATTGGGTTGATTAAATTGGCGAAGAAACCACAGTGTTAATGATAGCTTGTCGTCATTATCATTATCTTTTAAAATAATATCAGTTATTATCATTATCATTATTATTTTAAAAGGTGTTATACATGTTTTTTTTAAATTAATTTTTGATTTTATTTTATTTATTGAAAATTTTAATCTTTTAAAATAAATTTAATTGTTTTGATAAAGAATAATAATTATGATTATTATCATCATATTATTTATATATAATAATCATCATTATTATCATTCTATAGTAAGATCATAGCAAAGAGTTTGCTATTGATTTTGTCAAAACAAGATTATAGCAATGAGTTTGTTATTGATTTGACATAAATTTCTATTGACTTAAAAAATTTCTATGAAAAACCTAATGTTATACATAAGAAATACAATTTTTTATTTTTCAATCTATAAAATAACTTATATTTTTAAACTGTTATTGGTTGAAATGTTTAAGGTGTTATTGTGGCCTTCAAATTGTTCAAAAATTTAAATTGACAACTCCTGTATCTTGTGCAAAGTTATACATTAAACATTGATTTATTTTGTTTTTTATAAATATTCAAAAATATTGTCTTCTCAGCTACCCCAACGGAGGAAGCATAAGTGACTAATGTTCTTGCGGAAAATGATAACAATGAGTGATAAAATTAATCTATTTTGCTCATATTTCCAAAAGAACAAACTAACAGTGAGTGAGAATTAATTTGGTTCGTTCATCTTTTCAAAAGAACAAGCAAACCATCTTTAATTTAATTCATGTAACTAAATATATTGGAAAAAGTTAATTAAACAAAAAAAGAAAAACTTTATTGGCTTAATTATATAATGTAAAAAAACTAAAATAAAATTAATCTTAACTAAATATGCTAATTAAAGTTACTTAAGAAACTATTTAATCTTTGAAAAAGTTTAAACTAAAAAACCATTTAATCTTTGAAAGAACTTTAACTAAAAAACCATTTAATCTTTGAAAAAGCTTTAATTAATTAATTATGTCAGTATAAAATTTAAGTGAAAGTGAGTGCCTTTGCAACCTCTATTATCTCATTTTTTGTTGTGTTCTCCTTACCACATGCAATGTTGTTTTTGATATCTGCAAATAGAGTTGGCTTTTGCCCTACATGGGGTGTCTCATAGACCTCAAATTAAAGCTCTTGATGTTTTTCCCATCCATCAATGAGTAAAACCCCTTTCAACGGATCATAGAATCTCTCTATTAGTCCAATGATGATGGAATTAAAACACCCGCTTCTCGCTCCAACACTACCATGCAACTTTTGTTTAACAAGTTATATATTGTTTAACAGTGTCAAGAAAAAAAAAAAAAAACCAACTCTACATCATTTCGATCATTTCTAGTGTGAAAAAGGATTGCTTAGCCGTATCAAGAAATAACCCAATTGTACAACATTTCTGGTGTGAAAAAGGAAGTAGATGGAAATCACAATAGTCGCGGAAGTTAGACAAGATGAAATCGGACACCGCATTACATATATGCGAAGGAATAGTCTATCCGAAATTCCCATGTGTCGTTTAGTCACATCTAAGACAGACTGTACTTGTGATTTGATGAGCATTTAGGACGGAGAGGGTTAACCGGGAGTAATCTTCTCTCTAGAATTACTTTTTCTGTAGGTTTTTTGGGGTGTGGTTTTAAATTTTAGGTCAATTTAAAAGTCTGATCAATGTTCTGAGCATTTGGGTTGGTTTAAAATGGAGCAAAATTCTTGGGATATAGTTCTGAAATGAATTAAACTTTGATCCATGTGAACTCAGGTTACCCCTGAAAATCTGTCCTTAATCAGACCATTTTTTTTTGCCTAAAAATAGGGAAGATTACTCCCATGTACAACCTATTTTACATAGTTAAAACTATTTGATTCTGAACACCTCATATTAACAATTTAATTTTCTACATATAGCATCATATTAACTATTTTAAGTAATGAACTTACTGCTCAAAATTAATGTTATTGAAAGTAATATATACATTATTGGATATATCCTGACATATATATTAAATTGATCTAATGATATATGTATATCAACTGTCCAGGAGGTGATATATACATCGTTGAATATATACCCACATATAAACATTACATGCTTTTCATTACGTTGATTATTACTCACCTTGAACTAGGTGCTTTGATTATTGATCATATGGTTCTTTCAGACATGGAAGTTCAAATTGATTGCAGAAAGTGCCTGTTGTTTTTTCTTTGGCTACACGTATGGTGATATGGGAAATAATAATTATATGCCCAGAGAGAGCAGAGGCTATTTCGTCCATATGACACAGATTTCATGGACCATAATGCCATAGGACATTAATCAATGGAAAAATAAGGCTCACTATGTGGGTAAGATGTTTATGCTTACTTATACGTCTGTAGTCGAAGGGTTGGATATCAAAGATCTGCCGCCACTAATATTGTGCTAGTTATGTTATCTAAGCCAGATACTGCAGAAGCAAAGCTGACGCCTGAAATTAAGTCAGAGTTCTGAATCTTAGGGTCCAGATATGGCGCAGCAGATCTTTTCTAGCCAACCCTTCGACTGCAAAGATATCGTAAATTTGAGATTATTGGCCGACTTGTTAAGGATTTCGTTAATAAAATTGAGAGTTATAAGAAAGCGTAAACATCTTACAGAAATATTCAGGCATGGTGTTGATAAACGTCCTGTGGGAATATGGCCTATGAAATCTCGGCTAATATTAAGCACACTKCTACGAGTCTCTGCCGTATGGAGGAAACTCACCTCTGCTCTCTGTACGAATATAAGCATTAATTTCGTATTGTAAGAACCTAGTTTAACAATACGACAGGGAATCAAATAAGTTAAGTGAAAATACGTTCTGTGAGACATCAAATTTCAGGTCTTTAAATGATTTGATTCTATTAAAGTCAGAGTGTAAAGCCTTCCAAAATTTTTATCTTACATAATGGTCGTGTCAAGAAGCGAGTAATATACAGTTTACTGTACAACATTGTCTACTATGCATTGTCTACTATGGTACACAATATATATATATTCTTAGATATATTCTATATATATCATAATGATTCAACCATATGATGATGACGATGATTAACATCTACTAAGACCTAATTGGTCTATCGAACCTTAAGAGGGTAAGTGATTACTTGTGATTTTTTAGAATTTTGTTTCTGTGCTCGAAAAGCATTAAGAGAAGCTTTCCAAGATCACCATACTTTTGTTG
>JZKD02S0022255.1:364860-390627 GCA_000966675.3 Picea glauca
TGTTGAGTTAAGAGGTTAGGAAGGTTGGTAGTGTGATTAATATTTTGAAAATGAGATCTAATATGGGTATAGGCTGGACAATCTAAGAGAAAGTGCTTTTCATCTTCAACCTTCTCAGTGTCACAAATGTGACACACTCTTTCATCCCATGGCCTTTTAGGAATTGACCAACCCCCAGTTTCACTATGGAACTCGTGAGAATTTGTTCTTATCTTAGCAATGCTTATTTTTTTCTTTACACTTGGCAAAATAGATAGATAATTTGATCTTCTAGATTATGGTTGATTACATCTTTATAATACCTTAATTTTCTTTTTTCCTCTAACTCTTTATCACACCACATTTTTTCCTTAAATTTTGATTGGATGTTTTTTTTAATGGTATCTTTATTCTGCAAAATGGTTTCTTCCATGATTCCCCAATAGTTTAGCCAAGATCGGGCATCTTTATGCCATCCTCTCTTGAGTCGATGGTGGTTATGACTTGATTTGGAAGCAATTTTAGGTAGCCTCTTGTCTTCCATGTTGTTTAACTTGTTCTTATATATTAGGTATCTAGTCATAGCCATGCTCTCAATAGGGGAGAGGCTAGTTTCTACAAGGAGGATGAGATAGGGCGTATTTCCTTTAATTTTTAGATTATAGGTTATAAAATTATTTTGTATTTGCTGTATCTTTCTCTAGGATTCACGAGAGATACTACAACCCCAGACTTCACATCCATAAAGAATAATAGTTGTAACAAGAGTCTCAAAGAGGAGCTTCTTCTTATCCCAACTCCAAAGTTCAACTGATTTACAATTGTTTTCAAGCCCATAATAAGCTTTCCATCCCCTAATAATTCTCTTCTCAATGCTATAATTCCAATTTAGCTTGTGGTGAATATCAATTCCAATATATTTGTATGAATTCACTTCTTCCAAGTTGTTGTTGTCATATACAAAGGTATCATAAGGGATCTTATTGGATTTAACAATCATGACCTTAGTCTTATCAGTATTAACAGTCATACCCATATTGGAGCAAAATACCTTGAGGATTATTAGTTGGTTTTCAAGATCATGGGGACTCCTTGCCATAAGAGCAATATCATCGGCATAAAGAAGAAGATTGATGACTACACCAGTGAGAGTAGGGCCGACACAACCTGTTTTTTCCAAGCATTGTTCTAATTTATCAATGTATATGCCAAAAAGGGTAGGGGACAAGGGACAACCTTGTTTGACTCCGATATTGTAGTTAATCTCCCATATATATATATATATATTACAGCTTTCAATGTTATGAAATAGGGACTATAGAAATGAGTTTGCTATTGATTTGACAATAATTGTTATTGATTTGACATAAATTTTTATTGACTTAAAATTTTTTCATAAAAAACTTATTGTTCTAAAGAAAAAATACAATTTTTTATTTTTTAATCTATAAAATAACTTATATTTTTAAACTCTTATTGGTTAAAAAGTTTAAGATATTGTTAAAAAGTTTAAGATATTATTGTGGCATTAATTTATTTTATTTTTTATAAATATTCAAAAATATTTATTTGACATTTCATTGATTATTCAATTCCAAGCGTTACTGTGGCCATTCCGAAAGGTACCCAATTTATGCGATTATTTTCACCCTTTAAAATATATCATACGTTTTTAATGGAAATTAATATCATTAATGTATATTTTGTAGAAAATGTGAAATTATTGGAAATTCTTTATTCGGTTGATTAAATTTATAGTAACATACGTGTTTAAAGTTTGCAGTCATATACATAATTTTTTTTTTAATTTATAGTAACATACATGTTGATTAAATTTTTTTTATACATGTTGATTACATTTTTTTTTTAATTTATAGTAGCATACATGTTGATTAATTTTTTTTTATATATGTTAAATAAATTTTAAAACGGGAATATGAAAAAACTTATTTACATTTATTTATAATAAAACAATAATTTGCTTAATATCATTAAAATTTTATTAACTTTTAAAATAAATTAATTAATTACATAATTTTTTTAAAATTTATAGTAACATACATGTTGATTAAATTGATTAAATTTTTTTTATATATGTTAAATAAATTTAAGAAAGGGAATATGAAAAAACTTACTTACATTTATTTATAATAAAAAATAATTCACTTAATATTATTAAAATTTTATGAACTTTTAAAATAAATTAATTAATTGTCTTTGAAAATAATATCAGTTATTATCATTATTATTTTAAAAGGTGTTATACATGTTTTTTTAAAACTATTTTTTTATTTTATTGAATTTATTGAATTTTTTAATCTTTTAAAATAAATTTAATTGTCTTTATAAAAAATAATAATCAAGATTATTATCATCATATTATTTATATATAATAATCATCATTATTATCATCCTATTATTAATTCCTATCAAAGCAAGATTATAGTAATGAGTTTGCTATTGATTTGACATTAATTTTTATTGACTTACAAAAATTCCATGGGAAAGCTAATATTATACATAAAAAATACAATTTTTTATTGTTTAATCTATAAAATAACTTATATTTTTAAACTATTATTGGTTGAAAAGTTTAAGATGTTATTATGGCCTTCACGTTGTTCAAAAATTTAAATTGACAAATCATGTATACTATCCAAAGTTATACATTAAATATTCATTTATTTTATCTTTTATTAATATTCATAAATATTTAATTGACATTAGCATATTTGTCATCTCCCCCAATGGAGAAAGCATAAGTGACTAATGTTCTAGCTGAAAATGATAACACTGAGTGATAAAATTATTCTATTTTTCTCATATTTCCAAAAGAACAAACTAACAGTGAGTGAAAATTAATTTGGTTTGCTCATCTTTCCAAAAGAACAAGCCAACTATCTTTAATTTAATTCGTGTAACTAAATATAAAAAAGGTTAATGAAACAAAAAAAAAGAAAAACTTTACTGACTTAATTATATAATGTAAAAAAACTAAAATAAAATTAATTTTAACTAAATATGTTAATTAAAGTTACTTAAGAAACTAGTTAATCTTTGAAAAAACTTTAACTAAAAAACCATTTAATCTTTGAAAAAGATTTAACTAAAAAACCATTTAATCTTTGAAAAAACTTAAAGTAAATAACCATTTAATCTTTGAAAAAACTTTAACTAATTAATTATATCAAGTATAACATTTAAGTGAAAATGAGTGCCTTTGCAACTTCTATTATCTCATTTTTTGTTGTGTTCTCTTTACCATAAACAATGTTGTATTTGATACTACCTGCAAATAGAGTTGGCTCCTATCCTACATGAGCTATGTGTTGTCTCAAAGACCTCAAATTAATTATTTCAGAAACCTCAAATTAAAGCTTATGATGTTTTGCTCATCCATCAAATTTCGATCGTACCTGGCAGAGACTATGCCATGCAACGCTTGTTTAGCAAGTTATATATTGTTTAGGGGTGTCAAGAAAAAAAAAACCCAACTGTACAAACTTATTTACATTTATTTATAATAAAATAATAATTTTCTTAATATTATTAAAATTTTATTAACTTTTAAAATAAATTAATTAATTGTCTTTTAAAATAATATCAATTATTATCATTATTATTATTATTTTAAAAGGTGTTATACATGTTTTTTTAAAACTATTTATTTTATTTTATTTTATTTATTGAATTTTTTAATCTTTTAAAATAAATTTAATTGTCTTTATAAAGAATAATAATCAAGATTATTATCATCCTATTATTTATATATAATAATCATCATTATTATCATCCTATTATTAATCTCTACCAAAGCAAGATTATAGTAATGAGTTTGCTATTGATTTGACATTAATTGTTATTGATTTGACATTAATTTCTATTGATTTAAAAAAATTCCATGAGAAAGCTAATATTATACATAAGAAATACAATTTTTTATTGTTTAATCTATAAAATAACTTATATTTTAAAACTATTATTGGTTGAAAACTTTAAGATGTTATTGTGGCCTTCACGTTGTTCAAAAATTTTAATTGGCAAATCATGTATAGTATGCAAAGTTATACATTAAACATTCATTTATTTTATCTTTTATTAATATTCAAAAATATTTAATTGATATTAGCATATTTGTCTTCTCCCCCAACTGAGAAAGCATAAGTGACTAATGTTCTTGCGGAAAATGATAACACTGAGTGAGAAAATTATTCTATTTTGCTCATATTTCCAAAAGAACAAACTAACAGTGAGTGAGAATTAATTTGGTTTGCTCATCTTTCCAAAAGAACAAGCGGATTATCTTTAATTTAATTCGTGTAACTAAATATAAAAAAAGTTAATTAAACAAAAAAAAAAAAATTTTACTGGCTTAATTATATAATGTAAAAAAACTAAAATAAAATTAATTTTAACTAAATATGTTAACTAAAGTTACTTAAGAAACTATTTAATCTTTGAAAAAGCTTTAACTAAAAAACCATTTAATCTTTGAAAAAGCTTTAAGTAAAAAACCATTTAATCTTTGAAAAAACTTTAACTAATTAATTATGTCAAGTATAAAATTTAAGTGAAAGTGAGTGCCTTTACAACTTCTACTATCTCATTTTTTGTTGTGTTCTCTTTACCATAAACAATGTTGTATTTGATACTACCTGCAAATAGAGTTGGCTCGTGTCCTATATGGACTATGTGTTGTCTCAAAGAACTCAAATTAATTGTTTCAAAGCTTCTTATGTTTTACCCATCCATCAAATTTCGATCTTACCGGGCAGAGACTATGCCATGTAGCTCTTGTTGAACAAGTTATATATTGTTTAACAGTGTTAAGAAAAAAAAACCCAACTGTACAACATTTCTGGTGTGAAAAAGGATTGCTTAGCAGTGTCAAGACATAACCCAATTGTACAACATTTCTGGTGTGAAAAAGGAAGTAGATGGAAATCACAATAATGGCGGAAGTCAGACAGGATGAAATTGGACACCGCATCACATATATGCGAAGGAATAGTTTATCCGAAATTCCCATGTGTAGTTTAGCCCTGTCCAAGATTGACTGTACTTGTGATTCGATGAGCATCTAAATTTGGGGTGTGGTTTTAAATTTTTGGCCAATTTAGAAGTTTGATTGATTTTCTGAATATTTAGGTTGGTTTAAAATAGGGCAAAACCCTTAGGATATGGTTCTGAAATGCATAAAACTTTAATCCAGGCTAATCTCATGCTACCCATGAAAATCTGAAAATCTCTCCTTAATCAAGACATTTTTTTTTTTTAGCTAAAAAGAAAAAAGATTACCTCATGTACAACCTTTATTTTACATAGCCAGAACTATTTAATTCTGAACACCTCATATTAACAATTTAATTTTCTACACCTAGCACCATATTAACTATTTTACATAATGAACTTACTACTCAGAATTAATGTTATTAAAAATAATATATGCATTGTTGAATATATCCTGACATATATATTAAAGTCTGACATATATATTAAAGTGATCGAATGATATATATATATCAACTGCCCTGGTATATACATTGTTGAATATATCCCCACATATAAACATTACATGCTCTTCGTTACGTTGATTATTACTCACCTTCAACTGGGTGCCTTGATTATTGATCATATGGTTCTTTCAGACATGGAAGTTCAAATTGATTGCGGAAAGTGCCTGTTGTTTTTTCTTTTTCTACACGAATGGTGATATGGAAAATAATAATTATATGCCCAGAGAGAGCAGAGGCTATTTCCTCCATATGACACAGATTTCATGGACCATAATGCCACAGGACATTAATCAAATGGAAAACTAATGCCTGACTATGTGGGTAAGATGTTTATGCTTACTTATACGTCTGAGAAGGGTTGGATATCAAAGATCTGCCGCCACTAATATTGTGCTAGTTATGTTATTTAAGCCAGATCCTGCAGAAGCAAAGCTGACGCCTGAAATTAAGTCAGAGTCCTGAATCTTAGGGTCCAGATATGGCGCAGCAGATCTTTGCGAGCCAACCCTTCGACTGCAAAGATATCGTAAATTTGAGGTTATTGGCCGACTTGTTAAGGATTTCGTTAATAAAATTGAGAGTTATAAGAAAGCGTAAACATCTTACAGAAATATTCAGGCATGGTGTTGATAAACGTCCTGTGGGAATATGGCCTATGAAATCTCGGCTAATATTAAGCACACTGCTACGAGTCTCTGCCGTATGGAGGAAACTCACCTCTGTTCTCTGTACGGATATAAGCATTAATTCCGTATCACCGTACGAACCGCAGAAGAAAAAAAGCTGCTCGCACTTTTACGTGATGTTTTTTTAAGTAGAATTATTAGTTATYTCCCCCGTTTTTTCATTTCTATGCCTAGTCTTGAAAATTAACAACACTAGTTATGTTTATTACGTTGAATGGCGTATATCTATTGGCAATGGAYTATTAATGATCTTTTAATCTAAAATTRTAATATGATGGCTAACAATTGAAGATGCTGGCATATTCTTAGTCATCCTCCCAAATCAATGAATGTGATTTACTCTTCATAACTTCCTTGTATTTTTGAATGTATCCATTAACTTGTTTACATTTTAACATTTACCTAATCATATTAAGAAATTACTGTAGCACCATATAATTGTCACGTTTGGATTATTAACTGGCACTACTTCAACTTCCTCCTCACTACTTCAACTTCCTCCTTAGGTGTCCGTCTGTCTCAGCTATCCGCGCATTTCATATTTGATGGCTGACCGAGAGTGGATATCTTTGGGCGTTCTCAGCCACGAGTTAACAGCTGTGCTAATCGTAAATCCAAACAAGTTAATATTAACAATTTCATCTGATTTAAAGACTATAAGACTAGGAAGAAAATAATTTCTAGCCATCTTTTAAAGCATTCAGATTATACAAAACCAACCACTCAAATCTACATATCCAACAATTTCTCATCAAATCACTGACAAAATTAAACAAAAATTATTATAAAAAAAGAAAATTATCATAAAAAAAACTTAAAACAGTTAATCTACAACAAAACAAACCACTATGTTTCACTTTTCAGTACTGCATGTGGTTATGTATTATTTCATGACCTACATGCCTAGCTGTACAATTTGACACTGAAATTACTTTTACAAATGCCACTGTTAGATTGTGTTTTACACGCATATAGGATTAATTTAACGTTTATGGATTACACTACTACAACCATGTATACACCTCCAAAAGCCATCCCATTATTAAATTCCACCTCCCTTTCCTTTTTCCATGTTTTCCTCGCAGACCACTCCCTGACAGATGATTCCTCCACATTAGTTCACTACATATTATGTAGGCTTCACCACTCCCTCACATATGACTACTCCATGTTATTTCACTACATATTATGTAGGCTTCAGTCGATGATCACTGGATATCAAATTTGTTGGATCGTTACAAATCAAATTCGCTAGATCATTGTATCCCTGGACTGCTAGATCGCTGAATACTTGGATCGTTGCATCCGTAGACCGCTGAATGCCTGGATCGCTACATCCCTGGACGGCTGAATGCCTAGATTGCAGGATCATTAGTTGGATCGTTGGATATGCAAGTAAAAAATTATAGTGTAATTATAATTTGTAAGTCAAAATTTATAGCTCTCATAACCAGTATCTGTTGGTATTTATTGCAATGATTACAATAATAGATGCAAATAATATGACAATAAAGACTAATAAATAATTCACATAACACACTAGATTACCCTGAGTGAGTGTCAAGGAAATATCCACCAAAGTATTAGTATCTGTATTATAATGTATTATAGGATAGACTTACAATTAGCCTTCTCCACCCTTATATATATATATATATATATATATATATATATATATTTTAGAACCATTCACCATATATAATTATCTAACGGTTCCTATATATATATATTTTGGAAGTTTTACATAGTTATATAGTTCACAAACTCACATCACTAAATATTAACTTAAGTAAATTTCAATTTCACATTTTTTTTAATTGATTGTTGTCATATTTTAATAATTTTCACTTTGATAACAATTTACTTGATATCTTGTTCAAGCTCATTCATCACCTCTTTTGCAAGCCAAGTGAAGTCAAGTGCCACTAACAATACTAGTTTCGTGAATATGTCTGCACAATTTGCTCCAATATGGAACACTCTACCTCCATGAGTAATCAATCTTACAAAATGATGCATTGTCTCATTTTGATAGGTTGGTCAGTTAGTAAAATGCACAATGCTTAGACCACCATAAAATATCTTTTCATATACTTGTCCAAACTTACACAATAGATCCTTGCATTCTTGTGAAACATAACCTGAGGTAGGTCTCCTTTTGTCCAAATATTTTGAATCATAACCATAAACTAAATCATTGCAACCACTATACCTACTAGTACCTCTAAAATACCAAAGCATCCATTTCACTGTTTTACCTGGATTGGCCATGTATCCACTAACAACACCAACTGCATGTGAAATATCTTACAATTTCATTGCATACATCAGACTTAAATATGATACACAAGACATATAACCCTTTTGTTTTTCATTACTAGGACATAAATATGAAGAAAGATTACAATGGAAACCCAAAGGGATATTGACCAGTTTCACATTATTCATACTTGAGTATGTTTTCCACATACTTCTGTTATGATAACCAAAGTTTACCATCTTTCCTGTCTCGATAAATTTCCATGCCCAAGATTTTTTTAGCTTCTCCTTGATCCTAGTGATCTCAAATATGCTTATGCTTACTACAATTATAACATATAACACCAAGATAATGAACATACCATAAACACAATGATTATACTCACTTATTGTAAACATTTGGCTCACCATGAAAGAATCAAACATTTTATACCATTCCTTTCTCTAGCTTTAGGCCATACAATGAATAATTGAGTTTGCAAATAAATATTATGTTACGATAATGAATTAACCTATCCTCGTTGTTCCAAATACATCTCCTTATCCAGAAAATCCATGTAAACCAATTTAAACATATAACCGCACTAACTCAAGATCAAGTAACACAACTAGTGATAACACTACATGAATAGATGGAAAACTTAACAAATGATGAGAAAATTTAAGGAAATCAATATCTTCCAAATACCCTTATGCTACTAGTCATGCTTTGTACCTTTCATATTTTACTATGTATGTTTTATGAGAGGAGATTCATCAAGCAATGCATCTTTGTTAATGATGATTTTGTGGGTAATAGGATCCCACAATTTATATTCCTTAACACCATCATCATAACCAACAAAGATATACATATTTAATATGGGTCTTAATTAGAACGTTGTTAAGATCATAAGCATCATAACTAAAAATTTCACATTTGAGTAATCACCAGATGACATGTTCATACCTCTTTCGGAATATTTCAGTCTTTTGCAGCTAATGGTGGTCGATTTACCAGATAGCACAATTGTTTTTTCCCACAACTAACTTGGCATTATTGAACATGCCCCTTCGATCCCAACTTCCTTGCAATAATTTCCAAGTTCCAAGGATTTGAACCCGCTTTCATCATCTATTCTCAAATATTGAATTTCCAATACTCCTTTCACCAGAAAGCTCTAAACACATCAACCTTTTTATAGAGAAATATAGAACCACCTTTCTAACATGGATTCTTTATTCTCCATCTCAAAAAAATTGCATTCAAAACCTTGATCAATCCGGCCAAGATGACATATTTAAACCTTTTGTGCTCACCTCTAGGTACCTTATGATGGAGTCTCAATGCTCCACCTTGACATGAGCATTCCATTGAAAAGATTCAACCAAGTAATCCTTCACCACTCACCTCCAAGGCCATTTATTATGGATTTTACCAAACCTTTGAATAAGATTCATTTCATGCAATCCATGGGCTCTAAAAAACACAACCTACAAAAAAACTATGTGCCCCAAAACACGGCTCTTGACCTAACTTCCCCTCCTTTTCCCATGACCAAAACGAACCAAAATTTCCTTAAAGTTAGAGTATCTGAGAATACCCCATGCTCCCTCTTATCACATAGGTCTATGTCTAGACATTACCAGCGAAATTTTAAAATTGAGGTAAACATGTCTAACCAAGTCTTATAGTAGTATGCTTATTTGCATTAAAATAAATAATTCTACAACTCCAATATAAATATTTTTTTCCTTTATGGTGACTCAACCATCACTAAAACATGTTATGTTTCTACAAAACTTATTATTACCATAAAACTTTTCAACCTAGAATTTAATATTTGTCATCTTTATCATCAATTCTCAACACAAAAACTCCTTCCAAAAATCAATTTGAAAAATTGATTTATATATATATATATGGCATTAGGCTCCACCAAATAAACTTTATATATATTTTTTCAAAAAAACTTAGAGAGTGAGAAGAGGCATTAATAGAGAAATTATTATAAACTCTATAAACTCCCCAAAAATTTCTATATATACCTTCAAAATTTAACCATAAAAAAATAAATTACACAATATATATTTCTATTTGATAGATTCTTGACTTATTCACTATCACATCCTCAAATTGACATACTCTTCCTCAAAACATTGGCATTGGAGTGAACTTGGCATACTCTACCCTATACTCTTTATTTTTAAAAAATCTTATATATATATTAACTCATCTTTTTAAACTTAAAAAAACATTTTTTAATTATCTAAATATATTTTTTTCTTCACAAAATATACGAGTGGACTTTTATCTATAAAATCAACAATTTTTAAATTTTGTATTTTCATGGTTTCCTGATGTCTCCCTCGTTTACAAGAGTTCGTAGTGTGCGAGCAACTTTTCCACGAAAAATGAAGTGGCTCTTTTACTAAACAACGCAGCCAAATTTAGTTGCCTCCATAGGGGTTCAAAAATCAACTCTTCTAGTGTCACCTTCTTTCTTCCTTTCTTTCACAACACTACAAACATCTTCATTCTTTCTTTCCTCCATTATCCTTGGCAGTGACTACCAATCAATGACCATACATTCTGATAGACTTCCCCATCACTTTTTCTTTGATAGACTTCTCAATCACTTTTTTCATTTTCACTTTGATAAAATTTTGAATCACTTCTTTCACTTCTTGTTGGTATTTAAAAGTGTGAACACAATAATAAATGTAAGAAATATGACAATAAACATAAATATATAAATCATATAATATACAGTATTTACTTGGTAAAACTGTTATGTCAAAAAAACATCCACCAATTATGCAAACTCCCACTCCTTAATAAACCAACACTATTAAATATTTACATAAATAAATTTTAGTTTTACACTTTCTTTTAATTGATTTCTCTCTTTTAATTGATTATTGTCACATTTAAATAATATCATAATATGTTTTCTAAAAGTAACAATAAAATGTACTATGCATTGTTTAATGAGATATGTTATAATGGAACATATTACAATATAATATATTATAATATGGTGTAAATTGATGTTAGATAACTCTCTCTACCAACAATTTAGGATTGCAGCTCAGCTGCTTTTTTACTTTAAATTATGGTTTACTTCTAAAGAACAATGGATAATATCTAAAAGTATCTAATTTGCTTCGTACACCATGCTTCTTACTGCATCACCTCTATGCTAGGCCGACGGATCATTTTGAGGGAGGATAATGCACTCTTGCTGCTATTCTTAAACTTTGCAAATTATTTAACATAAAAAATTTACTATTCTTAAACTTTGCAAAGTATTCAACATAGAGTTTACTAGAAACTCATTAATTTGAAAACCTTCAACATAGAGTTTACTAGAAACTCATTAATTTGAAAACCTAACAATATTCACTTTATTTGTTATTAAATGCTAACATAATTGGTGAAAGCTGGATTTCTAATGCAAAACTGGATATTTGATATAAAAAGCTGAATAAATAATGCACTATCTAATTAATCTTACGAAAAGGTTATCGCATTTGTTAGATATAATATATTAAGAAGGTAATATATATTAAGATAATATATTTTAGTACTTTAATTTAATTGTTTTAGTTGTTTTTTTTATATATATTATTTGTTTAATTTTGATAGGATAAAAAAATGTTGGATTTATAGATTTCAGTGTTAAATTTATATAATTTTAATGTTTTAACGGTTTTTTCACCACATATAATCTATTTATGTATTTAAAAATACAAATTAAACAAAAAAAAATTGCATTTTTTATAAATTTATATCACCAAAATTTTAAGAAAAACTTTAATTTGATTAATTTGAAAACTCAATATATGTAATTTTTAATTTCAAATCATTAATTATTATTAATATAATATGATTATAGTTTATTTTGAATAAATTGAAGCTCATCAACTTGATAGGAATGCAATGCATAGAAAAATTATTAAAAAATTATATTTAGTCTATGTTTTTATTAATAATAGTGTTATAATATATTTATGTATGATAATTGTATTAATATTATCACGATAAAAGAGCTAAAGGCCACATTGGGTTTAGAAGATATCATTCAAATGTAGACCAACTTGTTACCTTTAGGATCATTGCAGAGGAGTTCTACAATACTGAAACCAATCTTTTTTGTTGTTTTGTTGACTTTAGAAAAGCTTTTGACATGGTTCTTAGGAAAAACTTTTGGAATAGGTTGGAAGAGATAAAAGTGTCTTTCGAGTTGAGGGTTGTTGCAATAAGGATGTATGAGAATGTTATTGCTAAGTTCAAAAACACAGAGGGCTGGTCAAAAGAGATTAACGACAATATCAGAGTCAAACAAGGTTGTCCCTTGTCCCCTACCCTTTTTGGCATATACATTGATAAATTAGAAGAATGCTTGGAAAAAGAAGGTTGTGTCGGCCCTACTCTCACTGGTATAGTCATCAATCTTCTTCTTTATGTCGATGATATCGTTCTTATGGCAAGGAGTCCCCATGATCTTGAAAACCAACTAAGAATCTTCAAGGATTTTTTCTCCAATATGGGTATGACTGTTAATACTGATAAGACTAAGGTCATAATTATTAAATCTAATAAGATCACTTATGATACCTTTGTATATGACAAAAACAACTTGGAGGAAGTGACTTCATACAAATATCTTGGAATTGATATTCACCACAAGGTTAATTGGAATTATAGCATTGAGAAAAGGATTATTAGGGGATGGAAAGCTTATTATGGGCTTGAAAACAAGTGTAAATCAACTGAACTTTGGAGTTGGGATAAAAATAAACTCCTCTTTGAGACTCTTGTTAAACTTGTTATTCTTTATGGATGTGAAGTATGCGGCTGTAGTATCTCTCATGAATCCTGGAGAAAGATAGAGAAAATACAAAAAAAAATTATAACCTATAATCTCAAAATTAAAGGAAATATGCCCTATCCCATCCTCCTCATAGAAACAAGCGTCTCCCCCATTGAGAGCATGGCTATGACTAGATACCTAATGTATAAGAACAAGTTAAACAACATGGAAGACAAGAGGCTACCTAAAATTGCTTCCAAATCAAGTCACAACCACCATCGACTTAAGCGACGATGGCATAAAGACGCCCGATCTTGGCTAAACTATTGGGGAATCATGGAAGAAACCATGAGGAAAAAAGAAAATTAAGGTATTATAAAGATGTAATCAACCTTAATCTAGAAGATCAAAATTATCTATCTGTTTTGCAAAGTGTAAAGAAAAAAATAAGCATTGCTAAGATAAGAACAAATTCTCACGAGCTCCATAGTGAAATTGGTCATTGGTCAATTCCTAAAGATGAAAAGCACTTTCTCTTAGATTGTCCACCATATACCCATATTAGATCTCATTTTCAAAATATTGATCACACTACCAACCTTTCTAGCCTCTTAACTCAACAAAAGTATGGTGATCTTGGAAAGCTTCTCTTAATGTTTTTGGAGCACAAAAACAAAATTCTAAAGATTCAGAAGTAATCACTTACCCTCTTAAGGTCAGATAGACCAATTAAGTCTTAGTGGACGTTAATCATCATCATCATCAAAACTTATGAGTCTATGATATTTTTTTTTTAAATTTAATTTATTAATTAAAAAAATATTATATATATTATATTATTATGATTAATAATTTTAAACATTTTTCATTTTATTATAATATTTTTATTTTTATTTAGACATATATCTTATAAATTTCATTTTTCACCTTTAAAATTAGAAATGCCTATATATCAACCACTTTTACTTAAATGTTATTATAATAATATTAAAAAATTACAAAATATTCACCTTTAGAAATACCTATATATCAACCACTTTTACTTAAATGTTATTATAATAGTATTAAAAAATTACAAAATATAAATTAATGATTTGATTTTATAAAATTCTTATATCATTGTAATTATTTTCTTTATTTGAAATACCTTTTTACCTTCCTTTTATGAACTTTGTCATTTGTCACTTGGTCTATTAAGTAATTTGAAAATGATGGTAAAATGATAGTTATTGGTCAAACTATGAGGGCAATAATTATTTTTTTCCTTTTTTAAAAGTTTAATTTAATAAATAATTTTAATTAAAAAAAATTAATTATAATTTAGTTTTTTTTATTATATTATTAATAAATAAATAATTTTTAACCTATTAAAATTCATAATTAATTTATATCATATTAACGGTTAGATTTAGGTTTACATCATCTATATTTAACATCTATTTAAAATTCTTACAATTTTTTAAAAAGATAATTTAATGAATTGAAATATCTATCTAAAATATATATCAATCAAAAAACGATATCAAAATCACCTTTTATATTTAATGGACACATATCAAGGAGGTATTTAGAAAATAACAAATAATTATTGATTTGTCTAAGCTACTTTTAATTGTACAAATTTAGTAAGCTTATTTAAAAAAAAAAAACATTAAAGTGCACCTCCAAAGTCTTCTCTACATGTCATATATAATTTTATTTAGTAGGAAGATTTTAAGAGTTAGTTATAGTAATAGTGTATGTTTTTGATATATATATATATATATATATATATATATATAATTTAGTAGGAAGATTTTAATAGTTAGTTATAGTAATAGTGTATGTTTTGGATTTTAACTCTAACGTCTCAATATTTCCAATAATACTCCACTAATTACTAATTATTAGGGGATAAAGTTTAGGTTTATTTCTTACCTCTTTGTTGTGGGGATTGTACCTTCTTCGTATTAAAAAAAAAAATCTAAAAATAATTGGGATTTTAGAAAACCTGCAATCTTAAGTGCTTTGGAAATTTTTAAAAATGGGTTGTGTGGTTTTTTGGTGTGTGTTATGGTTACGTATTTTTTTTCTATTTCTTGAATTTTTTTAATATTTTAATGAGATGTGAGGAAACTTTACTATGTAGACTTTTTTGGTGAATGTATTTGTTACATTTTTTTTTTACATGGTCATTTGAATATTTTCTCTAGTAATAATAGATATAGATGGTATCATATTTAGTGAATTGAACATGTGAGAATTGGTTCATGGCATGGATTCCTAAATTGTGAAAAGGTAATTGTTGCTGAATCTGTTTGTAATGTGGAATGAAGAAATGATGGAAAATAATGATTTGTAATGGAATTTCTCGATGTGAAAGCTTTAGGTTTGATGTGGACGCCTTAGGTTCCTCATTAACTAACAATGACAGATTAAAGGCTTGCACAATGAACATAAGGCTACAATGGGAGGGGTGGAATATAACTAGGGTTATATGCTTCCCATTCTTGCTTTGTATTTAACCTTTGATTGAGGTAGTTATAATTCTAAGACATTGTGGTCGACCACTCCCTCTTTATTTCTAGTTAAGAAATTTATCTTGATCCTTCTAAACATTTTCTTGAGTATTATATTCTCTCTCATCACAAGGATGCATGCCAAGTGTTTGAAAGAACATGTTTCCTACAAGTGTTAAATGACATACTTGCATGTCAAGTGTTTTGTTGAAATTGATGATATCTAAAATTTTGTTGGGGAAGCCTTAATTTGAGAATGTTTTGATGATTTAGTGTCCAGCTTTTAAGTCATGGTTGATGGTCTTCCATAGGGAAAACATTCCTCTTATGGGTTAGCTCTGACGATTATGTGGTAGATCTAAAGTACAAACTACAAATCCTACAAGGGATCCAAATGGACTAGAAATATCTTATATTTAAAGGTAAACAACTTGCCAACTCCTCATTGTTGTTTGACTACAACATTTGTAAATACTCCTTTATAGCATTGGTTCATGTCTATAGGAAATGCAATACCTTCATCCTCACAACATGTCTCTTTCAAGGATGTGATCATAAAAAAATTGTGTCCTTTATTTGCGCTGAATTCTCCTATATCTAGTGCATCTATAGTGGATAAATCAAAAGGGGTGCCAATGTTGGAGCTTTTCAAGAAAAATGTTACAAATTTGTATATTCAACGACTTATTTCCTTCCACATTAGATTTGCACCAATGGATCTATTTGAACTAAATGAATCATCATGAAGTATATCTATGTTCCACATGTTTCTTTATCGTTCAGTTCTTCAACATGTTGATGATCAGAAAGTGTCTAAAAAGGGTCCTTGGTTTTGGGGATGAGAGGGTAGTTTTTTACCCCATGGTTCCCAGAATTTGAGCATAACACTATGTCTATTACCAAGGTAACTATTTGGGTACATATTCAAAATATACCTTTGCATTTTTGGCATTTATAAGTTTTTGAAGATATTGGGAATAATTTGGATAGCTACACAAAAGTAGATCTTGAGTGGATTAAGTTTGGTCTCTAAGCATATGTTTAGATATGTGTTTAGATTGATATTAGAAAGGGTATACCAAAAAATATGATACTACAAAATGAAAATGTTAAATGGGATTAATTTGTTAATTATGAGATTACAACTTTTTGGTATTGGATCTACCGACAAATTGGACATCTTCGGGATTCTTGTCTGTAAGCATGATATAGATTATGTAGAAAACAAAATGAAGGAAAAAATAAACATGTAGAGATATTGTAGAGAGAACAACAATATAATGAAACATGAATTCTTTTAATGAAAAAAATAGAAAAAAACTATAAAATGCAAATAAATACAAACTAACTAGAATGGTAGTAGCTTATGGATGAAGCAAGAAGTGTCGAACATCCCCATTCAAAAGAAGACATTAAAATATGCCAGGAATGTCTTTTTAACATAAAGTGTGAATCCCTAACGGTAAAAACCATAAATATCTAAAACCCTTACCATAATAGATTATGTGGCAAAAGGAATGATGACCCCAAAGAGGCTACTCGATATGTCAACTTCCTATGACCACAATTTTTGCATACAAAATATGTTTAAGGAATTTATTAGACTATTACAAATATTAGTCAATGGTTGTGTGTTTGGTAGGCCATACATTCTAAGACTATGTGGCCTATGTCAACTACCAAAAACACAACAAAAAAATATTGAAAAACATGTTGAAAGTTCGATATTTGAAAAAATATTGTAGAATTTCCAAGATGTGGAACCATTCTATGTCAATGGAATAGGTGGGCGGGCAATAGTTTCCACCTAGTTCATTCATCCACCCTTAGTATTAAATGGTTCCCATTTCATCTAGTTCCTCCATTAGATTGGGAAACTTCTACTAAATCCAACTCCTAGTGAACCATTTATCTTGGTGAAGGAGATTCCTTTCTTTGATGACCCATTAGAGTTGGATGTTTTGCTGGAAGATTGCATCCATATTGGTGTCCATGATCTAGTCAACTATAGCCTACTTTAATGTGGTTAGGATTGAGATTTCTAAGTTCTAAGTGCTTGGCCACCTCTGAGGTGTGAAAGAGAGATGGAAAATATGGTTGAAGTAGTTCCACATTATATACAGGGTACATGCCAAGGGAAGGAGGAATAATCATTTCAAAATCATTCTCACTTACAACTTGAGTGATGGTGTAAGGCACATATTGGAGTGGGTGTAGATTTTGATGGGGTCCTACGAGCCACTCTTTTTGCAAACATGTGTGGAGCCCAATGTTGATCATGTCACTACTTGTACTTAGCATTGGATTTTTACAAAATATCATGAAATTATTGTTCGATGTGTTGGATCTATTTAACAAATTTGGTTTCTCTATTAACCTTGGTTTAAGGATGGGATGACTATTCCCATGTAGATGCAATGAGCATAGCTATGCCAAATAGGAGAAATGGTTAGAACCCCAAATACACCTAAAAAGGGTTGTGTCTAACACGACTATGAAAGGCTCCATTGTAGTTACATTGAATAGAAGGAAGTCTTTCATCCCATATGTATGGATGTTTGGAGTTGTAAATTCTTAGGATATGCATAATCATATTATTGAATGCGTATATCCGGTCATTGATTTGGAGGTTGGAAGGAAGTTGATTTGGTTAACGTGGTGTCCATCATTGACCATAGATGGAACCAAAAATTACTCATGAATATATTATCTATATCTAAAATAATGGTCCATGTTAGCTCGAAATGAACCCAAACATGCTTGTAGAAGAACATAATAGTGGCCTCTATTATGATAATATTTTTCTAGGGTGTCATCTCTTAAGTTTTGAGCTATTTGTAGGTTTATTTTCAATTTAATAGATAAAAATAGCATAGGTAGGATAACTGGGAGAAATACAATCACAAGATACACAACATTTATCCTGGGAAACCATCACAGGGGAGAAAACCCAACAAAAACTTCCTTAATATAGATAGCCATAACAATGCCAAGAAAATAAATCAAAACAGTAGAGAATATCCAACACTGAGAAATGTGGATCTCTCTTCCTTCTTCTCTCAAATGCAGTTACCAAAATTGCGCACTGGATGATCAAATGAGTGAGTGTGATAATGAGGCATTGACTTCCTTTATTTATACTGGCTCGCAGGTGATGGAAAGGTGTCTCTTCATTGGGCAGGGCCAACTTATCTTCTTAGTGGTTAAAACCACTTTAATTAGGCTTGGTGGTCGAATTCTTAATTTGCATAATACAATTAGGGTTTGACCAATATGCAAAAGGGGATTTGGTCAATTAAAATGCCCGACATGATCAATCCACAAAAGGGGATTTGATCTAAAAATAAATGACTCAAATAATAATAATAATAAGTAGAATACTCTTTGTAGTTACAATATTTCAAAACTACCCCTTAACAAGAAGGGTATCCTACAACATGATCGGGAAAGAGAGAGGGAAACAACATCATCAACATGTGGAACACTGACTAGGATATGTATAAATCATCACAATTTTTTCTCATCATCATTGTTTAGAGCATGGAGATGGAGTAGCATCATAATCCTCATCAACATGAGGCTAGAGTAACATAATTTTCTTCTTTAACATGAGGCTAAAGTAATATCATCAACATCATCTTCAAAAAGAAGCTAAAGTGGCATCATCATCATCTACATAAACATTAATTAGTATAACACTAATACACCATCATCATCAAGAACAACACAAGGTTGATACAACACCAACAACAAAAACATCATAGCGCAAAGGATGGAGCAATATCAACATCAACACTAGGTTGGAAATATTCAACACGAAGTTGGCATCTCAACAACATCATCACAAAGCTGGAAGTCTTCAGCACGAGGTTGGAAATATTCAACACGAGGTTGGAAATATTCAGCATGAGGATGAAAATATTCATCTCGAGGATGGAAATATTCAACATGAGGCTAACATCAAAAAAACATCTACACAAAGATGGAAATATTCAACATGAAGCTAGCATCTCAACAAAATCAACATGGAGCTGGAAATCTTCAACATGAGGCTGGAATGTCAACAACATCAACATGAAGTTGGAAATCTTAAGCACTAGGATGGTATCACAACAACATCAACATGAAGCTAGAAATCTTCAGCACTAGGCTGGTATCACAACAACATCAACTCGAAGCTAGAAATCTTCATCACTCTGGTAGAATCACAACACCATTATCACGAAGCTAGAAATCTTCAACAGTAGGCTGGCATCACAACAACATCAACACAAATATGGAAATCTTCATCACTAGGTTGGCATCATAACACTACTCCCCCTTTCGAGGGAGGTCCTTTCGGACTACACCAAGCTTGTCTCAAAATTGCTTAAACTTTACATGAGATAGAGGCTTGGTCAACACATCAACAAATTATTCATCTGTGCCATTATAATGGAGTTTCATGGCTCCTCTATGCACCATATCATGAATGAAGTGATATCAGATCTCTATTTTCATCAACTCATCATGGAACACATCATCTTTATACAAATATGTTTATCACATAGGATCACGGTGGATTCCATCTCTAGATCAAATATATCTATAAACAACATCTGAAACAATATGGCTTCATCACTGGCGGAACATGCTTCAATATATTCTTCTTCTGTTGTGTTGGGAGCAATACTGGATTGCTTCCTACTTTTCCATGAAGTCATGGCTGACCCCAGACTAAAACAACATCCTGAAGTGCTCTTTCTATTAGAAACACTTCCAGCTCAATCTGAATTAGTATATCCATACATTATGAAGTCATGATCTCTAGTATAGTAGAGACCAAAATCCAATGTACCCTTAAGGTATCTCATCACATGTTTTGCATCATCAAGGTGAACACGTATGGGTTATACCAGATACTCTCTCAAAGGTCTTCACAAAAAAGCATATATCCTATATGGTATTCTTCAGATACATCAACGAACCAATAATAATATGTCTTTACAGAGTATCATCAACCAATTATGACGAGGTATCTACCATGAGCTTCAACTTTGGTTCCATGGGTGTGTTCATGGATTTATACTCCAAATACCAAACCTCTTTATTATTTCTACTACATGCTTCCCTTGGTCAAGGAAGATATTCTCTAGGCTTTATCAAACATCAATACCTTAGAGATAATGCTTTAGGTCTTTCATCAAACTTTGTAGCGAGATTCTTCTGAAATCTGTGATGAGATTTTCTTTATCTTGTCAAGAATACATCATCTACATATAGTAGCAACAATATAACTAGCTCATCATTCATAACCTTGAATTAAATGTTAGATTCAATTTTACTCTTCGTAAAGCCCAAGCTCATCAGGAAACTGTCATTTCTTCCATACCAAACTCTAAGATCTTGCTTCATCCTCCAGACATGAGTCTTTCTATACTAAACTTCAAATTAAATTTTCGCATCACTTTGTACCAACTCGGTATAATTTCTTAGTTAGAACTCAATATGCACAATCATGTGCTAGCTCTACATGCTCTTTGAAAAACACTATATGTCTCACTGTTTGAGAGTATGTCCTCTCCTCTTTTCGCAATTGTTCCTTCTGGAACTAGGACTCTACACTTGCAGTTTCTTTGAAGTTGAGAATGTCTGCTCCATTCTCATTGGGACTACTAAAATCTGAAAGTAACTCCTCTACTTCATCACGCCAAAATTTTTATCTCAAACTGAGAGTGGTTCAATAACCGATACTGAAGGTATCTCTTATTATTTCATAGAGGTAACTCTATATTTTATTGTAGTCACGTCTCCATTTCCCAACTAATGTAATGCACAAAATTCCACTCAATTCTAAATATGGGGAGTGCTCCCTTTACATATCATACTATATATGAATCATGGTTGTTCTGGTTGTCTTCATGAATACTGGAACTATTTCTTCAATTACTCAAGTAAGTTTCTCATCATAGTCTTCTCCCTCTTGCTAGGAGAATTATTTAGACACACATCAAGATTTGTACATCTGCAACATGCTTGATCTGTATGGATTAATCTTGGAAGTCAATACTGACTTCTCTTCTAGTCTCATGGAAGAATCCATATCCTACTCTCTCTGACTGGATTCCTTCTCTGTTATCGAAACAAGGGAATATTTCAGGAGATTTCATATCTCCTAGTAGTTTCTAAAGCTACAATATAGTCTTCTCATGGAATCTGTCTCCCAGTCCTTAGAGATGTCTCTTCATATGATCCTTTATGAGATCAGGCTTACTCTTTATTTCTTCTAAGTCTACAAGGACTTCATCATCTCTTACAAGGTATACTTGGTGTTGAATACCATGTATAAATATGAAAGGCCGAGTCATACTTCAAATGAGTTTATCTTCCCATCAAGTTGGCTTCAATATCCTTTGACCAAGTCTTCTATGAGTTCTAATGTTTGGTCATCTTTGGAGCCTTATTCTCCTTACAATCAATCTCCATATGAGATACTTTGGATCTCAAAATATAGCTTCTTATTCATCTTGTTTGGTACATGAATGCATATGTTCATGTACATAGTATTCTTCATGTCTCATCTAATCTGTTGTCTTTTGTAACGTTCACTATAGCTTCCTTAGGGTTATCACCTGTAACCTAAACCAAGGTCAACAAAACAACATGCAATAATAATAATTTTCTTTATAATAGTAATAAAACAATAGCATGAATAATCATCACAATAGCTCCTTTAGAACTATCACTTGTGAACTGTCTGAAACAAAGATCAAAAGTAAGAAATACAATACAAAATGAGATCAACACTCTTCCAGTGTTGTGATCAAACATTCATCTATGGTAACATAGAACCAGCACAAGAAGTTTCTCCTAGAGGAGATGTTACTTGTATCTGGTAAATGATTACATTAATAATTTATCTTAATATGCTCACATTCTACCAAGCATAATACTTTTCAAAGAATCATACCTCAACTAGAGTGTTTACTTGTAATGGGGTAGTTATCAACTTTTCAACATTGAATCTTATCAACTTAATTAATCAAACCTAGAACCTGGAGTCTTTTCCTCAAGAATGAGTGTGTTGATTTTCTTCCAAGTCTCCTTCACTCAAGATGACAAGTGCTTTGTTCAACCTATCTTCTGTACTAAGACAATATTCCATCTTGACATAAACTTGGGTTAGAGAATAAACTCTATGATCTCAACTTTAATCCATCTAATACCTTGACTTTAATTTTGACCAAAGGTTAGCATGATGGTCATAGCTTCAATATGAAACCTAGATCAAAATAATGTCATAACAAATAGATGCATATCAGAATAATCAAACCTGGGTTGCAATATTCCTATGAATGTGTTGAATCTTTAGATCCTTCTAGATCTATGGCAAGAGATCATTTATCTTGCAAATACCCTTTAAAGCTTAACAATTTAAACATATGTGAGTACATACTTATGATAGCATTTTCAGGTAGTGGCACCATCTAGTAGCAGTGGTAATAATTACCAACCCTTTTTAAAATTCAAGGGTGACTGCAATTGGTATTGCAACTGATACTGCAACTGATTCTAAAACTGCAACTGCAACCACAACTTAGGGTTTTATGAGGAAACCCTAATTTTTCAAACTTCCAATTTTAAAATTTTGATCTAGAGACTAGAAGCGATGAGATGAGGAGAGTAAGCTGGTGCACTGAGATGTTAGAAAATCAAAATTTTACTGCTTGAAACCGAGCTTACGAAAATCTGGACTGGTACTTCTGGTACTCATTCTCGTTTCCTGGTTTTCTGGTACTTCTCATTTTCTAGTTTTCTGGTACTAGTCAAAACTAGGGTTTGACTTTCCGAAGTATATGACCACCAAAAAGGTGTGCTCAAGGTGCCAAAAAGTTCCCTAAGCTAGGGAACACTTTTCTAGATGGTTTTTAGGCTGATATTCCTCTCCAATGAAATCCCTAATTTTCTTGTACGAAAACAATGACGTTTTTTCTTATCCAGTGAAAGATGCTCTCTTCATCTTAGCTTTGATAACATGTTAAGTTTTGAGCTATTATCAGGTTTCTTTTCAATTTACTAGATAACAATAACATAGGTAGTATCAATGAGAGAAACACAATCACAAGATACACAACATTTATCCTAGGAAACCCTCATGGGGTAGAAAACCTAACAAAAACTTCCTTAATATAGATATCAATTACAATGCCAAGAAAATAAACCAAAACACTAGAGAATATCCAACACTGAGAAATGTGCCTCTCTCTTCCTTCTTCTCCCAACTGCAGTTACCAAACTTGCACACTGGATGATCGAATGAGTGAGTGTGATAATGAGGCATTTCCTTCCTTTATTTATACTGGCTGACAGGTGCTGGAAAGGTGTCTCTTCATTGGGAAAGGCTAACTTGTCTTCTTAGTATTTAAAACCACTTTAATTAGGTTTGCAGGGAGACTTCTTAATTTTCATAATACAATTATGGTTTGACCAATCTGCAAAAGGGGATTTTTTCAATTACAATGCCCGACATGATCAATCCAAAAAAGGGGATTTTATCTATAAATAAATGAATCAAATAATAATAATAATAAGTAGAATACTCTTTGCAGTTACAATATTTCAACATGAATATGGCTATCTTAGAGAATTGATTAAAAACCACAAATACAAAGTCACTTCCATGGTTAATTGAAGGTAGGCCTTGCATGTAGTCCATGGAGATGAACTTCTAGGGTTTGTCTAGGGTAGGCATAGAAGTGTAAAATTCTTGATTCTTGATGGCAGGTTTGGTAAAGACATGGATAATGCATGATTTGATATACCTACTAATGTCCTATCAAAAAATTGGCTAGTAGAAATACTTTTGCAACACTACCACTACCTTTTCCATGCCAACATTCACTACCACTCAATTATATTAATGCACCTCCTGAATTAATTTCTAACTCTTGCTTGACGGAACACAAAGATGACCCATATGGCATAAAAGTTAATATTAGAGAAGAAAATCTAACATTGGTTTATCTACAACTAGTGTATGAGAGGTAGACATGAAGTCAGGATTGATATCATACAATTGGAGGCACACAACTATATCATGTTCATAAAATATGAGAACTATATGGTTAGTTCCATAGTTGGAGGCTGGTTAAGGTTGTTTGCATATCAATTTGTGCTACCTTTATTGTACTTAATGTTTAGGTGGAACTATTGCAAGTATGTGAACCACTTTTGATGACATTCATTATGTAAATATTACCTACACGTACATGAACTATAAGGGCTTCTAATAAATTTGGATGATTATATCCTTCCCTAAAATATTATGCTTCCATTGCGAGTAGGCTAGTAGAATAGAGTAGATTTCCTTGTCATAGGTGTGGTACCCACAAACCACATTAGAGAGTGTCTCCTTTTGATAGATCATTTAATTCCCATGATATGTGAGGACTACACCAAAAACGTAGTCTTAAGCATATGTCTCAATCTCAAATGGATATTGTAGGTATGGTAGAGTGAGTATTGGTGCCAAAAAAAGGTGGTATTTGAGATACTTCAATGCGTTCTATCATGAATTGTTCCAAATGAACTTATGTTTTGGATCCAACCTTGGTTACTTCGATTAGATTCCAAGTGATATGAAAGAACCCCAACATCAACTAGTGATAAAATTTGGTGAGAACCAAGAAATTACAAATCTCTATTAGAATTGGATGCTTTTTGGATCCACATGCACACATGATGTATGTAATATATCAACTTCTCTATATTTCAAATAATCATTTCACTAGATTGACATATAAATTATGTTGTTACAGGGTGATCAAGACTTTTTTAATGTGATACATATGTTTCAGTTGAAAGTTTTACGAAAGATGAGGATATCATCCAAATATACAACCATAAAGGAAATTTTGAATGATTGCACGATATCATCTACATTGATCTAAAATTGAAGAAGACTTGAAACTTGAATAAATATTGCAAGTGAAATTGTTATGTGTTTTTAAAGCAACCGGATCAATTTGCAACACATAATAAAGGATTACTTATG
>JZKD02S0022255.1:396966-431781 GCA_000966675.3 Picea glauca
TGATACTATGGGGCCTAGACTTGTAAACAACTTGACGCTTCAACACATAGGGTTGTCCTAAGAGAACATGACAAACTTCAAGTGGGGAAACATCACACATTACCTCATCTTCGAAGGGATTGATGCCATAGAGAAGGTGGAATTGGTGGCTGACACTTATGCCTCATTACCTCTATTAAGATAATAATTTCTAGATATATCTATTGAAAATGAAATGTAGCAGAGTCCCCTTCACCCATATATGTGAATGGAAGAGGTGCTCATCTTCCTTATGATCCTTTGTTTCTTCTAATTGGATATTTATGGTAGAGATGGTAACATTGGATTCTGCATCGATGACCCACTTTCCATTATTTGGCTCAAAATTAGAGTTTGATATAGAGTATGTCTCTGAGGCTTTCAAATCAACCAATAGTGACTACTTTGAGAAACATTCATCAGTGTTGTTTTAGGGTATTTTGTAGAACTCACACCACTTTCCAATGTCCTTTTTTGACTTCTTGTTACCCTTCTTTTCCTATGATATGGATTGGTTTTCATGAGGTTTTCTATTCTTTCTCTATCATTTTTTTTGCAAGTTAGGGCCACCTTTACTATGCTTCTGTTTTGGAGTATCTATAGAACCAAACTCATTATTAATCTTATGATTACGTTTTCACATAATTTTTCTAGCATATATATAAGAAACGCCTAGTTAGGAGATGTCCAATAACTCCATATTTATTTTGATGTACCTATATAGACCACTATGATACTTTGTAACTAGGGGATTCTTGAAGTATTTTATACCTAGCTTTAATTGCAAGGTATGGAGGATAATTGTCATTTTATGATCTCTCTCTTGGTGAAAAAATATCTATCTCATGTTTTTGTCATCATAGTTTCCATTAGGGTAGAATTCCTCATTGAGGGTATAAAAAAAAACACCCAAGTGATTTCTCTCATAAAAGTTGCAAAAGCATCTCTAGCATGTCTCTCCTAGTAAGTGTCCCGCCAACCTTGGACATGGGGAGGGGACTTAAGGAGTGTGAAGGTGATATTTTTCATTGTTGGAATTGTTTTTAATAGAGTAATAACCATCTAGTATATTTAACTATTTCTCCAAAGTATATGCATCTATATGGCCTTCAAATAGAATATTTTTAAAGTTAATTTGTACCTTAAAGGGCATCATAAATCCAAAATGATTTCTAGTTGAAGGTTTATTTGTTTCTGTTGAAAAGCATTGAATAGTTTGAGCAAAGTTATCCATCATTTCATTCCTTTCTCATAGGAAGGATTCCTAGAGAAATAAATTTATAGGATTTATTTCTCCATCATATTTGTTTTCCTTTTCCATGGGATACTTCTTGGGCTATTGAGACTGGTCTTCTCGACGGTCAGTTAGTTCAAGACCCAACTCTCTATACTCTAATCTCATTAGAGACATGTAGGCAGAAACAAAAAAGTGTAGATCACTCTAATAAATAATTTGGATTATGTAGACAATGAAATGAAGTCAGAAATATAAATGGAAATACACATAGATATTTCAGAGTTCATAGTGAAATAGTGAGATAGTGAAACCCAATTTCTATTAATGAATGAAACAAAATATATTGTAAGATACAAAGCAACACAAACTAGCTAAAATGGTGCTTTCTTATATTTGAATATAGTTTTTTTAGATACAATCATTCACAAGAAGACACTACAAGAAGCTAACATTTTATTTTCAACATAAATTATAAATCCCTATGATACAAAAACCCTAAATATCCAAAACCATTACTCTAGAATATGATGTAGTGAAATGAATGTGGGCCCTTAGGAGTCTAGTTGATATATAAACTTCTCAGAGTTGAAAAATTTTCATATAAAATTCATTTAGGGCATTTATTGGATTGTTTCCAAGATTAGTCCATTCTTTGTTTGTTTCTCAATCCATGTAATATTCCAAGGATTGTTTCAAATATTGAAAACGCAAGAGAAATGTGTGAAAAATATGCTCAAGGTTCAAGACATAAATATATATAGTATAATTACCAAAATGTAGAACCATTTTGAGTCAGTGGAACAGGTGGGTGGCCACCAATATCCACTTGGATCAAAGCATGAGATTACTTATAAAGAAAAAAAATGACAAAAACCTAAACCAAAACACATGCAATACTGTGAGCAACAATGTTTCGATGATGTAAATGGTCAACACACACAAAAATTATCCAACATGAATATTGATAAGGATAATAATGAATATCCATAAGTGTCAATTGAGAAATCAAATATTCTGTTGGAAGATAAAGAAGAAAACAAGTCTACTATCCCCCCCCCCTCTTGATGGAAGTCTTGGTAAATGAAGCACCATTAAGACAAATGAAGTGACTTCAGGAATCTAAAAGATCTATTTCCAATAAGGAATTGGTACAACATTCACATTCTAGAAATCCAAATTAAGAATTATAGTTAGTTACTCTGGAACCTTCTCCAAGAGGGTGGGCTACTGATAAAAAGAAGAATGACTAGAAGTAGCAACCATTAAATAAAATTTAAGCTAATTTCAGTCTAGTTCCCATAGGATATTAAGGTTGAAATCAATGTTTCCAAAGTGTGAAATTTGCACTTTTTGACGCAACGCGCCACACCAGGGCACGCCTGCTACCACCAGGACCTTCTTATTCAATAGCCTGAAGAGATAAAGTGCTCCTCAACCCCTTATCGAGATTTTTCCGCACCCACAGAATGTTTTCCTGACGATCTCCTTTTGTTTATCAGAGAATCGGACCTTGCAAGATTGCGAGTCCCGCACTCAGGTCTCAAATCCCCGAAACCCGATGGGTCTCGATGTCAACACTTCTCTATTCTTATCGGGGATTTCCCTATCGAAAAATCGGCATATGCGATGTCATAGTTCTCAGGCACTACGGATCCCTAACTCCCAAAATTGCAATGCCACCTTCCACACTCTTTAGCCCCCTCTGACTAACTCCTTTTTACATGCGACCTGTTGGTCCCAAGACCACAACCCTTTTTCCCTATCGGAGTTTCAAACTTCGTGGGTTTGAAATGCGAAGAACTCATGCTCTTGGGAATTCCGATCCCCGACTTCCGATGCCACCTGGTGTCGTCCCATGGAAGGGCTGGACCTTCCGATACCTGTCCTCCACCACGGGCTTTAACCCTGTCGGGAAATCGCGTATCGGGATATTGCGATATCTCTGGTCGTGAATCTCTCATCACTGAGAACTCTGAAATGCCGAACCCTGATGCATGTGTGGGCGCTCTCCTCCACATCACCCCCTCCTCATGACGCTATCGGGTATCACAAAATCGTGATTTCTAATGCAACCGTTCCGTTGTATGCGGAAACCCCGAAATGCCGAACTCCGAATCTCCGGAATATTCCACCACGTGTCCCTGCTATGATCAATGGCTCTGATCCTATCGGGAAATCGCGGATCGCGATTTCAATATGTTTGAGTCTCCTGTCTCTGGAAACACCGATTCTCCGATGAGAGGAATCCCGATGGATCCCTACTCCTTGACACGTGTCCATCCGAGATCAACGGCTGAGATTCTCCGTCGGGGTTCGAGACTTAAAAGGCCTCAGTCCTCTCGACTTGTAAAACCCCTATGCCTCCAAAAATCCCAATGACTTCCCAGAACACTGACACATGTCCTTTCGGGATCAATGGCTAGGATCTCTTCTTGGGTTTTCGGGACTTTCAAGATCTCTGATTCTTACCTTATGAAAAACCTGATGACTTGAAAATCCCAATGACTCCTTCTAGGCACACTAGAGCTTAAACCCAGTGAAACTTTCCCATGATCTAACGACTGACGAGAAAACACCCACTGATCCAATGGCTCAAGAATCTCTCGAGCTTGGGCTCATTTGTGGTCGTAACCTCCTCGCACTTTCACGAGATCCGCCAGCCGACGGGTTTTGTCAGTCTCCTCTATGAGATCTTGGTCGTCAATTTCTTCCTTCTTAGGGATTTCTTGCACGAACTCTCCTATACACCCTTTCAATAATTTTCAAGGCCTCTTTTCCTCCTGAGCTCTCTTCACAGTTTCTTGATCTCTTAGAAAAAAGATTTTTTTTTTGCACACGCTCCTTTGCGCTCAATATTCAATAGTTTTCCCAAGTGTTGAATCTGCTCGACTCTGTGCACTTCCTGCAGCAGCAGTCTTTTATTTCTCTTCACTCATATTTGCAACTGAGGCTTCCTCGCCAACCTGCGCACTCTTTGCATAGCTTCAACATATTGCTTCCACTTCTGGGTGAATGAGAACAAAGTAAAACCGCTGAGACTTCATCAATGCACTCCCTTGCAGATGAATTCCACTGCACACCTTGCAGGAATCTCCTGGCTCAGATAGAGAAACAATTGAAACTCATTCCATCTCCCCTTCAGACTTAAGTTTCAAACATGAAATATCATGCACAGCATATACAAGGGAAATGCATAACCAGAAAATAAACATTCATAAGCACATGAACAATATATACAGAGAAATGACACCAGCCATGAATTTGAATCTTTCTTCTATTAATTCAAATGTCTATACATGGGTGTTCTTCATAATTCCTCTGCTTCCTCTTCTCTTCTCCTGAATGCTTGATGATATTACAATGTACAAAGGAGGGTGTCTATATCCGTTTTCCCTGACGAACTCTAAACTGTCTAATCTGGAAAAATAAAATCCTATCTACCTGCATTAACTAAAGTAAATGCCTCCTATCTACTTCAGACAAGAGCGTAAGGCTCGAGGTCTGATACAATACAACAGGTGCTCCTTCATAAATGTTTCCTTGAAGGATATGGCACTTCATCTTTAATGAAAATTCAAAAATTTATCAAGCTTATATGTCATGTGTTTAAAGCACATGCGCTGGCTCCACGCTGGCTTTGGAACTCGCGATGCTCCTGCATCATACTCCCCTGCTTGAAAGATTTCATGGGCTCCTATCCATGAGCTCCTGCATGATCTGTCCATGCCTCTGAATCACTGCTTCTATCTCCCAGCTGGCATCTTCCACTGGATGATTTTTCCATTTGACCAGATACTCAAAACACTGCTTCCGTCTGGTCTTTTTGCTCACCCTTTTATCAAGTATACACTCCATCTGTGGCTTTTCTACAATCGACATCTGCTTCTACCACTGAACTTCTGGTTGTTCATCCTTCCCAGCTCCTGCTTCCTCAGCCTTATATGGATATAATTCCAAGACATTGAATGTCGAAGATATTACGATCTCATCTGGCAATTCAATCTCGTAAGCATTGTCTCCCAATTTCTTTAGGACTTTGCATGGCCCAATTTTCTTCATTTTCAGCTTGTTATATGTTCCCCTTGGGAACCTTTCCTTCCTCAGATGTTCCAGAACCAGATCTTCAACTTCAAATTGAAGTTGTCTTCGATGTTGATCCGCTCTGCGCTTGTACTCCTGGTTCGATTTTGTCAGTCACTGCTTCACCCTGCTGTGAAGTTCCCTCATCACCTCAACGAATTCTTCAGCGCTTGCACTCTGAGTCATTATTTGTTCCGACTCCCTCATCTCTGAAACACCTTTTGACTATCTACTGTATACTATCTCAAATGAACTTTTCCCTGTGCTTCGATTCACCGAATCATCGTAGGCGAATTCTTCCTGTGGCAATATGCTATCCTAGCTGTTGTGGTGCTCCATCACTAAGCTCCTCAGCAAGTCTCCTTGACTTATGTTAACCACTTATGTCTTCCCATCTGTCTGTGGATGATAGGAAGAACTGAACATTAAGTTAGTTCCCATCTTCTTCCAGAGTGTCCTCCAGAAATGTCCAATGAATTTGGTATCCCTATTCGAAACTATGCTTTTCGGCAGTCCATGAAGTCTAACAACCTCTTTGAAAAATAAATTTGCGATGTGAGTCGCATCGCTGGTCTTCTGACACGGGATAAAATGTGCCATCTTCGAAAACCTGTCAACTACCAAAAAGATCGAATCATGTGCTCTTTGCGTCCTCAGCAAACCTAGTACGAAATCCATGCTGATCACCTCCCATGGCCTTTGGCTGATAAAGACCTGCGTTCTTATTTCTTCCCTTAGAATGTTGGCAAATTCTGCACCTGTTAACAAACCTTTTAACTTCTGACAACATCGTTGGACAAAAGTATGACTCGCTCAGCTTTGCGAATGTTTTGTCATGGCCAAAGTGCCCTGCTAAGCCTCCGCTGTGCTTTTCTTTTAACAAGTTCTCCCTCATGGAGAAATTTGGAATACATAATTGATTTCCTCTGAACAACAGTCCATATTGGATCATGTAATCTATCCACTAACTTCTATCTCTGAGAACTGGGTTCTCAGCTACTCCATACGCCTCTGCAAAATCTGCATCACCTGCGTACATCTCCTTGAGATCATCAAAGCCTAAAGTCTTGACTTTGAACTCCTGCAACAACAAACATTTCCTGCTCAAAGCATCAACCACTTTATTAGCAGTACCTGAAATATGTTTGATAACAAATGTAAAATTCTCCATGTATTCTACCCATTTAACATGCCTCTGATTTAATTTCTCCTGCTGAGTTACATACTGCAATGCATGATTATCACTATATAAAATGAATTCCCTTGGAATCAAATAGTGTCTCCATTTTTTCAATGCCTGTATGATGGCATAAAATTCTTTATCATATGTGGAGTATTTTTCCTTTGCCTCATTTAACTTCTCACTGAAATAAGCAATTGGTCTGTCATCCTGACTCAAGACCACTCCTATGGAAAAGCTACTTGCATCACATTTCACCTGGAATGTCTTTCAGAAATCTGGCAACACCAACATTGGTTGCTCTGTGATCTTCCGCTTCAACAGATTGAATCTTTTCTCAGCTTCTTCAGTCCAATGAAAAGATTTATGTCTTTTCTTGACTGTGTCTATCATCGCTGTGCTAATTCTGCTAAAATTTTGGATGAATTTCCTGTAGAAACTCGCCAGTCCATGAAAACTTCTCACCTCAAAAAAATTTCTTGGTGATGGCCAATTCTTTATTACATCCACTTTACTTGGATCCATCTTCAATTCATTTTCCGATATGACAAACCCCAAGTAAATGAGTTCTGTCTTCATAAATGAAGATTTCCTCATGTTGATCAACAACTTCTCCTGTTGTAGCTTCTTCATTACTGCAGCTAAATGCTTCAGATGTTCTTTCCTCATTTTACTGAAAATCAATATGTCGTCTAGATAAACAATGAAAAACTTACCAATTAATTCCTTCAACACTTCATTCATTAATCTCATGAAGGTACTTGGTGCATTCATCAAGCCAAATGGCGTGACTAGCCACTCATACAACCCTTCGTTGGTTTTGAAGGCTGTCTTCCACTCATCGCCTTCCCTCATGCAAATTTGATGGTATCTGCTTTTCAAATCAACCTTTGAAAAAAAAATGGCTCCACTTAAAGAGTCCATCAAGTCATCCATTCTTAGCAATGGGAACCTATACCTGATGGTGATCTTGTTAATGGCTCTGGAATCGGTGCACATTCTCCAGCCTCCATCTTTCTTTGGGTTGAGTACCATTGGAATGACACACAGACTCAAAATTTCCCTAACCAGTCCTTTATCCAGCAGTTCCTGTACCTGCTTCTTAACCTCCTCGTTCTCCTGAGGCATTAACCTGTACGCAGCCTTGTTTGGCAAACTAGCTCCTAGTACAAGGTGTATGTGGTGATTTATGCTCCTCATTGGTGGAAACGAATGAGGTAATTCATCTACCGCAATGTCAACGAACTCTTCAAGTAGTTCCTGAATTTCCTCCAGCAAATCATCCACTCTTGTGCTGGTCAAAATGATTTTAGGTTTTCTAACCACAAAGAATTGTGGATCTTCTTTCTTCTTAACTTCTATAAGAATCTCCTTCCCACTCATGAGAAGTACCCTGTTGTTCACTTCTGACTTTACCTCCTTGTCTCTTATTGGAAGTAACATATGTGTTATCCCATTCTTCTCCAGAGTATACGTATTAATTTTCCCATCATGAATTTCATTTCTATCATACTGCCATGGTCTTCCCAGTAGTAAATGGAAAACATCCATAGGAATGACATCACATAAAATCTTGTCATGGTATCCCCCTATTTTAATGTCAACTAAGCATTGTTTAGTGACACTCACCTGATGTCCCTTCTGTAGCCATGAAACTTTGTATGGACTCGGGTGATCAGTCATCTCCATCTCTAATTTCTCCACCATCTCGGTTGAAATGAGATTATCGGTGCTACCACTGTCCACGATAACTTTGCATTTCCTATCTTTGGTCTTGCATGCAGTTCTGAACAGTCTGCTTCTCTGATTTGTGTCTTCCACCTCCTTCTCGGGTGTTAAGAGAACTTTACGCATCATCAATGACCTTCCATCTTCTGTGTCTTCTGCATCCGCGTCTCGCCTCTGTGCCTCAGTGATGTGAGCTTCTCCTCCATCCTTTCTCCTATCTAGATAGTCAACTGCTTTGTGTCCATTTTTTTCACAGGTGTAGCATGTGATTACTCCACCTCTTCCTCTACCTCAACCTCTAGTACGAGGAAGAGTGTTTGCATCAACATAATCTCCTCGCTGATCATTTTGCTGCCTTCTCTGTTCAGCATGTGGTCCTCGCTATGAGGTTCCACCTCTTTCAAATTTACCCTGAGGCCTCTTCCACTCCTCCTTGGTCTTCTGGTATTTATCCTGGGCAACTGATTTAACCTTGGGTTGAATTCTACCTCTACCTCGCTGTGCTAGCTTACGGCTCATCTTTTCCTCATCTTTCAAAGCCATCTGATATGCATCCTCCACCGTTCTGATGGTTGTCATACTCATCTCGTCCTGGATATCATATCTTAAGCCATTCATATACCTAGCAACCTTTTCATCATCACTCTCCCGATGAACTGCTCTGATATTCAGCCTGTATAATTCCTCAGTATACTCCTTTACCGTCATCAACTTATGTCTCAGATTCTACATTCTCCTGAACAGTGTGATTTGATAATCCCTTGGGATGAATTTTGCCTTCATCTTCGCAATCATTCGATCCCAGCTTTTGATCTTTTTCTTTCCCTTGGAACGCCTATCTGCCTGAAGCTCATCCCACCATAATGCTGCATGTCCTTTCAATTTTGTGACAACATGTCTTACCTTTTTTTCCTCTTCGATATCCTCATAGTCGAAGTAGGTGTCAAGAGCTCTAATCCAATCCAACAGCTCTTCTACATCCAGACTTTCTTCATAAGTTGGAATGTCCATTTTTGTCTTTGAGCTCATTCTGGAAATGGCTTTAATCAATCGCTCATTAGCTGCATCTTCGGCTGCAACTTCTTCTTCATGTCTAGCTTCCTCTTCAACGTCAGAATCACTAAGATTCCCTGCACCAACTTCGCGTCTTTGAGTTGTCTCCATCTCTACAACCTTGATCGAAGATCTCGTATCTGCCTCTCCATTTATGGATTAGCTACTTGTCTTCCCCTTCTTCTCACCTCCCTATCCTCAGGTTCAGGTGACCGTCTTTCTCTTCTGGGAAGCATGGTGAATTTTCTTTCCTTCCTCCTCTGCTATAGAGAACAAAGAGACTTTCTCGCTATGATACCACTTGACGCAATGAACCACCCCAGGGCACGCCTGCTACCCCCACGACCTTCTTCTTCAATAGCCCGAAGAGCTAAAGTGCTCCTCAACCCCTTATCGGGATTTTTCTGCACCCACGAAATGTTTTCCTGACGATCTCCTTTTGTTTATCGGAGAATCGAACCTTGCAAGATTGCGAGTCCCACACTCAGGTCTCAAATCCCCGAAACTCGATGGGTCTCGATGTCAACACTTCTCTATTCTTATCGGGGATTTCCCTATTGGAAAATCAGCATATGTGATGTCATGGTTCTCAGGAACTATGGATCCCCGACTCCCGAAATTGCGTTGGCACCTTCCACACTCTTTAGCCCCCTCCAGCTAACTCCTTTTTACATGCGACCTATTGGTCCCGAGACCACAACCCTTTTTCGCTATCAGAGTTTTGGACTTCGTGGGTTTGAAATGCGAAGAACTCACGCTCTTGGGAATTCTGATCCCTGATTTTCGATGCCACCTGGTGTCGTCCCACGACAGGGCTGGACCTTCCGACACCTGTCCTCCACCACGGGCTTTAACCCTGTCGGGAAATCGCGTATCGGGATATCGCGATATCTCTGGTCGTGAATCTCTCGTCACCGAGAACTCTGAAATGCTGAACCCCGATGCACATGCGGGCGCTCTCCTCCACGTCACCCCCTCCTCGTCGCACTATCAGGTATCGCAAAATCATGATTTCTAATGCAACCGTTTCGTTGTATGTGTAAACCTCGAAATGCCGAACTCTGACTCTCTGAAATCTTCCGCCACGTGTCCCTGCTATGATCAACGGCTTCGATCTTATCGGGAAATCGCGTATCGCGATTTCAATATGTTCGAGTCTCTTGTTTTCGGAAACCTCGATTCTTCGATGAGCAGAACCTCGATGGATCCCTACTCCTTGACACGTGTCCAGCCGAGATCAACGACTGAGATTCTCCGTCGGGGTTCGAGACTTAAAAGGCCTCAGTCCTCTCGACTTGTAAAACCCCGATGCCTCCAAAAATCTCGATGACTTCCTAGAACGCTGACACGTGTCCTGTCGGGATCAACAACTAGGATCTCTTCTCGGGTTTTTGGGACTTTCAAGGTCTCTGATTCTTACCTTATGAAAAACCCCATGACTCCTTCTCGACACACTAGAGCTTAAATCCAGTGCAATTTTTCCGTGATCTAACGGCTGATGGGAAAACACCCACTGATCCAATGGTTCAACAATCTCTCGAGCTTGGGCTCGGTTGTGGTCGTAACCTCCTCGCACTTTCACGAGATCCACCAGATGACGGGTTTTGTCGGTCTCCTCTATGAGATCCTGGCCGTCGATTTCTTCCTTCTTAGGGATTTATTTCACGAACTCTCCTATACACCCTTTCAATAATTTTGAAGGCCTCTCTTCCTCCTGAGCTCTCTTCACAGTTTTTTGATCTCTTAGAATTTTTTTTTTTTTTGCGCGCGCTCCTTTGCGCTCAATATTAAACAGTTTTCCCAAGTGTTGAATCTGCCCGACTTTGCGCACTTCCTGCAGCAGCAGTCTTCGATTTCTCTTCACTCAAATTTGCAACTGAGGCTTCCTCTCCAACCTGCGCACTCTTTGCATGGCTTCAACAGATTTCTTCCACTTCTGGGTGAATGAGAACAAAGTAAAATTGTTGAGCCTTCATCAACACACTCCCTTGTAGATGAATTCCACTGCACACCTTGCAGGAATCTCCTGGCTCAGACAGAGAAACAATTGAAACTCATTCCATCTCCTCTTCAGACTTCAGTTTCAAACATGAAATCTCATGCACAGCATATACAAAGCAAATGCATAACCAAAAAACAAACATTCATAAGCACATGAACAATATATACAGAGAAATGACACCAGCCATGAATTTGAATCTTTCTTCTATTAATTCAAATGTCTATACATGGGTGTTCTTCATAATTCCTCTTCTTTCTCTTCTCTTCTCCTGAATGCTTGATGATATTACAATGTACAAAGGAGGGTGTCTATATCCGTTTTCCCTGACGAACTCTAAACTGTCTAATCTGGAAAAATAAAATCCTATCTATCTGCATTAACTAAAGTAAATGCCTCCTATCTACTTCAGACAAGAGCGTAAGGCTCGAGGTCTGATACAATACAACAGGCGCTCCTTCATAAATGTTTCCTTGAAGGATATGGTGCTTCATCTTTAATGAAAATTCAAAAAGTTATCAAGCTTATATGTCATGTGTTTAAACCAGATGCCCTGGCTCCACGCTGGCTTTGGAACTCGCGATGCTCCTGCATCACTTTTAGACTTCTCACTTTTGAAAACCAAGTTTCACAATTTTGAAACCCGAGTTTGCACTTTAGAAACACTGATATTCACACTTCAAAACGTTAAATATGTATTTTTTAGTCTATATTCTTACTTATTTTTTATTGAGATGGAAATGAAATTTTGATTAAGCACATATCATTAATACTATAAGTGAAATATCCATATGAAAATTGTAATTTCCATTCAATTTCTAAATAGAAATAGTTATTTTTTCTTTATAATATGTGTGTGAGATTAAGATGTAAAACTTTGAAATGTAATATCCATATAAAAAAAATGATAGATAGTTTTTAGATAATTTGATACATATTATCATGGATAATTTCTTCTCCAAAATCATATTTCAAAACCTTTAAAATAGATAAAAGAGTTCATTTTAAACACACAATTTTAACATTGTGAGAAGGTTATAAAATCAAAAGTGTTTTAGGTCATAGTATATTACTATTGATTAATGGAATTGACATCAACTAAGGCAGCACATGTATATAAAAAATTCAAAATTATTTAGGTCCATAGTATATTATCATAGTATATTATTATTGATCAATGGAATTAACATCAAGGCAACAAATGTATAAAAACCACCAAAGTAATTTATTTCTTCACCCCCTAAGTGAATATATTAACATACTTGTGTAATAGAACTATATTTATTTCTTCACCCCCTAAGTAAATATATTGACATACTTGTGTAATAGAACTATATTTGAAGTTCCCAACATTGATGGTAATAGTGCCACTCTACTAGCATCGCATCACCTTATTCAAAACAAGGATGGATTGAATAACAAGGATGGGTAGGTGGAAGCTCCTCCCCATAGTGCTTGTGATACATGCTATTATAAAGGAGTTGAAGTTCCCAACATTGATGGTAATAGTGTCACTCTACTAGCATCGCATCACCTTATTTAAAACAAGGATGGGTAGGTGGAAGCTCCTCCCCATAGTGCATGTGATGCACACTATTATAAAGGGGAAGAAAGGGTTTGCATCATACACTATTATAAAGGGGAAGAAAGGGTGTGAGGTTAATCAAACCATAGCATCGCATCACCTTATTTAAAACAAGGATGGGTAGGTGGAAGATCGTACCCATAGTGCATGTGATGCACACTTTTATAAAGGGGAAGAAAGGGTTTGCATCATACCGTATTATAAAGGGGAAGAAAGGGTGTGAGGTTAATCAAACCATATCTTGTTATGGTAGGGAGGGTGACTACTAAGTTGAGTTAAAGATTATGGCAATTTTGTATATCCAAGATCATGTATTATAAAGGGGAAGAAAGAGTGTGAGGTTAATCAAATCATATTTTGTTATAGTCTGGAGGGTGACTATTAAGTTGGAGGGTGACTATTAAGTTGAGTTAAAGATTATGGCAATTTTGTATATCCAAGTATATCTAAGATCATGTTTGGAATTTCATTGTGAATATATAAAAATTTTAAAGAGAAAGTTGAAGCAAATGTAGGAAAAATATGTAAAATAAATAGTAAAAGAAGAAGGAATGCATGCATCACCTTGATAAATGTATAGTTGAAGTCTACACCTATGAGAACTTTTAGTGGAGCCCATCATCATAAGGGCTAAAGGTTTATTGGTTCACTATACATACCCAAATTGGTTTTTAATAATTTAAAATGTGATTTAATTACAATTCGATTATGAAATTGTGTACATAATAATCATTTTTTAATTTACTTATTTTTTATTAAAAAGAAAAATTCTCATGAAAACAAAGTACAATTATCATCATACCACTTTTACTTTTAATTTCATGGTTTTTAATAATGTAAAATAGTTTTTAATAATGTAAAATATCCTTTAAACATAGTTAACACATGAACTTGATTTACTTATTTGTTGGACCACATTATATTAGTATCTTTTATATTAATATAAAAGATGAGATGTACCCACATTAGATATGTGACACATTTAACTAACTATACAAAGCACCTTTTCACTGATGCTTTCATGGTGTATTTATTCATGTGTATGAATATAATGAAGCATTTTTTCAATGGTGTGTTCATTCACGTGTACATGAATATAATGGTTGTAACATTATGATAAATATATATATTTTTATATTTATTATTATTAGTCTCGGCTAAGGTTAGGATTTAGGATTAAGGGTAAGGTTAAGATTAAGACTAGAATTTTATTGATTGTTGATTATTTATTAGTTTGCATTTATTATAATAATTTTTTTTTTAATATTATATAAATGATTAACAAAATAAATATTTTTTCATAATATTTAAATTATTCTATTATACATGTGATTTAATAATGAGTTCGAATTTTTATAGTCGAGCGCTAATATAATGTAATTTTTTCAATATTAAGTTATATCTAAGTTTTTAGTTTTAAGTTTTAATCATTGATCTCACGCACAATGCATTTTTTTTTTCAATCTTAGATAACTTAAGGTTAGAGTTTTATTCTTAGATAACTACGACATCTATACATTGAGGTTATTAAATTCACGTCAGTGGAATAAATACATGTAATGCCATATATTGGATGTGAAGTGTAATGTTGCCATACATTTGTTTTTAAACTATCTTATAATATAATTTACAACTATAGTAGTTGCAAGGTCTTCACTATGCTCGAAGACATTACTATTATGGCTTGGATCCCTAGTTTCTAGTTTGAGATCTACAAACCTTTAACTTGTCACTCTCTAGGTTCAACCAACCACTATATGTTGTGCATGAATCCTATTATCCCAAACACAAATATTAAACCCATATAGCAAATTTCAACAATGTAGTAGTTTTACTATAGCCTTTGTGGTGGAATTGAGCCTGAGCTGATGTGGTGGATTCATTATTCTATAGAAGATAGTGAGAAACATTATTGGAGACAATATAAAACCATTATGCCAATGATAATATTCCTTGTTTGGTCCCCACTAAAACATGTTTTGGGTTGATGGGCCTCTGCAAATACCAAGTAGGTGTGGAAATAACTTCCTTGTCCAATTCTACTACATAAAACAACCTTACAATTACATAACTTTAACTTCAATCTTAGTACATATGTTGGAGTCAAAAGTAACATCTTAATTGTGTATATATATTTAACATCTTAATTATAGATCTATATTAATACATTACCTTAATAGATTTATAGTTTAAGTTTACACCTATGGTAACTTCTAATGGAGCCCATCACCATAATGGGATAGAGGCTTATTGGTTCACTATACATATCCATATTCAATCAACCATTGGTTTGGGCGAGAGGCCTATTAGTTTAACAATCATTTTCTTTAATAATAATTAAATTATGAAATTATGCACATAACAATCATTTTTTAATTTACCTATTTTTTATTAAAAGGAAAATTTCCCATAAAAACAAAGTCCCATTATCATCGTAACACTTTTAATTCCACGTTTTTTAATAGTGTAAAATACCCTTAAAATTTAAACATAGTTAACATATGAAATTCTATGTGATTTACTTATTTGTTGGCCCACATTATATTAGTACCTTTTATATTAATATAAAGATGATATGTACCAACATTTGATAAGTGACACATTTAACTAACTATACAAAGCAACTTTTTCATGATGCTTTCATGGTGTATTCATTCATGTGTATGAATAAAATGGTTGTAAAAGTATTTTATATATATATATATATATATAATTAGCATTATTTAAGGTTAGGAATATTTGATTCATCGTTGTTATTTATTAGTTTGTTTTTATTACAAATATTTTTCTTGTTGTTCAATGTTGTATAAATGATTAATAAAATAATTGTTTTTTCATAATATTTAAATTATTTCAATCATACATGTGATTGATTGATTAATTCAAAGTCTTATTGTCAAGCTCTAACATAATGTAATTTTTTCAATCTTAGGTTAAACTAAGTGTTGAGTTTTGAATTTTGATTGTTGAGTTCATGCAAAATGTAATTTTTTTGTTGAATCTTAGATAAACTAAGTTTGGAGTTTTAATCTTAAATAACTACGACATCTATACATTGAGGTCATTCAATTCACATTAGTGGAATAAATACATGTGATGACATATATTGAATGTGAAGTGAAATATTGATACAAATTTGTTTTAAACTATTTTATAACAAAATTTATAACATAATTTACAATCATAATAATTACAAAAAAAAATACTTAATTTTAATTTTATAATACAATATGTTTTGTATATAAAACAATTAATATATGAAAACCTATATATTTATTTCATTAAATAAACATAATTAAAATACAAAAAATTTCAAGAACTAAACCTTAATCCTATATAATATATATAAATATAAAAAGCTATAAAACTTCCATTTAACTTTTAACTTATGTTATTTCGAAATGAAAAGTTACAAAACCACCTGAATCAATGAAATTAGATGTTATAATGTATAAAATAGAATGCTTCTTGCGATGAAACCTCCCATTAATACATAAGCATCCGCTTATTTATTAACTCCAAACCGAGCTAAATCCACAACTATTTAAAAAATTATTTTTTGATGCCATTCATATAACTTATGAGTGGACTCGTGGTTTTAATAATTTGATAAATTAAACCACAACGTAAATTTTGCAGGACATTTAATTTGATACAATTTCCTTTGAACGTTATGATGGTTTCAATAATTTGAAGATAAACTCGTTGGTGGTAACAATTCACTTCATATAAGAAATCTAAAATCTGTCCATACAATGATATTTGTATGATTCCTTATGATGGGAGTAAACAATCATTGAAATTGCTACAATTTTGTATACCGAAACCTCAACCAATTGCCACTTTTATATAAATCAATGAATGATTGCATTCTTCTTCAAAAGTTTAGGTTTCATACTTTCCCGTTGGTATTTTCTCATGTTGGTTTATGAACATATGTTCAATTTGTAGTGTCCTTAGGATATTCCAAACCATGAGCCGTTACCTGAAACATTCAATTTCTGTAAAATACGTGGATTGTCTCCTTACCACTATTCAAAAGATGCAACGAAACTGAAATAATAAATGATGGATTTAGATTTTCTCAAAGACCACCTGCCCTCATGTTGCTTTAATGTTGAGGATTACAAAAATGCAAAATTTTTGACTTAGATACCATATAATTGTCTTTACACCATTTCCAAAATTTTGTGGATCATCTTACGAAGTATTATTTATCTTACTGTTGTAATTATAAAGTATAAACTTAGTTGAAATCTATTGATCTCATTTATAATATCAAAGTATATATTAGTTGAGGATTATAGGGAGTGTTGAGCTTCCTCTTAATTCTGACATTTCTACATAAACTTTCAAATTCATTTGAGGTGTATTCTCCTCCATTATCTGACCTGATTATTTGGATTTAGGAGCGGAACAAACTGATTAACAGAGTGAATACAATAAACACAGAGATATTAGGAACACCACATATATCTAGTAAACAATATCTTCTATTGAATAAATGAAATAGGATGAAACTGTAAAACTACAGAACTGAAACACTTGCTCGAATGGTGGTAGTTATCTCTTAGAGGAGATGTGGTTGCTACATGCATTTGTCTGAGAAGAATGATTACAATGAGGCTCGAGAGACCTTTTTGATGTTACTCATGAATGCCAAAACCATAGACATCCAAAACCCTAACCCTAGAAGATGAAACGCTAGAAATTTATGTGGCCTCCTATGGGTAAGTTGTTACCTCAACTTTCCAGGGTCGTAACATTTACATACGACCTTCGTTTTAGGTGCATGATAGCCCGTTGGAAAGGTATTTTAGAGAAATACACATTACGCCATAAAATTTTGACTTCGTCTAAAGTTTGACTGTGATGAGCCAAAAAAAGATTGTTAAGGGCCCTAAAATGGCCCTGGAAGTACAACAAGATGTGATGACATGAAAGAATACAAAATAAGCTAGTTGCATTAGGTGGGAGGCCACCAGTATCCACCTGGAAGATGTGTAGGGCTTCAGACAACCCTAGCAGTGTAGAACCCACAATTACAAATAAGTACAGAAGAACATGTTGAACTAAAAACTATCAAGATGAGCTAGTTGGAATAGGTGGGTGGCCACCAATATCCACCTGGATCAGTACTCCCCCCTTAGGAAGCAATGTTTTGAATTACGTTGACTTCCCCCATCAGGTGAGGAAACGTCTGATGAATTTGGCCCCAGGTGAGCCACTTTCCTTGGTGTAGGAGCTGCCCTACCTTGACAACTCGATAAATCTAGATCCATTGCTGGCAAGTGCCCTTGACCTATGTGTCCATTATCTGATCATTGAATTCTTGTTTCATGCAGTCAGGGTTGAGCTATGTTGGTGTTGCTTGTTCTTCGATCTCTGAAGTGTCCAATAATGGTGGAAAATATGGCTAAAGGAGGTCCACATTGAATACTGGGTGAAAACCAAGGAAGGGTGGAGTGTTGAGCTCAAAAACATTACTACCCACAGCCTTAATGATAGTGTAAGTCCCATATCTGAGGGGGCATAGCTTCCGATGGGGCTCTATAAGACACTCCCTCTGCAAGTGTAACCAGACTATGTCTCCAACCTAAAACTAGTGCAGTACCTTGTGTTGATCATGGCGCTAATTGTACATAGCATTGGATTTCTTCAAAATCTTATGGACCTATTGGAAGATGTGGTGAATCCGATCAATGAATCTAGTGGCTTTGTCGATCTTAGACTGAACATGGGAAGAATCTGTTTGTGTGGTTGTAAGAGGTACTGCAACATCGATGGGGCCCAAGGGTTGGAATCCCAGCACCACCTCAAATGGGCTATGGTCAGGGGAGCTATGGAGAGCCCTGTTGTAACTATGTTGAACATAGAGGAGACTCTCATCCCATGTACATGGATGCTTAGAGTTTTACATGAAAAAGATGTGCATAATCATCTGATTGAAAACCTCTGTTTGGATGTCAATTTGGGGGTGGAAAGCAGTGTATTTAGTGATCTTGGTGTCCAACAGTGACCAGAGACTCGACCAAAATGTGCTCAGGAATATGCTATCCCGGTCGGAGATGATGGTATGTGGTATCTCAAAATGGACCCACACTCATTCAAAGAAAAGATGGCCAGTATCCGCCATTTTTATATTCTTCTTGCGGGATGTGAGGATAGCCATGTTCGAAAACCAATCAATGACCACAAATATACAATCATTTCCTTGCTTGGTGGGCGGAAGTCCATACATGTAATCCATCGAGATGGATTCCCAAGGCTTCTCAGGAGTAGGAAGAGGGGTTTATAAGCCTTGCTTCTTGATGTATGGCTTGGAAATGGCATAGGTAGTGCAAGATCTAATCTACTTGCTAACTTCTTGTCGAAGTTTTAGCCAATAAAAATGATTTTGTAGAACAACCACAGTCTTATCCATGACAAAATGTCCTTTCATCTGACTGTAGTGGGCTTCCGAAATCATCTTTTCTCGCTCACTTGCAGGAACACATAGATGGCCCATATGGCATAACATTTTGTATTGAATGTGAAAATCAGTGACATCCATGCCTATACCTAAGAGATGATAGGTGGTGGTGAAGTCTGGATCTTGCTGATAAAGTTGGGGCCACTCAGATGCCTCATGTGAATAGGAATGGAGCACAATGGTGATTGCATCAATCAGAGGTCGACTAAGTCAGTCAATGACACAATTTGTGCTCCCTGTATTATACTTTATTTTTAGATGGAACTGTTGTAGGTAGGTGGACCACTTCTGATGGAAGTCATTATGCAATTTCCCCTATGTCTGTATGAATTCCAGAGGCTTGTGATCAGTGTGGATGATCATCTCCTTTCCCATAATGTAATTCTTCCATTGACGACATACTTGTACAATGGAATACATTTCCTTGTCATAGGTGGGGTATTTTCAGATAATATCTGAGAGTGTCTCACTATGGTATGCCAATGGATGACTGTGTTGAGTGAGAAAAATGCATAAAAAATAGTTCTATGCATCAGTATCAATATTGAATGGTTTTGATCCAGGTGAATATCGGTGGCCACCCACCTTTTCCGACTGACTCAAAACAATTTTCTAGCAATTTTGGAAATTTATTATTTTTAGCAGGTTTTAACTTCCAAGGCCATTCTGAAAGCCTAAATGAAGGATTTTTGAGATATAGGTTCTCAATGGTATCCAAAGGCATGATTGAGCCCCAAAAATTAATCGCCTCAATGATACCTTTCCAACGAGCTATCATACGCCTAAAACGAAGATCGTATGCCAAAGTTACGACCTCAGGAAGTTGATGTACCAACTTACCTAAATGGGGCCCACATGACTTTTGGAGCTTCAACTCCTAGGGTTAGGTTTTTGGATGTCTAGGGTTTTTGGCATTCCTTTTTATTGTAAAAATGCCTTCAGAGCCTCATTGTAATCATCTTCTTGCGAATGCGAGTAGCCGTCACATCTCTTCTCAGAGATAAGTTGTCGCCATTCTAGCGAGTCTTTCACTTTGTATTTTTACAGTCTCTGTACATTTATTTCATTAATAGAAATCATGTATTACTGTATCTCTATGTTTATGGTTGCATATATGATATATTTCTGTTATATTATTGAATATTTGCGATATCTCTGTGCATTTATTTATTATACCTCCGATCTCATTTTGTGCCAAAAATAATCTGGATCAGGTTTTTGCAGATCGAGTAAGGAGAGTACTGGAGCTGAGCACAAGCAATGCCTCAAATCATCAAATGTGAATTTTTGTTCCTCCCCCCACATGAAATTTTATCTGCCACTACCCTTGGTCACTTGATTGAGGGCCCATACAATATGGGAGAATCCCAACACAAACCATTGGTAGAAGTTGGACAGTCCCAAGAAGCTCTAAAGCTTGATTAGTGTGGTCGGGGATATTCAGTCACAGATGACTTGGAGCTTAGCTAGACCAACATGTACCCTATGATCATAAACAATGTAGCCCAATTATTGGACCATGTTCATTCCAAAGGAGATTTTTTCCAAGTTGGAATATAGCTTGTGTTGTCACAGAGTGCTCAAAACCTGTTGAATATGTTTCATTTTCTCCTCCCAAGTTTTTCTCAAGATGAGGATGTAATACAAATATAACACCACAAAAGAGTTGGTGAAGGGTCTCAATACATCATCCATCAACCTCATGAAAGTTGTTGGTGCATTTGTTAAGCCAAAGGGAATGACCAACCATTCGAAGAGACCTTCTTTAGATTTGAAAGTTGTATTCCATACATCGGTTGGTTCGATGAGAACTTGGTGGTAGCCATACTTTAGGTCAATCTTGATCAAAAACTTTCCCCCCTTGAGTTGGTCAAGAAGGTCATCAATCCTAAGAATTGGGTATCGCTTCCTGACTTTGATTTTGTTTAATTCTCTGTAATAAATGCAGAGTCACCAGGTATTGTCCTTCTTCAACACTAGTCTAATTGATCTTCCATAAGGGGAGGATATGGGTCTGATGTGCCCCTTTTGAGGAAGCTCTTGGATTTGACACTTGATTTGATCATTTTCCATCAGAAAGAGACAATAGAATGGTCCATTAAGAAGAGGTAGGGGTTAGATCAATTAGATTCTTGACTTGGAAGTGTGTCGGTACCCCGATGGATGAGGAGAATATATCTTTGTACTCTTCCACGATCTCATCCACTTGTTTCTGTTACAAAAAGATGCTCTTTGTAGAGACCACAGATGTGGCGGAAACCTTATGCTTACTGTGAGCATGGATCACAAAGAAGATGAACTTCCCGGTCTATGAAATGACCTTACTGCATTTCTTAGTAGAGATTAAAGAAATAGCCATAGGCAGAGCTACCTCTCGTATCATGTGCAATTGTCTACCCAAAGTAATAATAACACTATGGGGTCTAGAATCATACACAATATGAAACCCCCACAAATATGGTTGTCCTAAAAGAACATCACAAAATTCAAGGGGAGAAATATCATACAATACCTCGTCTTTAAAAGGATTGATGTCGTAAGGAAGACAACACTGTTGGATGATACGAAGATCTCTTCCTTACTGAAGCCAATCGATTTTGTAGGGATGCGGGTGTGGTGTCATCGGTAGGTCCAATGAATTGAATACCTCTTATAATATTATTTTCTTCCGACTTCCTCTATCGACAATGAAATGGAGCAAAGCCCCCTTTACTCACATCATTGAGTGAAAGAGACGTTCCCCTTCCTCTAGTTCTTCTGGTTCTCTTGGTTTGAAATTGGTGGTATTGATAGTGGCATTGGGTTCATCATCAATGACCCACTTCCCTCCTACTGGATTTGATTCGAAGTCAAAATCGGCCTCGTACTCGGATGCCATCATCTTGGCCATGAGTAACTCCTTGGAGCGACATTATTCAGTGTTGTGCCAAAGGATTTTATGTTATTCACACCATTTTCTCGTGTCGTTCCTCATCTTTTCATTTCCCTTCTTGTGTTGCATCTTGGATTGGTTGTCCTAAGAGTGGCCATATTTTTTCTGTCCCTTTCTATGTGGGTTGGGGTCTCCTTTTCCCTACTTCAGATGTGATGAGTTTTCATATCCAAACTCTAGCCTCTTCTTCTTAAATTGTTGCTCGATATTGATCACATATCTATAAGTTGTACCCAAGGAGGCGATGTCCAAAAAATACATTTTTCTTTAAATGTATCTATGCAAACAACTGTGATATTTGATTACCATATTTCACTGAGAGTCTTTGATACCCAATTTGGTGTGTAGGGTATGGAAATTATTGGTGAAATATGGTATTGTCTAGTCCCTTTCTTGACGCAGGGTGGCCCATCTGATGTACTAGTCCTCGTAGCTTCCAACGAGGTAGTATTGTTCTTTAATGGCATCCCGGAAGGAATCCCATGTAGGGGAAACCACAAATATTACAGATTCCTCTATGGCCCTTTGCTCCGAGTAAGTATCCCACAAGTCCTTAACATGGGGGATGACCTTGAGGAGTCAAAAAGTAATATTTTCCCTATCGAAAACATTGTGGACCAAAAAATACCCTTTGAGCAAATTCAACCATTTATTTATAGCATCTGCATCTATCAGTCCTTCAAATAATGAAATATCAAAATTTACCTGTACCTTGAAGGGGGTTGCATGGCCTCTTGATGAAGATGATTCTTTTGTAGGAAGCCATTGAAGGATCTACACAAAGTTATCCATCATTTCTTTTCTTTTTCGTGTGAGGGATTCCTCGAGCAACATTTTAAAAGGATCTCGTGCTCCATCATCTTTCTTTACGTCCCCCATGGGTTTTTGTTGATCTCGGAATGGTCAATATTGCAAAGGATCGATTGGTTCTATTCCCAACTTATTGTACCCAGATCTTGTCAAGGACATGCACAAAGAAAAATAAATGAAGAGAAGACTGCTTTGATACCATTGATTCAGATTTAGGAGTAGAATGAACTGATTAACAGAATGAATACAATAAACATAGAGATATAAAGAAAAACATAGATATCCAGTGAACAATATCTTCTATTGAATAAATTAAATAGGTTGAAACTATAAAATTGCAGAACTGAAACACTTGCTCGAATGGTGGTAGCTATCTTTGAGAAGAGATGTGGTTGCTACCTTGTAACACCCATGTTTCCACCAGCTTGTAATTAATCATAAAATAAGATTTACCATGCTAAGGCATGTGGACAGTGTAAATGTATTATTGTTTGAGTTTCCAATAATTGACTATGGGGGTGAAGCCTTGAAAGTACTGGCCATGATATCACTAGAGGAAAGAATGTGAAAAATATAAGGGAGGGTTATTATATCAAATAACCCCAAATTTCCTTGATGAGCATAATAAACCTCCTTTGGATCTCAAGGAGAGAAATTAGTTAATGAATAAAGTATGAGTGGTTGAATTATCAACCACTCCCATGAATGGAATAATGGCCAAAACTACAGAATGTCAGCCCAAAGTACCACTGGGTATGACAGGCCAAGATGACTAGAGTTCCCTTCTGATAGAAGGAACAGGATGGGTCAAGAACCATCATGTAAGAAAGATATACAAATGGATAAGGAGAACGGGCAGATCTCTCCAATAGATAATGAAGAGAATGCCGCGATCTTGATGCTGAGTGAGCTTTTGATAAAACTTGTCGAGGCCATAACAGAGAAGAAAATATCTGAAAGTTTGTAGAGAAAAGAACCCGAGCAGAAGATGAAACAAAGAAAGAATCCTTGAGAACTATGAGAGTACCCTATTTATATCATAGATTGGCACAGGGGTGGCTAGAGTGCTAAGAATGAATGCCTCTGAGCCTATGGTGGGGTGGAAGGAAAAACATCCACAGTTAGTTAGTTGGCTACCACCTGTAATAGATAAGTAATCACATATCTTATGTATTTAAGTGGTACTGTGAATTAAAGTTGGATATCCTATGAATGTTGCAGGGATGGATATGTTTTCTTCATTATTTATACTATATCCCTTTTTGCGTCTTCTTGATTGTGTAACTACGCAAATAGTTAATTATGGATTGAACATGTTTTATACTCGTAAATGCTTGCACCCTGTGGTGTCTTAAGCTAGATCCCTGTATGTGGAAGAATTCTTCCAAGCGTTATGTTCAAGAGAAAGAGCGCAAAATTCTTAAGAATTTTAGAGCCAATAAAGATCAGGAAGAATAATGAGATTGAAGTATCGAAAGGGAAGGTTCCTTTGTTTGGAATATGAACAAACAAGAAATGTTTGGGAGAGCCAAGGTCCATTGTGACCATTGGATATGGGAAGGAGTCCAGGATTCAACCCCTTGAGTCCTTCAGAATTTGGAAGTTTGACAAATTGATAAAGGTCATCATAAGGGAATTAAAAATCCCTGAAGTCTCGAAGTCCCGAAGTTAATCTGGACCTTAGATCTGAGGATGCCCAGGAGCCATGCCAACCATTAGATCTATGAGGTAATCAGTCTGACGCTGACCAACTCCAGGATATTTCAATCGAGGAGTGAGTCAACCTCCCGAAGTGCCGAAGTGCTGAAGTCCATCATAGTCGTTGGTGTCAGGAGACACGTGCCGCCATATCCTTAGCTTTAGAGGTTTAGTGCTCCAGAGGAAAATGGATTGTGTGATGCAAGAACACTCGAAGGAGAAAGTGTCAGAGTTAATCCTGACTGTTGATAGTAGGGAATGTGTGTCCAGAGATCTGACACTCTGGGAGGATTACACTCCAGAGGTTTGCGTTGGTGAGCACATCAAGATTTGTGAAGCCTCAAAGTGATCTGTAGCCGTTAATTCATGGGAGACACATGTTGATATATCATGAAATACAGGTGGAAGCACTCTAGGAGAATGCAAAGAAGAAGAGTTTGAAATTGCCGAAGCCTGAAGAGTTTGAAATCGCACCAGGGTTTCAGTTAAGAATTGAGATTCCCAAACCCCGAAGACTCGAAGTGAATATGGACCGCCAGATCCAGAGGAACATGTGGTGAGATATCGTGGACTTCGGAGAAATCTATTCGAAAGTTTTTAGTTGAGATTTGAGACTCCCAAATTCCGGAGAGCCGGAGAGTCAAATTAAATCTCAATCGTCCAATCATCCAAAGTAGATCTCAGTCATCAAATCATCCGAAGTAAATCTCAAGAGTTGGATCATCTGGGGTGAATCTAGACCATTTGACCCATAAGAGACGTGGCGTATATCAGTGGATTTTGGGTAGAGTCCCAATGTAATTCATAGCCATCAGATCAAGAGGACAGGTGGCATAAATCTGTAGATTTTTGGCAAAGACACGAAGCAAGTCTCAACCGTTTGATTCAAGTGGACACATGACAGGAATCTGCTTACCTCAAGAGGAAGTGAAGTTTGAGATTCGAGATCTCAGAAGTCTAGAGACCCGAAGGAGACATCAATCATTGATCAATAAGGGAGTCGAAGGACCGTTGATCTAGTTGAAAGGGCCAAAGTCCTGAAGTGGAAGCAGAACCATTGGATTGGGAGGACGTGTGGCAGACGATCTGCCATTTCGGAGAAATGACTCTAGAATAAATGAGAGTTTGAGAATTGAAACTCCAAAAGGCCAATCTCATGGAAAAGATTGTAGCTGCACATCAAAAGGGACAGGTGTCAACAAATATTCCATTTCTAAATATTTTCATATAGAGAAAAGTAAATATTAGAGAGTTGAAAACTCCGAAACCCGAGACGTGAAACAAATCATGTCTGTTGATTTGAAAGGGTCATATTTGATCTGCAGGTCCGAAAGGGATAGATCTGAGCCATCAGTTCAAAAGTACCATCAATATCATGAGATCAATGGTCATGTCGCATTGCAGGGATAGAAGGTGTTCGAACTTTAAAAAGTGTAGGGCGAGCCGCAATCGAGACCACATTATTGACAAAAGGACACATGGTGGCTCATGGTGAATCGTGAGGCGAAAAGGGTTTTGGTTCCAAACCACTTTTGGTCGCACCCTCAATTTCATAATTGGTGTTATGTCGTAACCTATTGTGATATGCAATGACCACGAAGAGAAAAGGGGATAACGTCAACACCAAGACTTCGTTGAATCATGAAGGAGAAGGTCGCGGGTATCATAAGACCTGGACCAGAGGCCCAAAGGGCTTGTGTTTGATTAGGAGGTGAGACTATCAAGGTCTCAAAGTCACATTTTACTTAGAAAACCAGAGAATCTTGATCGGAGGGTCGGGGTGAGTCCCAAACTTTCCAAATTAAAAATTTTGGATGGAGAATCTTTCCATTAAGAAAAGAAAAAAAAAATTTCCCCATCATGGGTGTGTTAAAAATTGGTATCAGAGCATGGTTACAACACTTGGACTACTTGGGCTCATGTACGAGTCATGTAAGGATATATTGTTATCTGCATTTACTCCTTGAGGAGAAGGACTGTAGATTGAACCTGTGATTTTGGGAATTCTTGTTGAATCTCAGCAGGACAATTTCTTTATCCCTTGTCAAAGTGATAACTACTCTTATGGGAGTAGGATTATGCTAATTAACATTTATAATAATACTTGAATGTGGATAGTTGAAGGTGTAAGGGTTTTGTCAAGAGAAGCTGAAGCCCGAAGGATGGATGGCATGGTTTTTGTAACACTGCTTCTAAGCATGAACAGTTGGAACTTCAGGCACTGATGATGGTAGATTATATAATGGTTAATACCTTTGTGGGATTAAAGGAATTTGATAGGATCAGGTAGGATCCCTGGGAGTTATAGTTACTTCTTTGTATTTGAAAGGGCCATATCTAATCCACAGGTTTGAAAGGAACAGATTTGAGCCACCAGTTCAGACGTAATGTCAAGATCATGAGATCAATGGTCACGTAGCATTGCGGGGATAGAAGGTGTTCGATCTTTAAAAAGTTGAGGGAAGGCCGCAATCAAGACCACAATATTGACAAAAGGACACGTGGTGGCTTGTGGTGAATTGCGAGGCGAAAACCAGTTTGGTTCCAAACCACTCTTGGTCGCACCCACAATCACGTAATTGGTGTCTAGTCGTAACCCGCGATCATATGCAATGGTCGCCAAGAGAAAAGGGGCTAATGCTAACCCGAGACTTCGATGAAGAATGAATGAGAAGGTCGTGGGTATCATAAGACTTGCACCAGAGGCTGAAAGGGCCTGTGTTTGCTTAAGAGGTGAGACTATCAAGGTCTCAAAGTCTTGTTTGACTTATAGAACTAAAGAATCATTACTGGAGGGTCAGGTTGAGTCCCGGACTTTCCAAATTAGAAATCCTAGATGGAGAATCTGTCCATTAAGAAAAGAAAAAAAAATTATGCCCCACCATGGGTGTGTTACAAATTGGTATCAGAGCATGGTTACATCACTTGACCTACCTAGTCTCATCTACGAGTTGCGTAAGGAGATATTGTTATTTGCATTTACTCCTTGAGGAGAAGGACTGCAGATTGAACCTGTGATTTTGGGAATTCTTGTTGAATCTCAATAGAAGAATTTCTTTATCCCTTTTCAAAGTGATAACTACTCTTCCTAGAGTAGGTATATGATATGTTGTTCCTAATTTTATACTTTAAGGCTCTAAAGTATACCGTCAAGGCATATGAAAAAACAGAGGGAGCTAAGAATAGAATACGGATTGATAAAAAGGTAAAGGCTATTCTCGGTTTCTCAACTGTCTTTGTTGAAACTCCCAGTTTTCATGGACACTAATGTCTCTCTCAATTGCTGCCCATGAACGTTCTAAGTCAACCCAGTTATTTGTTGTTTGTAAAATAGTGTTAAATAAATTTAAAGCAATGTTGGTATAATCCAAGAGATCGGGCTCGTTGTTAGGCTTCCTTGCAGCTGGTACTGTCATGAAGATGGAAAGTAAAGGAGAATAAGATTATGTGCTTTCTTTTTAGGCTAATTATCTCTATTCCACAAAGTAACGAGAATGATGTTAAAACATAAATAAATAGTTAGATCAAATTGTAGGCCTTTTTTTGTATCTGAGTTAATTTTAGAGAAAATAAATATGAGTGATATGGAGAGAAACATAAAGCTATTAGCAAAATGAGGCATCAATTTTAGAGGAATCTCACATTGTAACAAAAGACTAGGAAATGATAAAAATATTAATGAAGCATATGATGTTGAAATGTAAGTATCTATAGGTCTTGTATTTGTTGATAACATATACAAAGGAAAAACTGTAAATGACTTGAAAAAACAAAAATAATAATTTTCACAGTAGAAGTTGTACTAAACTGTGGTCAAGCATTCATCAATTAAACATGTGTAATAAAGATGAGATGATAGGGAAACACATAACTCAGAGGTGACAAGATCTGAAATCTTCAATCTGCATTTCTATTAATTTAGAGTTCCTTCAAAATTACTTCGTCAACAGTCTTTTTCAGAGAGATAAAAAAGCCCCAGTTTTAATCTTCGTTCCCCGCATTTATACAAGGTCATCCATACTTGATGGTTAACAATCTCCTACTTCCTAGGAGAAAAGTAGTTAAAAAACTGCAACCTTAACCATTGCACGATTAACTTTTGTTTATCTTTCATTTCAACATTATGAGTTTCCAAACGATCTTCATTGCTTAGTTGAAGTTTCTCCCTCCTCTGATGCTACACATTCAATACATTTTTCCAAAAAAAGGGCAAAGTTTCTAGGAGGTGTTGGAAGATCTTTAGTCTCAAATAGATAGAACTTTCTTTGTACCTTTGGGAACCAGTCCTCAAATCCTTGTTTGGAAAACTTGATCGCCTGCAATTTTACACTGGGTTATACCAACCATCTGTTTATTAGGTTGACATCGATTTCCTTCAATTGTAAAATTACAGTCTAAATCTTCTTCAAACCTTCTTTGCAGTCCAACTGCTTCTTTTCAATGTTTATCTTCCCCAGTGACTCGGAGCAGTCATATTTTTCAATCCCTAATGCTTTCTTATCCAAATAATCGAGGATTCCTTCACAATCATCTTTGATTTATTTCACTATATTCTTTCTCTCAGACATATTTGTTTCCCATACCTTGAGCATGATGTCTCCTTTTATTTGTTCTCTGACAGAATGCTTTATATTTTTTTTCGCCTCTTTATTCCCTGAACATGCAACCGCTTTCTGGAAAGTATTCCTTGCTTCTTTAGCTTCCTTTTCTAGTAGAAAAATATTATCACGATATTCTCTTACCTCTTGAAGGTAATTTTGGATGATCGTTATTTTGGAGATCAGTCCCTACTGCTCGGCTTATATCTTTGTATGTGTTTCCAGTGAGAAGGTCTGGAAATCCTTTAAATCTATAACTTGGCCTTCCATCAAATTTAACCTAGATTGTAACTGTTCTGCATGCTCCTTTTGCTGAGAAACCTTCACCTAACTTTCTTGTATCGTCTGGTTCATTTTGTCCAGGCTTGATTTGAGTAATTGAATTTCTAACCTTTCGACAGTCCTGGTCTGCTCTAAGATTTTACTCACGTCTTCTATGGTGTTCTTCTTAGCATTATTTAACTGATCTTGTAATTGAGCTATCATGTTATTACTCTTATTTATCCTCGTTCTCATGTTTCCCACGATAAAAAAGTTTGTTGTTGCCATGGCTCCCATAGAACCTGTTATTTCTGTAGCGAAATCCTCCTCCTCCAAATTATGTCCATCTATCAAGACTTTATTATTTTTTACCTTACTCCCCTCCTTCATATACATCTTTTGTTTCAGGATGGCCTTCCTTTTTCTACTGAAAAAATAATCAGAAGGAGGAATCTCATCTATGGAGATAGAGGTGAGGTCATCAGCAAATAGGGATCCTGTCTGTGGGAATCCAAAAGCGAACTGTAAGGGGGTTAAGGAAGCTATGGGACTTCCTAGCTCTGTAGATCCTTTCCCTCCTATCGCCTTAGGCATATTGACATCAACACTAGGTGATGAAGGGGGAGTAAGCTTACTGGACTCGGGAGGTTTCCCAGACCTCCTCTCTGCTTTTGTCTCTGATTTTTTTTGTCTGTAAGGCATCTTTGTTTTGTGGGGGACTTTTTGTATCCTATGGGACTTCTTTTGGATTTCCCTCCTTCTATTCTTCTTGTTCGAAGCCCGGGGGAACATTTTCTTGCTTCTGGGGGAGGGTGATTGCTTCTCCTTCCAGTACTTTGGGAAGACCACTCCATCTATGCTTCTGAAAGTTCTGAAAGCTAACTTGAAGGTCAGACGACAATGTCTGTATTCATTCTAACACCTCTTTATAAGTCTTAGTCCCTTGGAACTTGTCATCCCAAGGGGACTCCTCATGTTCATATGCTTTCATATTGCAGTGTATCAAGTGCTTGTTCACTAGTTGATAAGCGTCATGCCTTTTGTACTCAATATTTAATAATCTGACTTCTTCGAGTGCTTCTACTTCCACCTTAGAATGACCTAAGTTTTGTAAAGAAAATTTTTCGAAGTGCACAGGGAAGATTTGTTGAAATTATTAATACAACTGAGAGAGGGGGTGAATCAGTTGTATGTGAGCTTAAACAATTTTAAGTCTGTTAAAATATTATTATTCTTTCTTCATGTAGTCTTCAACAATATACAACATATGGACAGTAAAGGTAAAGAACAACAATCACACATAAAGTATACACAGAGACAGATTCTTCACGAGGAAACCCATAAAGGGAGAAAACCTCTTCTTCTTCGAAATGATAGGCAATATTTTTCAGTTCTGTACATCATTTACAATTGAGCACCAACTCAATGTGAGGTTGCTACCTCTGTTTTACAAGCTGCAACTTGTTTGAGAGCACCAACTCTCTGGATTCTCTAGCACACACTAGAAGGAAGCACCAACTCCCTGAATATTCCAGCACCAACTGGATGGAAGCACCCACTTCCAGTTACACAGGCTCCAACCTGTATAATAGAGAACCCTTGTTCTCCCTTGCACCACCCTGCCACCCTAGTTTCTCTGGCTGCAGCCAGATGGAAGCTACAACTTCATGTGTTCAAGATTCCACTTGAACCTTTGAGGACAACAATCCTCCCAAGCACCTCCCAACCTCCCTAGAATATCAATGGCTAAATAAACAATCAACTTTACAGATAAATCAGTTCTTAGCAATCTTTCTTTGTTCTATAAATCTGATCTTCTACACACTGTTCTGCTACTCTTCTCTTCCTCTGTCTGTTCAGTAGGTATGCTCTGCATCAACTCGTGCTCTCATTCTACTCTTCTTCAACTCATTCTGTTATTCTGCTTTGCATTTCATCTCACACTTCACATACGCTCAATCTCCTCTTGCGCATCCTTTTTCTTCTCTGTTCTTACAGTTTCATTCTTTTTCACTTACAGAATGACCAACCTGACACAGTCTGTTTCATCTTCTTTTATACACTCGAACATGATGGTTCAACTTCCCAATTATTTAGGCAAAAAGACAACAACTATCTAAGCAACTGAAATTCCAACTAAAACGCTAACTGATTTGCAATCACGAGTCCGTTTTGCTAACAGATTCCAAACTCAAGAGTTAATTTGTGAGAAAGAACAATAACCCTCCGATCACATTCAAGTTTTATCCGCACCGTTGGATGACCTTTATTATTCTTTCCTTTTTGAGTCGGATTTCAAAATTTCGGCATTCCTGTGTTGAGTGTCTCCACACTTCATTTCATGATCTCCGATGTTTTGATACAGAACTTTTCTACACTAGCTCCTTTCCAAATATGACTATGGTCATAACCAAGAACCTATGCAAAAAGTGCTTTTCGTGGTTTCGCATTTCGTGAGTCTGGAGATGAGACATCTCGACTCTCCAAGTCGTGATCCCCGATACCCCAAAATGGCATGGGATCAATGGTCCTGATCTGAGCTTGATTCTACGGCTGCGATTGAATCGCAATTTTGCATATCGCAAAATCAACATTCTTGTTGTATTTTGTTCTTTGCCTCTCTATGTCGCGATTCGCGAAACTCCGATATGGAGTTTGATCAATGGTCCAGTTCTGATCTTGACTTGATGGCTGCGATTGAATCACGATTTTGTATTTCTTGTTGCATTGTTTTCTTTTCCTCTTGATGTTGCGATTCACGAAACTCCGATATGGAGTTAGATCAACGGTCCAAGTCCGAGCTTGATTCAACGGCTGTGATTGAGTCACAATTTCGCATATCGCGATTTCGCATTTCTTGTTGTAGTGTTTTTGTCACTCCATGTCGTGATTCGTGAAACTCCGATAAGGAGTTACATCAATGGTCCAAATCTGATCTTGATCTAATGGTCGCAGTTACGTCGCGACTTCACATATCGCGATATCAGGATTTTTGATGTTAATAATCTTTGACATGTCCAACATGAGATCCTCAAAACTCCGACAGGGACTGGAATCAACGGTCCAGATCAAAGATTGATCTGACGGCTTAGATTACATCGTGATTTCGTAAATCGCGATTACACCCGCTTCTCCTTGTACTTTAAAGAGCGTGCAGTTTATCCTTGATCCAATGATGGTCATACCCTGCGCTCGGATCTGATGAATGAGATCTGTCTCCCTCTTCAATGATCAGAGATTCTTCTTCAACCTTTCGCTCATTCATTGCCTTCAATCATTCACTTCTTTCGGTCATTCACCTCTCTGAACTTGTCTTATGTTTTCCTGTCATCTTCACTGTTGCCATCAATGACAAGTATTCATTGCTATTAACTGTCTGTTAAATATTTTCCAACAATCTCCCCCTTTGGCATTGATGGAAATACAAGCACCCGCATGCATTCAAATCTCCTCTTCCTCTCCCGAACTCTTTTCTCCCCCTTTGACATCAATGTCAAAGAAGTAATATTCTTCCCTTGATCTGTTGCAAAACATACTCCCCCTGTCAACTATAAGCATATTGGAAATACACCAGATATTCAATAAGTACTCCCCCTGACTAGGTTCACATATTAGACACAAGAGATTATAACCCCTAATTTTTTACGAAGATATCCAAAAGGGGTCACTGCTAATGGTTTAGTAAAGATATCAACAATCTGTTATGTAGAAGGTATATAATTCAGTTGAACAATCCTGTTTGTAACTTGTTCTTTGAGAAAATGGTACTTAATTGGAATATGCTTAGTCTTGGAATGAAGAACAGGATTCTTGGAGACACTAATGGCACTGGTGTTATCACAGTGAATTGGAATGGGATTAGTGTAATTTACCTTCAGATCTGCAAGAGTTTGTATCATCCATAAAATTTGTGTTCAGCAAGTAGTAGCAGCAATGTATTCTTCCTCTGTAGTAGATAAAGAAATAGATCCTTTCTTCTTACTAAGCCATGCAACTAATGAGTTACCCAGGAAAAATGCTCCACCACTGGTGCTTTTTCTGTCATCACCACAGTTTTCCCAGTCTGCATCTGAATAAGCAGTTAACTGAAAATTCTGATTTCTAGGATACCACAGACCATAAGTCATTTTTCCCTTCAAGTATTTAAATATCCTTTTGACAGCTACCAAATGGATTTTTTTAGGGGCAGATTGAAAATGACCTACCATTCCAACAACTTGCATTATATCAGGACGGGATGATGTGATGTACAGAAGACTGCCTATCATAGAGCGATATGTTCTTTGATCTACATCAGGTGAGATATCATCTTTACTCAGCTTGCAACCAACCACCATAGGTGTGCTAATTGTAGAGGAATCTTACATCTGAAATTTCTTCAACGTCTCTTTCAAATATTTTTCTTGAGAAATGAAAATTCCTGCACAGCTTTGTTTTACTTGTAAGCCAAGAAAATATGACAGTTCTCCTATCATGGACATTTCAAATTCTGTTTGCATAGAATTAACAAACCACTGGACAAATGATTCATTAGTACAACCAAAAATAATATCATCTACATAAACCAAAACAACTAGTGAATTATCACCTTCAGACTTAATGTAAAGGTTACTGTCAACAGTGCCTTTCTTGAACCCTTTTTCTTGTAGAAATTTGTCCAGTCTATAATACCAAGCTCATGGTGCTTGTTTTAGTCCATATAAGGCCTTCTTCATCTTACAAACATAATTAGGATTGTCTGTCAATGAGAATCGTTCAGGTTGCTCCATATATACTTCTTCCTCTAGATCTCCATTAAGAAACACTGACTTAACATCCATCTGATAAACTTTGAAATTCTTATGACAAGAATAAGCAAGAAACATTCTAATAGCTTCCAATCTTGCCACTGGTGCAAAAGTTTCATCAGAGTCCCGACCTTCAACTTGTGCATATCCTTTACAGACCAATCTAGATTTATTTATAACAACTTGTCCTTTTTCATTCATTTTATTCTTGAAGACCCATTTGGAACCTATTACATTCTTATCTTCAGGTCTAGGGAAAAGTTCCCAAGTATTGTTCTTCTCAATTTGATCAAGCTCTTCATTCATTGCTCTAATCCAATTATCTTCCTGGCTAGCTTCCTCAAAGTTTTTAGGTTCAGCCATAGATAAAAAAGCAA
>JZKD02S0022255.1:435227-449264 GCA_000966675.3 Picea glauca
AAAGGGAGAAAACCTCTTCTTCTTCGAAATGATAGGCAGTCTTTTTCAGTTCTGTACATCATTTACAATTGAGCACCAACTCAATGTGAGGCTGCTACCTCTGTCTTACAAGCTGGAACTTGTTTGAGAGAACCAACTCTCTGGTTTCTCTAGCACCCACTAGAAGGAAGCACCAACTCCCTAAATATTCCAGCACCAACTTCCTGAATGTTCCAGCACCAATTGGATGGAAGCACCAACTTCCAGTTACACAGGCTCCAACCTGTATAACAAAGAACCCTTGTTCTCCCTTGCACCACCCTGCCACCCTGGTTTCTTTGGTTGCAACCAGATGAAAGCTACAACTTCCTGTTTTCAAGCTTCCACTTGAACCTCTGAGGACAACAGTCCTCCCAAGCACCTCCCAACCTCCCTAGAATATCAATGGCTAAATAAACATTCAACTTTACAGATAAATCAGTTCTTACCAATCTTTCTTTGTTCTGTAAATCTGATCTTCTGCACACTGTTCTGCTACTCTTCTCTTCCTCTGTCTGTTTAGTAGGTATGCTCTGCATCAACTCGTGCTCTCATTCTTCTCTTCTTCAACTCGTTCTGTTATTCTTCTCTGCATTTCATCTCACACTTCACATATTCTCAATCTCCTCCTGCGCATCCTTCTTCTTCTCTGTTCTTACAGTTTCATTCTTTTTCACTTACAAAACGACCAACCCGACATAGTCTGTTTCATCTTCTTTTATACACTCGAACGTGACGGTTCAACTTCCGAATTCTTTAGGCAAAAAGATGACAACTGTCTAAGCAACTGAAACACCAACTAAAATGCTAACTGATTTGAAATCATGAGTCCATTTTGCTAACAGATTCCAAACTCAGGAGTTAATCTATGAGAAAGAACAGTAACCCTCCGATCACATTCAAGTTTTATCCGCACTGTTGGATGACCTTTATTATTCTTGCCTTTTTAAGTCGGGTTTCGATATTTCGGCTCCTGTGCTCAGTGTCTCCACACTTCATTTTGTGATCTCCGATGTTCTGATACAGAACTTTTCTGCACTAGCTCCTTCCCCAATATGACTATGGTCATAACCAAGCGCCTATGCAAAAAGCGCTTTTCGCGGTTTCACATTTCGTGAGTCTGGAGATGAGACATCTGGACTCTACAAGTCACGATCCCTGATACCCAAAAATAGCATGGGATCAACGGTCTTGATATGAGCTTGATTCTACGTCTGCGATTGAATCGCAATTTCGCATATCGCAAATTCGACATTCTTGTTGTATTGTGTTCTTTGCCTCTCTATGTCGCGATTCGCGAAACTCTGATATGGAGTTTGATCAACGATCCAGGTTTGATCTTGACTTGATGGCTACGATTGAATCACGATTTTGTATTTCTTGTTGCATTGTTTTCTTTTCCTCTTGATGTTGCGATTCAAGAAACTCCGATATGGAGTTAGATCAACGGTCCAAGTCGGAGCTTGATTCAACGGCTGTGATTGAGTCACAATTTCGCATATCGCGATTTCGCATTTCTTGTTGTAGTCTTTTTGTCACTCCATGTCGTGATTCGCGAAACTCCGATAAGGAGTTACATCAACGGTCCAAATCTGATCTTGATCTAATGGTCGCAGTTACATCGTGACTTCACATATCGCGATATCAGGATTTTTGATGTTAATAATCTTTGACATGTCCAACTTGAGATCCTCAAAACTCCAGGACTGGAATCAACGGTCCAGATCAAATATTGATCTGATGGCTTAGATTACATCGTGATTTCACAAATCGCGATTACACCCACTTCTCCTTGTACTTTAAAGAGCGTGCAGTTTATCCTTGATCCAATGATGGTTGGACCCTGTGCTCGGATCTGACAACTGAGATATGTCTCCCTCTTCAATGATCAGAGATTCTTCTTCAACCTTTCGGTCATTCATTGCCTTCGATCATTCATTGCTTTTGATCATTCACCTCTCTAAACTTGTCTTTTGTTTGCCTGTCATCTTCACTGTTGCCATCAATGACAAGCATTCGTTGTTGTTAACTGTTTGTTAAATATTTTCCAACAAGATTGGCTAGGACTTCTTTTGAGCCGCCTTTAGCTCTATTCTGATACCGTCTTTCACTATTTGGTGTGCTACTTCCCTACACACCAGTCTATCCGGGAGGAATTTTGGAAGCGCATGAGGGGGGATTGAGCACCCATAAAACCTGATGTAGGAGAAGCTTTCTTCAATGAATCCGTCTGCTATTGCCTTGAGGTTTTTTGAAACTATTTAAGAAATGCGAGGAGGGTCATAGCCGAAAAACATTTTATGCATTGGTATTACCACAAAATGACAAATTTCATAAAACATTTTTTTTGTGTTTTCTTCCCACAACTTAGAGTGATACTCGTGAATGGGTTTGAGGCAGGTTATGTTCCAACTCCAATTCATCAGGGGGAATGGAGTCATAAAAAAATTTGATTCCATGATGTATTCTGACATGTAAAAGGACACTGGTTGACCTCGGGATCTTGCAGCTTCGTAATATGAAACCTCTTTGGCTATGTTATCGGATAAAATCTTGCTCCAGTTGAAACTATATCCTTCTAATGCTTCCTCTAAAAAGGGCACCCATTCTACGGGGAAATGACAGGGACTCTTTTTGTGAAGAGTCTACACATCATCATGGCTACATAAACCATGTACTCATTCAAAGAAGATGTGGCATAAATTCCGTGGGTATAGGCCCTAAATTTTGATGCACATCTCCACCAACGTTTGATTATATCAGGGTAAGTTTGGTCTTCCTCAGTACATTCCTTTCTCTGAAATTCAACGATAAATTCGACATTGTAAATGTATTTAGGATTGGGTGAGAGTTTGTACATTACCTGGATATGTTCAGGTCTGAATGAGCGGATAATGACCGCTTGATCATTTAAAATGCCTCTTGTTGGAATATCAATCTTCTCTAAAGCCCAATTGATCATGTCGTTATATGCCATGAGCCGTGGGCATGCTACAATCTTGTGAAGTTTTGATTATGCTATGTCTCGAAGGTGATTCTCAGAATCATTAGGGGAAATTTTTATCTCGTAGTCCACAATTTCATAGATTTGTCTCCACGATTTGATCGAGTCGATAGCATGTGGCGTGGTGTCAGATATGACATCTTCCTCTGGGATGAAAATCTTAGTTGTATCTTCACTCTTCTTGGGTACCTTCTTTGGTGCCATAACATTCGTATTGGAACGAAAACCTATCACAGAAGAGAGGTGTATAAGCTTGGCTGGATGCGACGTACTCTTGATAGAAAGAACAAGAATAAGGTTCAAAACATAGACCTTTAATTTTCCTTTAACTCATTTTATGGTGAAAGCACTGATGCAGCTACCAAGAATTTAATACCTTTAATGAAGAGAATATTTCTGAGATACACATTTGCGTCATAGAAATCACCAGCTATCCGTTATTAATATGGTCGTATTTCGGCGATTCTAAATTCAAAATTCGAAAGATCTCGTTTAACGGAACCCGAAAAATGAAAATACCTAAAAAGTTTAATTACCATTAATTATCTTTTTAAAACAAAGTTAGTTCATTTTAAACATTGATTTTGAGTCAAGATTTCATGTTTCGCAGTTTTGGGGATCTTGCTTACACGAAGTATGTCGCCACTAAACCCTGAATCCCGAAATCGCGATGAGATTATTTTAGGCCTTAGCTTTGGTATTGAATCGGGACTTCACGTTTTGGGGATATTTCTTACACAAGGTATGTCACCACTAAACCTTGAATCCCAAAATCGTGATGAGATTATTTTAGGCCTTAACTTTGGTATTGAGTCGGGACTTCGTGTTTCGGGGTTTCAGGGATCTTGCATACTCAAGGTATGTCACCACTAAACCCTGAATCCTGAAATCGCGGTGAGATTATTTTAGGCCTTAGCTTTGGTATTGAGTCAGGACTTCACGTTTTGGGGTTTCGGGGATCTTTCTTACACAAGGTATGTCACCACTAAACACCGAATCCTGAAATCACAGTGAGATTATTTTAGGCCTTAGCTTTGGTATTGAGTCGACACTTCACGTTTTGGATCTCGAAATCATGATGAGATTAGTTTAGGCCTTAACTTTGGTATTAGTAATTTAATTAATCAAGATCAATAACTAACTTCCATTTTTTTCAGGAAATAAAGGATCGGGATTTTGGGATTCGAAATGTATTGAAAACGTATTGTTTCGAGTGAACCTGAATCTCGAAAGGTTAAAAGATTGTTAATTAACTCCTTTAGGGTTTTAATTTATTGTGATTAAAAGTACTTTACAGAACGTGCGTCAAGATTTGAAAAACACTTGATTTTTTTGTCTTATATTATTAAAAAATAAAGCCATTTCGGGATTTGGGTACGGGGATTTTGGGACTGATAGCGAGGATTATACCTTATGAAAAGCTGAATACCGGAAAAGAAAAGTTTTAGTCTTAGAGATAAAAAATTTAAGACCTGGTTTTAACATAGGCTCCAATTGGGGACCTCATCTTCTTGTGGGACGAGGAGAACGAGTGGACTTAGTGCCTTTATTGGGTAAATGGGGTCAGTTATTCTAGTTTGCGAGACATAGTTGTAAAAAAAAAAACCAACAAGGAAACTAAGCACTTCAACCTTAACCTCAGAAAACTTTTCAAGATTAAAACATTCAACAATATCGAGATAGGCTCACATAGATTCCCCTTTCTAAAACTGACCTAAGATTTGTGCAAGATAATCGAAACAACATTAGCCATCCTAGTAGTCTTTTATTTGATCGTATTCGCATTAAGGTAAAGTGATTGCAACTTTTTTCAAATTAGGGGATCTCATAATCTTATCGTGTAATCTGGTTGAAAGAAGAAAAATTATCAGAGCATCTTGCAATTCGTGTATAACAGCCTTGTCAGATATGTAGACATTGTTTCACTGCCAGTGAGCCTGTTCAGTACCCCGATGAAGTTATCAGATTTTCCACATTGAATTTCCTTTCACCACTTCATTATTTTTTTTATCATTTAAATGTCGAGATGAGGGCAATCATATAATGAGTTTCCTTTCATCATCTCTTTAGATTAGATGGGGTAAATCATATAATGAATTTCCTTTCACCATCTGTCTATATATACTTTTGCTATGAAGTGGGGGCAATCAATCAGTATGTAACATACTTAGGAAATATATTGCTTAAAACTTTTTTAGCAAAGGTTTGTCAACTTTTTTAAATAGCTCTAGGTTAATCTTCCTTTGTCCCTCAGATGCTTGACTTTAGGGAGAATCTTATGAAACTTATTAATATTTTTTAGGGACTTTACTTAAGTGAAAAATTATCAATTTATTCCCACTAGAATGACTAAAAAGGTTAGGATTAGCCTAGACATACTTCCGGTTCAGCCAAAGTTTCGGAGAAACTTAGAATTTTACCTATCCTCGCTTTTAAAGTTAGTTTGAATGTTTCCAAAGTTAATATGAGGCCTTTCTTTCATTTAGATACTAATGGGAAAATAATCAGAGTTGGGTGAAGAGTAATCCTGATAGTGATCGAAGGGAAAAGGTAAGAGGACCTCGGAAACTTAGGAGTGCCAACAACTATTTTTTTTTTTTTTGAAATCTTACCCGTTGTGAAATTTAGTGTCTCGCTCATTGCTACCTCTTAGGACATTTTAACTTAGGTTTCTTAGGTCAGAGATCATACCTTAGTAGTTCTTGTATTTACAGCCAGAAGATTGTTTACTTATTACCTTTTTTGGGAAGTACTTATCATGATTATTCATGCGGATTACCCTTATAGTATAGTTGATCTCTTAAGTCCTTGCATTTTTTGTGAACTGCTAGATAAATTTTGTGAACTGCTAGATTTGAACTGCTTTGTACTTGCATTTTTGGAAAATTATTATTATTATTATTATTATTATTATTATTATTGAACTTAACGGAATTAAACTTACCAAAAGAAATGTAATTATAAAGAAAACATGAAAACAAACCGGTATGTACAATGAAAGTTTGAAAACATATTACTGCATGTAGTGTATAAGGTATCGCCCATTTACAGGGGTGCTCAAAATGTATCCATCGATATTTTCTAATGAAAAATCTTTTTTTCCTTTTGAGACCGAGACTCTATAGGGGCCAGACTAGATCGAATCGAACTTGTCATGTTTGCTAGTGTCTTCTCTTCTGGCTTCCCATTTTAGTACCAGATCTCTAGAGAGGAAATCTCTATCCTTAGCCTTTTGATTGAATAAAGCCTTCATCTTATCCTGATATCTCTACAACTTTTCACTTACTTCTACTCTATTTTTCTGAACTTCGACCAACTGGTTTACTCTCCTAGTAATGTCGTTAGGTTCTTCGTTTGAATCTTGCCAAAGTTTCATTACTGGCAGAGAAAGATTGATTGGTAAAATAACATTAGTGCCATATACCATCTGAAAAGGAGACATCCAAATTTCCCTTTTGGTACTTATCATGTTGGCCCATAGAGCATATTTCAAAAGGATATGCCACATTTTCTTGTTCTCAATCAATATTTTTTTTATCACATTTGTCAAACTTTTGTTAGATGACTCAACTAAACCATTGCCCTGCGGATAATAAGTTGTGGAGTGTCCTAGTATGATGTTAATTTTTTGGAAAAATCTTATCATAGCCATCGATTTAAATGTTTGTGAATTATTGGTGACTATCTTTCGAGGATAGCCGAATCTAGATAAAATATTTTCTTCTAGAAAATTGATTACAATTGCGTCAGTTGCGTTTATCGTGGGAATAGCTTCCACCCACTTAGTAAAATAGTTCGTTGCAGTTAGAATCCACTTGTGCTGAGCACTGGAATGTGGGTGAATCTCTCCGATAAAATCAAGACCCCATTGCTGAAAAGGGACTTCGGTTTTAACTGGAATTAAAGGTAAAGCTGGGACTTTCTGTTTACCTGTAAACAACTGACAGGGAATATAGTTTTGGATTTTGGTGTTTACATCTGTGAATAGTTTGGGCCAGTAATATCTAGCTCTCAAGATTTTATAAGCTATGGCTCGCCAAGCATGGTGTCCTCCACACAGTCCCTCATGGAACTCATTTATAACCTTTTTAGTTTCGGTCTCGACTAAACAACTCAACAAGAAACCCGGGGGATCCTTCCAATATAAGTTTCCGTCTATAATACATTATTTTATAGCAAGTAGCTTCAGTGTCCTGGCTTTAGATGGGGTTAGTTCACTAGGAAATTGAAGATTCAATAGGTAAGAAACAATATCACGGTACCAAACTGAAGAAGAAAACCTATCTTCTATCTCAACCATAGGTGTAGCGAAATCGAGTTCATTTGTCTCTAGGAAATACTTGTCTTCTTGCGGTTGATTTATTTTGAGTGCCTGGAAGTTTGATTCGGCTAGAAATTTAGCTAGACCTTGGCCTTTAATGAGTTTTTTTGGTTTGACTTCCAGATCGAACTCTTGAATCTTAGCTACCCATCTGCCTCTTCTCCCATCACAATCCGGTTGAACTAGTATGTCTTTGACAGAGCTTGTAGGAACATAGGCTATGATCTTTGAATGTAATACATACGTTTTGAAGTCCTCGAGAGCCTTTACCATTGTGTAAGCTTGTTTTTCTAGTATATTATATTTCAACTCAGCATCTCTTAGACTTTTACTGAAAAAATCAATGGGTTGTTCAAATCCTTCTTCATTTTTCTGTAACAATACAACTGCGATAGAGTGTTCAGAAGCGAAGGAAAAAAATCAGAAATCCTTTTGTGTAATTAGGACTTTCCAAGACTGGCGCTTTGCTGATAAATTTCTTGATTTGTTGAAAATATTATTTGGATTCACTTGTCCACTTCCTCTCACTATTCTTTTTCAACATATCTCTGATCAGCTTCACAATTTCGGTGAAATTAGGGATGAATCTTCTCAAGAAATATATTTTTCCTAAGAAAGATTGAATTTCTTTTACATTTCTAGGGATGTTTATAGTATCTATTGCTTCAATTCTTTTGGGATCGATTTTGATTCCATATTTAGACACTATAAGACCTAATAGCTTACCTTCTTGCATAGCGAAATGAGATTTTTTGGGATTAAGGGACAAACCAAATTTATGACATTTCTCGAAAGTTTGCTTCAGGTGCACTAGATGTTCTGCATCAGATTTTGAAAAAACAGTCAGATCGTCGAGATACATAACAACAAATTTATCTCTCTCACCCACGAAGGCAATGTCCATGGCTTGTTGGAAGATTGCCCCTACATTCATCAAACCGAAAGGCATTTTATAGTACATGAAGGTACTCGAAGGGGTAGTGAAAGTCATTTTTTCCTTATCATCTTGGTGTACTAGGATCTGATTGTAACCTGAAAAACAATCAATCATTGACATTATGTTAGCTCCAACTACTTTCTCTAAAACGTGGTCCATCTTAGGCAATGGGTAATTGTCTTTGAGTGATGATCGGTTCAGGTTTCTAAAATCAACACACAGTCTGATTTCACCATTTTTATTTCTTACTGGGACTAAATTAGCCACCCACTTGGAATATCTTAGTGGGACGATGATTTTGGCTTCCAAGAGTTTTTTGACTTCTTTTTCTATTACTGGTAGTAGCATAGGGTTTATCTGTCTGAGTTTTTGTTTAAAAGGCTTGGCACTAGGTTTCAAAGGGATTTTATGTTCGATTATAGAAGTATCATAAGTTCTCAGTTCGTCGTAAGACCAAACGAAAACGTCTTTACACTTTTTAAGCAACTCAACGTATTTAATTTTGGTTTCTAGGGATAGGTATCTAGATAGTTTCACCAATCGATGGTTTTCTTTGGTACCTATGTCATAGTCCTCAACCTCTTCAGGCTAAGGTTGTAAAGTGGATCTTAAAGGGATATCTTCTTGATTAAATAACCTTTCCAAGGGAATCGGGCCCTTAGGGATTTGGTCATTTTTTAGAACAAGCATTCGATGATTGGCGATTTTATCATGGAATTCTTGGGGTTCCTCCCCTTCTTGCATGATCCAAATAGGATCATTTTGGTTTTCTTGGTCGACATGTGTTTCGGAAAACTCATCTATTGATTCTAAAAATTTGCGTAGTTGTTCATCGTCCTAAAAAACTTGCCAGTGTTGTATGTTATTGGGTATGGAAGGTCGGTGTCTCATTTGTATATGGTAATTTAGTTTGAAAGCGGTGGGAGGTGTGAATGTTGAGGCTGCTTTGGCTAAAGCATCAACCTGTTGGTTTTTAGTTCTTGGAACATAGTGAACTTTGATAGAGGAGAAGAAATTTGCGATCAGATCCCAGATGCAATTCTTGTAATACCTCAACCTAGGATGTTTGGCCTGATACTATCTGTTTACCCATTTTAAAATTAGTTTGTCATCACCAAAGACTTCGAGGTTTTTTATTTTCATTCTCCTAGCGACTTCTAACCCTAACACTAAGGCTTCATACTCGCATACATTATTAGTGTGGTCCACATTCGACTTTAGTCTATAGGAAAAGAGGATTACAAATTGATTATCAGGGGCCACAAGGAGTGCCCCAGTTCCATCTCCAAAGTAGGATGAAGCACCGTAAAAAACATCTTCCACACACCAGTGCTATATACATTCTTTTAAATTTTCTATTTTTCTGTTTTTTCTTCTGTACAACTTTCATCCTTACCTAAATCAATATCATCATCAATGGATAAAATACAATTGCCTAAATCTTGATCTCCAATATATACAGGGTGGTTATTCAGGTTACGTGGATCACTTACCATGAGTGCCAACCTGGTTTCTCTATATAGGCACGTGAACTGTCCTCCAAAAACTTGAATCGTAGCATATGTCATGTCAAGCTGGAGAGATCCTCCAAGTTTGGCACCCCTGGATCTAGATAACAACATACCATATTTTAGAGGAATATCGGCGACCACTACATCCATGAGAATACTTTTCGTAGGTATTTGTGCCAAATTTACCACCAAGTCTTTAATCATGCCTATACATTTAACTTTTCTTGAATCGAATGAATATAAATCTTCATAAGGCCTAGTGATTTCGAGACCCAATTTATCCATAATGGCTTTAGGCATTATATTGTGGGATGCTCCAGAATTGAGCATACAGTTATGGAGTAGTTGGTTGAACAAGGTTAATGTGATATATAAGGGGGAAACAATTTCTTTGGCGCCTTTGAAATGTGGACCAAAAACTATGTTCAGCTTGTCATCTTCTAAGTTAATGACATCGGCTTGGATTTCATCTTCTGAAAAGTAATCATCTTGGCAATTTGTTTTCTTTACATGGGGTTTTTTTCTAGTTCGACAAGAGGTATATGAATCTTGATTTTGTTTATTTTGTTTTCCAGACTAAAATTTCCCAAGGCCTTGTCACTCTCCGTGTTTTGGGCCTCCGTTCCTTTCTTTTCATCTTTCTTTTGTGGTGTATATTTGGTTTCACTCACAGATACCTGTGTTTTCATGGCGAGTGTTCCTAATGGCTTTGGCTTGACAAGTTGCGTGTCAGTGGTGTTGGTTTTTGTAGTCTGTTTCTCAGCAGCCTTTGGAGCCGCTTCGTCAATTTCATCTCTCCACAGGATATTTTTCATTGGGGCAGTCAGAAGGTTCTTGTTTCTAGGTATTAAATTGTATTTCTGGTGCAGTTCGACCATTATATCATCTGCAATACCATGATAGATCAAATATTCAGAAGTATTGTTTCTTACATTGTCTTCGGATCTATTTTCTTTATTTAAAGATTTTTCATAATCTTGTCTCAATAAATAGGGTGATTAACTATCGTCACCAAGATTATTTATATCCTCATCTAACTCTTCAAAGTCTTCTAAGTCTTCCTCTCCAATAAAGTTTTCACTCTTGAAGGGGATTGGGATTTTTTGATCCCCATTCTTAATCTGTCTTTGTGGGGCTTGAGGATTAGGATTCCTTCCGAAATCTTTCTTAGGAAAATGATCTTTTTTTGGTTTATCAAGTTCCATTTTTGAGATCTTATTTGATAGCTCTCTAATTACCCTAGCCTTCTCGTCTATTTTATCTCTCGAGGATTTCCCCGGTCCAGAGGATCTGCCTTGTTTGTTGAATTTTCTATTATCTTTGTTCGTGGTTTCTACTTTGGCTTTTAGTTTTCCTGATGCCATCATGTTTGATTCAATTTCTAGGGCATCATCTTGCATCTTGGTGAGATCTACTGATCCCCTTTATCTTAATAATAGAGCAAAATCGAGGTCAAAGGCTCCAACGAAAGTTACTTTCGCTGTGGGTTAAGAAGGTTTGACCTTGACCGGGATTTTATTATACAACTTGTTAAATATTTGAGTGAACTCAAGAACTGATTCTGAGATTTTCTTCCCGAGAGCCCCAAATTCAGTTAGGTAATAGAGGTGGTCTCTCCTTTATCCCCATTGTCTGATAAAAAAAAATTCAAGTTCTTCGTAAGACCTTACAGATTTCGCTGCCAAAGATCGGAAACAGGTCCTCACCTGTCCTTCGAAAGTCTGAATGAGGAGTCTAGAATAGACATCTTCATGCTCTATTCCAAGGATGCCAGCAAATTGATCAAAGAAATTTATGTGTTCTTGTGTGGTTAAATGTCCTTCCCTTGTGAATTTGGGAAGAATTTTCATGTAATTTTCGGGAAGGTCATGTAGGCGGAGAGGGAGGACAAGGGGCGAATATCTGGAAGCCACTTTAGCAATGATTCCAAGGAGTGGTACTTGGTCACCTATTGCTCCTCCTCTGGCACCACCTGTGGCATCGCCTCCAGCTCCCGCACCTCCATGTGCAGCCATTGATGGATTTGAGGCTGAAAATCGGAGTGTATGAGGAGAAGGCTCATGAAAGTTTCATAGAATTTGATTTGTGCTTGAATATGACAGAAAGGTTGTGGGGAACTAATTATCAAGGCACAGGGAATTAGAGAAAGAAGGTCCCATAAGAGAAGAGATTTTTTCTCTAGACTCATAAGATGAATATATTGGAGAATCAACGGGGATTGAATCAGGATATACAGGGCGTTTCTCAGAGTACTGGGTAGTAGGGGTATATACTTGGGGAAAAGAGAATGTATTGGTTGAAAGGGGAAGAGAGAGGGATATCTCAAGTATTTTCTTAACATTCGACTGTGTAGAATCAGGTTGACAAGTAGTATATAAGGGTGAAATGATTTTCCTAAGGGACTTTTGTGATTTTAAAATCTATTCCGGATCAGAAACTAGCGATGTTTGCTTGGCGTCCCGGTTCTTTCTGGTGTTCTTTCGGCTAAAAGCTAGTTTACTTATCATGAAGTTGCCAAGTGAAAGATAAAAGTATACTTAGAAGGTTTTTCGATCTTTTTTCACTATCAAAGAAAGAAAGTGTCAATGTCATTCTTCCTAGGGAAAAGATTCGTTTCTTCATCCCCAGCAGCGGCGCCAAAAATATGTTGTTCCTGAGTTTATACTTTAAGGCTCTAAAGTATACCATCAAGACATCTGAAAAAACAGAGGGAGCTAAGAATAGAATTATAGAGTGCTAATAGAATGGCAATAAACTCTTGATCATGATTAGACTAAGACAAAACATAATTACAGATAAAACCAAATATGTCTTGAATGCAATTTGAGCTTGAGTACCTGGTCTTTCTAGGATGCTTGTCCATGCTTCAGGTTCTTCCTCCAGTGGAGTCTTTTAGTTGTCACTGTTTGGAGCTGATTGGAGTTGCCAGGTGAATGAACTCAGCCTTCTGGTGTCTGGTCACTATCCACCATCAGTGATCAGATTTGGAGCTTTGAAGTGTACTATTGGGGAACTTTCCCTAGTATGGTCGCCATCCTGTTAGCACTCTGTAATTTTCCCAAGGCTGTGATGGCAGTCACCAAGGCAACATCAAAACCACTTCGAGTCTTGGATCTAGCTCTCCAAGACTCAGAGAGGGATCTCTCTATCTAATATAACTTTGTTTGAAGAGAATATTAGGCTAGCTATGCACAATAGGATAAGTTTCTAAGTTGGGTAGGTGCAGCAAAGAGGAACCATGGGCAATGGAGTCACAATATGAGATTTAATCAAAAAATAAATCCTACAGACAACCTTACAGGGAAAGGTAGGCAAATCACTAGATTCTTCATAAGCTTGGGGTATGGCAGAGGGGGAAAATTGTTAAGAGGTCAAGTTAAAGACAGAGCAGTAAAGAATTTTGCGTTTAACCTTTAGTGGAAAACATTGACATTGCTTTAAACTGGGAACAGGGTGTTTTTACACAAATATTGATCCTAAATCTCTTTGAAACAATGGGGAAGACAAACATATATGATAACAAAGGAAAAAAAAATCAAAATGAGAAAAAAATTCACCAATGAATTTGACACAAGAATCCTGTAACTGCCGCGACTGTATTATTTGAATTGATGAAAAATACATCTGGCTCTGTGAGCTATGATACCGGATTTAAATCATGGTCCTCGACTGATCAACCCTTTTACATTAAAAATCATATCTATAAATAGGAGAGGTCTCCCCATAAGTTTAGGAAGTTGGATTCAAACGCCTCAGCCAAAAATAGCCACAAATCCCCCAAAATATGGAACTTCCTTCCATGAAAGACGGGCCTAATTTCTACAAAAAAGGGGTCTGAACAGACATTTGTTTCTCTTCAACGCTGACACCTAGGTGAAAAATGAAGGAGTTTATGGTATATGGGCATGAGATGGGCAAAAAATCCTTCATTTTCGCCAAATTCGCCTCCAACTGGCCGTAACATCTCTTGCAAGATCGAGACTGTAACAGAAAAACCGAAAATCCAAAAAAAGAGGCTGAAAGAAAGCTTCGATTCTCCCTTCTCATGGAACCTGTGCAAAACTTGAGAGAGGTTTTTGTTCTTCAGGCCGCTATGGAAAAAAACCTCTCTCATTTTTAAAAATTTGTTTTCATTTGCCCAGAAATGGCCTTGGAAGAAGACATGCTAAACAGGCAAAAAATAGGCAAAAATCAGAAAAACGGTTTTATTTTCGGGAAGGCGGTATTCTGGACCCCCCCTGAGGTG
>JZKD02S0022255.1:449441-462605 GCA_000966675.3 Picea glauca
TGTGTAAGGGAGGGTAGACTTAGGGTAGTTTTATGTTTTTGATTTTTATTTCATTTTAGATTTTGTTTTATTGTTTTATATGTTTTATTTTTTATATTTTATTTTTTATGTTTTTTATTATGTATTTTATATGTGTTTTTTATATATGTTTTGTGTTTTGTTTTAATTTTTGTTTTTAACATATGTTTTTGTATTATTAATTATTATGTTTTTTTTATATTTTAATTGTTTTATTATTTTTTTGTTTCTATTTTTTTTTATTTAATGTTTAATATATGTATTTTTATATTGTTTTTTAATTTGTTTTTTAATCAATTTAAATTAATCAAACTCTAACCTAATTACTAACTTAGATAATTAACTTAATTATTAATTAATTAATTAATTAATTATTAACTAGTTAGTTATCAGCTAGTTTAACCAATTCTAACTATACTAACATTATTATTTAATCTAATTAACTTATTGTTCTTTGTGTTTGTCCTAAGTTTGATTATTCATGGATGGGTGATGGGTGAGAGGTAGTCAACGGGGAAAAAAGACAAGGGGGTGAGGGCACATCGTGGATGAAGGATGCAATAGGGTGATGGGGGAGTGAGCGAAATGAATGGAGGGGAGAAATGGTATCAACCGAGCAAGACTTTGTCACCACGAGAGAAAACACCAAATCAACAGTTGAAGAATCAAGTTACCTATGATTATAGGTCCCCAATAGAACATAGTGAACTTTGACAGAGGAGAAGAAATTTTTGATCAGATCCTAGACACAATTCCTGTAAGACCTCAACCTAGGATGTTTGGCTTGGTACTATCATTTTACCTATTTTATGATTAGCTCGATGTCACCAAAGACTTCAAGGTTTTTTATTTTCATTTACCTAGCGGCTTCTAACCCTAACACTAATCCTTCATACTCGCACACATTATTAGTTTGTCCACATTCCACTATAGTCTATAGGAAAAGGGGATTATGAATTTATTATCAGGGGCCACAAGGAATGCCCCAGCACCAGCTCCAAAGAAGGATGAAGTGTCGTCAAAAAACATCTTCCACACACCGGTGCTATATACATTTTTTTTAATTTTTTCTTTTTCTATTTTTTCTTCTATACAATTTTCATCGATACCTAAATCAATATCATCATCAATGGATAAAATACAATTACCTAAATCTTGATATGAAATATACAGGGTGGTTATTCGGGTTGCGTGGATCACTTACCGTGAATTCCAACCTGGTTTCTCTGAATAGGCACGTGAACTGTCCTCCAAAAGATGGAATCATAGAATATGTCAAGTCAAGCTGGAGAGATCCTCCAAGCTTGGAACCCCAGGATCTAGATAATAACATACCATATTTTGGAGGAATATTGGCGACCACTACATCCATGAGAATGATTTTTGTAAGTATTTGTGCCAAAGTTACCACCAAGTCTTTAATCATGCCTATACATTTAACTTTTCTTGAATCGAATGAATATAAATATCCATAAGGCCTAGTGATTTTGAGACCCAATTTATCCATAATGGCTTTAGGCATTACATTGTGGGATTCTCCAGAATCGAGCATATAGTTATGGATTAGTTGGTCGAAGAAGGTTAACGTGATATACAAAGGGGAAACAATGTCTTTGGCACCTTCTAAATGTGGACCAAAAACTATGTTCATCTTGTTATATTCTAAGTTAATGACATCGGCTTGGCTTTCATCTTCTAAGAAACTAATCATCTTGGCAATTTGTTTTCTGTACATGGGGTTTTTTGCCAGTTTGCCAAGAGGTATAGGAATCTTGATTTTGTTTATTTTGTTTTCCAGACTAAAATTTCCCAAGGCCTTGTCACTCTCTGTGTTTTGGGCCTCCGTTCCTTTCTTTTCGGCTTTCTTTTGTGGTGTAGATTTGGTTTCACTCACATGGACCTGTGTTTTCACGGTGGGTGTTTCTACTGACTTTGGCTTGACAGGTTACGTGTCAGCGGTGTTGGTTTTTGTAGTCTATTTCTCAACAGCATTTGGAGTCGCTTCGTTAGTTTCATCCCTTGGAAGGATATTCTTTCATTGGGGTGGTCAGAAGGCTCTTGTTTCTAGGTCTTAAATTGTATTTCTGGTGCAGTTCATCCATTATATCATCTGCAATACCCTGATAGATAAAATCTTCAGAAGTACTGTTGCTTACATCGTCTTCAGATCTATTTTCTTTATTTAAATATTTTTCCTAATCTTGTCTCGATAAATAGGGTGATTTACTATCATCACCAAGATTTTTTATATCCTCATCTAACTCTTCAAAGTATTCTATGTCTTCCTCTCCAATGAAGTTTTCACTCTTGAAGGGAGTTGGGATTTTTTGATCCTCATGCTTAATCTATCTTTGTGGGGCTTGAGTATCAGGATTCCTTCTGAAATATTTCCTAAGAAAATGATCTTCTTTTTTTTATGAAGTTCCATTTTTGAGATCTTATCTGACAACTCTCTAATTACCCTAGCCATCTTGTTTATTTTATCTCCCAAGGATTTCCCCAATCCAGAGGATCCGCCTTGTTCTTTGAATTTTCTATTATCTTTGTTCACGGTTTCTACTTTGGATTTTAGTTTTCCTCATGCCATCATGCTTGATTCAATTTTGAGGGCATCATCTTGTATCTTGGTCAGATTTACCGATCCCCTTTCTCTTAATAATAGAAAAAAAATGGGGTCAAAGGCTCTAGTGAAAGTTACTTTCACTGCGGGTTGAGAAGGTTTGACTTTGACCGAAATTTTATTATACAACTTGTAAAATATTTGAGTGAACTCAAAAACTGATTCTGAGCTTTTCTTCATGAGAGCCCCAAATTCAGTTAGGTAATAGAGGTGGTCTCTCCTTTCTCCCGATTGTCTAATAAAAGAGTTTTCAAGTTCTTCGTAATACCTTATAGATCCTGCTACCAAAGCTCGGAACCAGGTCCTCACCTGTCCTTCAAAAGTATGAATGAGGAGTCTAGAATAGACATCTTCGTGCTCGATTCCAAGGATGTCAGCAAATGGGTCAAATAAATTGATGTGTTCTTGTGCGGTTAAATCTCCTTCCCTTGTGAATTTGGGAAGACATTTCATGTAATTTTTGGGAAGGTCGTGTAGGGGGACAGTGAGGACAAGGGGGGCATATCTGGAAGCCACCTTCGAAAAGATTCCATGGAGTGGTACTTAGCCACCTACTGCTCCTCCTCCGGCACCACCTGCGGCACTGCCTCCAGCTCCTGCACCTCCATGTGCAGCCATTGATGGATTTGAGGCTGAAAATCACAGTGTATGAGGAGAAGGCTCATGAAAGTTTGGTAGATTTTGAGTTGTTCTTGAATGTGATAGAAAGGTTGTGGGGAACTGATTATCAAGGCACAGGGAATTAGAGAAAGAAGGTCTCAGAAGAAAAGAGCTTGTTTCTCTAGACTCATAAGATGAATATATCATAGAATCAACGGGGATTGAATTAGGATATACATGGAGTTTGTCAGAGTACTGGGTAGTAGGGGTATATACTTTGGGAAAAGAGAACGTATTGGTTGAAAGGGGAAGAGAGAGGGATCTCTCAAGTATTTTATTAACATTTGACTATGTAGAATCAGGTTGATAAATAGTATGTATAGACGAAACGATTTGCCTAAGGGACTTTCTTGATTTTAAAATCTTTTCAGGATCAGAAACTGGTGAGGTCTGCTTTTCGTCTGAGTTCTTTCTGGTTTTCTTTTGGCTAAAATCCAGTTTACTTATGGTGGAATTTCCAAGTGAAAGATAAAAGTAGCCTTAGAAGGTTTTTCAATCTTTCTTCACTATCAAAGAAAGAAAGTGTCAATGTCATTCTTCCCAGGGAAAAGATTTGTTTCTTCGTCCCCGACAGGGGCACCAAAAATATGTTGTTTCTGAGTTTATACTTTAAGGCTCTAAAGTATACCATCAAGGCATCTAAAAAAATAGAGGGAGCTAAGAATAGAATAAAGACTAATAAAAAGCTAAAGGCTATTGTCGGTTTCTCAACTGTCTCTCTTGAAACTCCCATTTTTCTTGGGTACTGATGTCTCTCTCAATTGTTTCCCATGAACGTTCTAAGTCAACCTGGTTATTTGTTGTTTGTAAAATAGTGTTAAATAAATTTAGAGCAATGCTGGTTTGATCCAAGAGACCAGGCTCGTTGTTAGGCTACCTTCCAGTTGGTACTGCCATGAAGATGGAAAGTAAAGGAGGATACGATTCTGTGCTTTCCTTTTTGGTTGATTATCTCTATTCCACAAAGTAATGAGAATGATGTTAAAACATAAATAAAAGGACAGATCAAATGGTAGGCCTTTTCTTGTATCTGAGTTAAATTTTAAAGAAAAGAAATATTCATGACATGGAGAGAAAGATAAAGATATTAGCAAAATGAGGCATCAATTTAAGAGGAATCTCACATTGTAACAGAAGACTAGGAAATGATAAAAATATTGATGAAGCATATGATGTTGAAATCTAAGTATCTATAGGTCTTGTATCTGTTAATAATGGATACAGACGAAAAAATGTAAATGACTTGAAATAACAAAAATAATAATTTTCACAGTAGAATTTGTACTAAACTGTGGTCAAGCATTCATCAAGTAAACATGTGTAAGAAAGATGAGATGATAGGGAAACACATAACTCAGAGGTAACAAGATCTGGAATATTCAATCTGCATTTCTATTAATTTAGAGTTTCTTCAAAATTACTTCGTCAAGAGTCTTTTTCAGAGAGATCAAAAAGCCCCAGTTTTAATCTTCATTCCTCATATTTATAAAGGGTCATCCATACTTGATGGTTAACAACCTCCTACTTCCTAGGAGAAAAGTAGTTACAATATTGCAACCTTAATCGTTGCACGATTAACTTTTTTTTATCCATCATTTCAACAATATGAGTTTCCAAACGATCTTGATTGCTTAGTCGAAGTCTCTCCGTCCTTTGATGCTACACATTCAATACATTTCTCCAAAAAATGGACAAAGTTTCTAGGAGGTGTTGGAAGATCTTTAGTCTCAAACAAATAGAACTTTCTTTTTACCTTTCGGAACTGGTCTTCAAAAGCTTGGTCAGAAAACTTGATCGCCTGCAATTTTACACTGGGTTGTACTAACCATTTGTTTATTAGGTCGACATTTATTTCTTTCAATTGTAAAATTTCAGTCTTAATCTTCTTCAAACCTTCTTTGCAGTCCAACTTGTTCTTTTCAATGTTTATTTGCCCCAGTGATTTAGAGAATTCATCTTTTTCAATCCCTAATGCTTGCTTATCCAAAGAATCGAGGATTCCTTCACAATCATCTTTGATTTCTTTGACTATCTTCTTGCTCTCAAACATATTTGTTTCCCATACCTTGAGCATGATGTCTCCTTTTATTTGTTCTGTGACAGAGAGATTTATATTTTTTGTCGCCTCTTTATTCCCTGAACATGCAACCGCTTTCTGGAAAGTATTCCTTGCTACTTTAGCTTTCTTTTCTAGTAGAATAATATTATCAAGAGATTCTCTTACCTCTTGAAGGTAATTTTGGATGATCCCTATTTTGGAGATCAGTCCCTGCTGCTCGGCTTCTATCTTTGTATGCGTTTCTAGCGAGAGGGTCTGGAAATCCTTTAAATATATAACCCGACCTTCCATCAAATTTAACCTAGCCTGTAACTATTCTACATGCTCCTTTTGCTGAGAAACCTACACCTGACTTGCTTTTATCTTTTGGTTCATTTCATCCATGCTTGATTTGAGTAATTGAATTTCTAACCTTTCGACAGCCCTGGTCTGCTCCAAGATATTACTCACCTCTTCTCTGGTGTTCTTCTCAACATTCTTTAACTAATCTTGTAATTGAGCTATCATGTTATTAATCTTCTTTATCCTCATTCTCATGTTTCCCATGGTAAAAAAAATTGTTGTTGCCATGGCTCCCATGGAACCTGCTATTTCTATAGAGAAATCCTCCTCCTCCAAATTCTATCCAGCTATCAAGACTTTATGATTTTTAACCATACTCCCCTCCTTCATATACATCTCTTGTTTTAGGACGACCTTCCCTTTTTTGCTGAAAAAATAATCAGAAGGAGGAATCTCATTTATGGATATAGAGGTGAGGTCATCAACAAATAGGGTTCCTCTCTATGGGAATCTAAAAGCAAACTGCAAGGGGGTTAAGGAAGCTATGAGACTTCCTAGCTCTGTATATCCTTTCCCTCCTATCACCTTAGGTGTATTGATATCAACACCAGGTGATGAAGGGAAAGTAAGCTTACTGGACTTAGGAGGTCTCCCAGACCTCCTCTCTTCTTCTATATCTAATGCTTTTGTCTGTAAGGCCTCTTTGTTTTATGGGGGCCTTTATGTATCCTGTGGGACTTTTTTTGGATTTCCCTTCTTATGTGATTCCTGTTCGAAGCTTGGGAGAAATTTTCTTGCTTCTGGGGGAGGTTGATTTCTTCTCCTTGAAGTACTTTGGGCAGACCACTCTGTCTATGCTTCTGAAAGGTCTGAAAGCTGGCTTACAGGTCAGACAACAGTGTCTGTATTTGTTGTAACACCTCTTTATAAGTCTTAGTCCCTTTGAACATGTCATCCCAAGGGGACTCCTCATGTACATATGCTTTCATATTGTAGTGTATCAAGTGTTTGTTCAATAGTTGATAAGGGTCATGCCTTTTGTACTCAACATTTAACAATTTGAATTCTTCGAGTGCTTCTGCTTCCACCTTGGAATGGCCTAAGTTTTGTAATGAAAATTTCCCGATGTGCAGAGGGAAGATTGGCCAGGACTTATTTTTTAAGCACATGAGGAGGGATTGAGCACCCATAAACCCTGATGTAGGAGAAGCTTTCTTCAATGAACCAGTCTGCTATCATCTTGAGGTTTTTTGAAACTGTTTCATAAATGAGAAGAGGGTTACAACCGAAAAAAAAATTATGCATTGGTATTACCACAAAATGACAAATTTTGTAAAATGAATTTTTTGTGTTTTCTTCCCACAGATCAGAGTGATACTCGTGAATGGGTTCGAGGCAGGTTATGTTCCAACTCCAATTCATCAAGGAGAATGGAGTCATAAAAAAAATTGTGTCCATGATGTATGTCGACATGTAAAAGTCCACTGCTTGACCTCGGGATCTTTCAAATTTGTAATATGAAACCTCTTTGGCTATGCTATCAGATAAAATCTTGCTCCAGTTGAAACTATATCCTTCTGATGCTTCCTCTAAAAAGGGCACCCATTCTGCGGGGAAATGATAGGGACTCTTTTTACCGAAGAGTCTCCACAACATCATGGCTACATAAACCATGTACTCATTCAAAGAAGTTGTGGCATAAATTCCATGGGTATCATCCCTAAATTTTGATGGACATCTCCACCATCCTTTGATTATATTAGGGTAAGTTTGGTCTGCCTCAATACATTCCTTTCTCTAAAATTTAGCTATAAATTCAGCATTGTAAATGTATTTATGATTGGGTGAGAGTTTTTACATTACCTAGATATGTTCAGGACTGAATGACTCGATACTGACTGCTTGATCATTTAAAATGCTTCTCGTTGGAATATCAATCTTCTCTAAAGACCAAATGATCATGTCGTTATATGCCATGAGCCATGGGCGTGCTACAATCTTGCGAAGTTCTGATTCTGTTATGTCCCGAAGGTGATTCTCAGAATTATTAGGGGAATTTTTTATCTCGTAGTCCAGAATTTCATAGATTTGTCTCTAGGATTTGATCGAGTCGATAGCATGTGGCGTGGTGTCGAATATGACATCTCCCATAGGGCTGAAAATCTCAGTTGTATCTTCACTCTTCTTGGGTCCCTTCTTTGGTGCCATAACTTTTGTACTGGAACGAAAACCTGTCACACAAGAGAGGTGTATAAGCTTGGCTGGATGCAACTTACTCCTGATATTAAGAACAAGAATAAGGTTCAAAACACAAACCTTTAATTTTCCTTTAACTCATTTTATGGTGAAAGTACTAACGTAATTGCTAAGAATTTAATACCTTTAATGAAGAGAATATTTCTAAGATATGCATTTGCATCACAGAAATCACCATCTATCCATTATTAATATGACTGTATTTCAGCGATTCTAAATTCAAAATTTGAAAGATCTCGTTCAACGGAACCCAAAAAATGAAAATACCTAAGAAGTTTAATTACCATTAATTGTGTTTTTAAAATGAAGTTAGTTCATTTTAAACATTGATTTTGAGTCGAGATTTCACATTTATGGGTTTCGGGGATCTTGCTTACACGAGGTATATCGCCACTAAACCCCGAATCCCGAAATCGCGATGAGATTATTTTAGGCCTTAGCTTTGGTATTGAGTTGGGACTTCGTGTTTCAGGATTTTGGGGATCTTGCTTACAAAAGGTATGTCACCACTAAACCCTGAATCCTGAAATCTTGCTGAGATTATTTTAGGCCTTAGCTTTGGCATTGAGTCGGGACTTCGCGTTTCGAGGTTTTGGGGATCTTTCTTACACAAGGTATGTCACCACTAAACCCTGAATCCCGAAATCGCGATGAGATTATTTTAGGCCTTAGCTTTGGTATTGAGTCGGGACTTCACGTTTCAGATCCTGAAATAGCGATGAGATTAGTTTATGCCTTAACTTTGGTATTAGTAATTTAATTAATTAGGATCAATAACTAACTTCCATTTTTTTTGGGAAATCAGGAATCGGGATTTCGCGATTCGAAATGTATTGAAAATGTATTGTTCTGAGTGAACCCGAATCCCAAACGGTTAAAAGATTGTTAATTAACTCCTTTAGAGTTTTAATTTATTGTGATTAAAAGTACTTTACAGAACGCGCATCGAGATTTTAAAAACACTTGATTTTTCTTTCTTTTATTATTAAAAAATAAAGCCATTTCGAGATTTGGGTACCGAGATTTTGGGATTGATAGCGAGGATTATACCTTATGAAAATCCAAATCCCAGAAAAGAAAAGTTTTAGTCTTAGAGATAAAAAATTTAAGACCTGGTTTCAACATGATAATTAACAATTATAATAATACTTGAATGTGGATAGGTGAAGGTGGCAAGGTTCTGTCAAGAGTAGTTGAATCCCAAAGGAAAGATGACCTGGTGTTCGTAACACTACTTCTAAGAATGAGCGGTTGGAAATTCAGGCACTAATGATGGTGGATTATATAATGGTTAATACCTTTGTGGGCTTAAAGGAATCTGATAGGATTAGGTAGGATCTGTGGGAGTTATAGTTACTGCTTTATATTAAAATTGGAGTATATAACTCCTCATGACCAAAGAAAAGTGAGATGGGTAAAACCTTATGGATGCTAAGGAAAGAAGGTTTTCTTGCTAGATGTTGTCGCATAAAGAGGAAAGTGACCCTGGATGGTTATTTCCTTGAGAGAGGGAAACATCAATATGAGATATGTTTGTGAGATTAGTCCTGTAAGTGATTGAAATCTCAAACTAAAGGACACTAATGATGAAATTAAACTATCAAGCGAATGAATGAGGTAAAAAGGTGCAAGAGATGCACCTACTTATACACGAATGTGTATACATGATCATAAGGATGGTTGGAAGATCCTCAGGAAAAGGATATAGAAGCCTGATATGTCCATGTGTGTGAATGACATGGAAAAGGTGCAAGTAATAAGCTATCATGATGAATACTTATCCATGTTTAATTATGATTGAGTGATGGGTTTAATGCATTGTAGAGCTTCCTAATATGAAGCATGATATTAATACCATTTAGGTATGTGTGATATTAAACGTGCAAGTGATGCACATGTATGATGTAAGAGTATAGTTATAGGTACAATATGGTTTACCTGATGAGTGAAATATAAAGCAATAATTTCTCTTGCCTAGAATAAATGAATACTATGGATGCATGGCTGACTCCATTCTAAAGAGTCATGAAAGTTTTTTCCCAAATAATATCTTGGGGGGGAATGTATTCCCTTTCCTTAGGAAATACTAATATAATTAGCTAAAAAGGGTAATGAGAAAAGATTCTCTATTGTCATAATAAGAGGCAAGTGATTATTCCTTTGAGGATCACAGGAGAAGGATTGTGAACAATATTGAGTCGAATGATCTTAAAGGTAAAGACGTAGGTGGGTTGTGAAACATACATATGACCACTACATGTAGGTGGGTTGTTCATTCCTATGTGGAACAAGGTATGAAGGGATTGGGTAAGAATCCCTTCTGAAATTTTTTATGGTCTTAATGTTATGTATGGAGTGTCTAAAGGAAGTTGTATGCCTTGGATACCCAAGTAAGGTATGATTGAAGAAGGATAGCATGAATTGTGGAGGTGTGAACCTCTGGTAGTAAAGACTGATTGTAATCGTCAGAAGAATTCATGAAATGATATGTCATGAATACATGGAAAAATCAAGGAATGATTGGAAACAAAAGTGCTCATATATGGAACGTTGCATGGAATACATTGAGGGAACGTATGTTGCATAAGATGGTAGAAAATGGATTTTTCAATAAGTAGGAGGACCTTCAAATGATTTTCTTACATTATGTAAGCATTGAAGGAAAACTAATCTAGGTGGCCATGAGTGTTGGCACCCTGGTTATTAATGGAGGAAGAATACTTAAAGGCATTCATGTGAAACTTTTGAGTTTCATGTGTACTGATTTGGGAATAGTGATCATCCTATAGCTAGAATCATAGTCATGTTGTAACAATGAATGAGAATTAGTAAACCATATGCTGAAAATCTTTGCTAAGCTCCAACACACCATGCCAAAGTATTTTTCGTAAAGTGAGGGAAACTTAAAATCAATGCAAAGGTGCATTGGATATGATAGTGGCCACGAATGAGGGCACATTCATTAAGTTCAATTGATATCTGAATTACATTCTTAAAAATTTGGTAGGATGAAATGATGCATAGGTAAGGGATGATGTATCTTTTTCCTTTGTATCATTGAATAAATGAAAATGACTTGGATTGTAGTATGATTGATTTTGAAAAGGTAATGTGCATGAAAACTAACAATTTGTTTGGCTAAGGAATGTTGAAATTGCAAGAGGAAATGGGTCTTGGATATGGAAGTATTGTAAGCCCATAAGGAAGACCAATTGCCTACTGAGACAAAATGTAAGGAATGGTATTTCCTTTCTGAGAAAGTGAATTTAATTGTTAGTATGCACATTTCTAAAATTGTTTGTGATGACGTTATAAAGGTGCAATAAAATGTATGTGCATGGAAACTAACAATTTGTTTGGCTGCTTGAAGTTGAAAGTGCAGGAAGCAAAGGCGTCTTGAATATGGAAGTGTTAAAAGCTATAAGGAAGACCAATTGCCTGCTGAGATAAATCTATATGGGAAGGAAAGTTCAATAATTATGAATTTGTTTCCTGTGAGAAAAAAATATGGAAACAAAATGCGGAATTTGGATATTTGTGGGTCACAGATTTACAAGAAAATTTTGAATTTAAAATTTATGATGATGTCTCATGAATTTTTCTATGCTTGTGATACGGGTGAGAAAGAGTATAATCTAATTGCATGAAATAAATATTGACTCGGGAGAAGGAGAGTAACCTTTGTCCCTATCTATGATTGAGTCGGGAGAAGGAGAGTAACCTTCGTCCCTAACTTTAGCCGAGACAGAAGGTTGTCAAGCTGTAAAAGCATGAAAAATGGCTATTGTTGAGCCATGAGAACCTCTTGGTAAGACATGATCACCTAGAATATATTGTGTTGAGGTAAAACAAGCTGAAGGAACACCTTGGCAGAGCAATTCTAAGGGACGCCTCGACTGTAAGACTCAACAAAGTCTCTGGAATTCTTCCTGTGAGAGAAAACCTTGGCAAGGAAAGATGGATCACCCAAGGGACTGTATAACAGAGAAGGGGATGCCTGATCTTGGGCGTAGAGGGTGAGTGACCACAAGGAAGAGGAGAAGTTAATATTTCTTGTAAACTATTGATCGGGATCATGCACACGATGGGTAGTTCTTCCTGTGCGAGAAAACCTTGGCAAGGCAGATGGATCACCCGAGGGATTGTATAGCAGAGAAGGGGATGCTTGAGCCTGTGCCTGGAGGGTGAGTGACCACAAGGAATATGAAACCATGACAGTTCTTGTAAACTATTGAATTGGGATCATGCAATCAATGGGTATGTCAAAAAAAAAGAATGAGACTGGATAAAAAAACAACCATGTGGATACAAATCCACAAACTGCGTAGATAATTATTGTGCTAAGATTATGAAATTTTCCTAGAAATGTTTTTATGCAATGTTTTCGCATAAGACTATGATTAACGTTCTTGTTTTACAAGAATTATTGAAAGCAGGTGACCAAGATTAAAGGTTTGAAAAAGGACCTGACCAAGGAAGAAGGAATGATATTTTTGAAACAACTGAATGAGAAAGGCATGACAGGTGTTTTGAGAAAGAACATCGAGGATGGTGTTCCTTTAAGGGGGAGGGAATTGTAACACCCTTGTTTCCCCCAGCTTGTAATTAATCATAAAATAGGACTTACCATGCTAAGGCATGTGGACAGTGTAAATGTATTATTGTTTGAGTTTCCAATAACTGACTGTGGGGGTGAAGCCTTGAAAGTACTGGCCATGATATCACTAGAGGAAATAATGTGAAAACTATAAGGGAGGGTCATCATATCAAATAACCCCAAATTTCCTTTATGAGGATAATAAACCTCCTTTGAATCCCAAGGAGAGAAATCAGTTAATGAAGAAAGGACCAGTGGTTGAATTATCAACCACTGCCATGAATGAAAGCATGGCCAAAACTACATAATTTCATCTCGAAGTACCACTGGGTATGATAGGCCAAGCTAACCAGAGTTCCCTTCTGGCAGAAGGAATAGGATGGGTCGATATCCATCCTGGAAGAGAGATATACAAATGGATAAGGAGAATGCACGGAGCTCTCCAACGGATAATCACTAGCATATTTGGGCCATTTTGCGACAACTGTTTCAATGCTATTGTGACATTATGTCGTTGATATGGCAACAAATATGAAGTCTTTGAAATGTCAATTTATGTGACGTGGCATTTTCGACAAACTTGAACAAACGTCGCAAAAGCGACAATATAGGAAAACAATGTGAAACCAACATTTCATCTAAATTGCGACAACAATTTTTATAGCAAAACCA
>JZKD02S0022255.1:500354-511784 GCA_000966675.3 Picea glauca
AAACTGGACATGCAAATTTACCCTTTGTTTGAAGACCTGCAACAAATGGATTAATGTCAATTATATGATGAGATTATTTAAAAAGTAAACATACACCATGATAACATTAAAATATAATATAGTATTAAAGAGAAATATTAGAATGCCTATACATGCCACAAAAATGTGTTAGTCCAGGGGCATCATGAATTGTCCATAAAAGTATTCCACGGAATTTACATTTCTTCTCCCCGATTGGTTTACATATGTCATACATTGTGATGTCAACCCATAACTTTAGTATCTTGTCGATAAGAGGATCGATATATACATTCATATCTTTAACCTGATACTTACCTAATTGTTTGAAATTACGCATAATTACTAAAGGAATGATATCATGTAATATATATAATTAAATAAATAAACAAAAGATATTATGAAAAAATTGAAACAAATTAAAATGTTAAATTCAAAAAATTAATGTAAACAAATACCTGGAACAATCATTGTCAACATTATGTGCTCCCTCTTTATAGACATCCAAGAAGGAATGTTATTGTTCATAACAAAAATAGGCCACACTGAGTAAATAGACCTAAGCTCTCCGAATGGATTAACACCACCAGCTGCCAATGAAAGCCTAACATTACGAGGTTCATCTTTGAAATCTGCCCATTTTTCCTCAATTTTCGTAAATGAAGAACCATCGACAAGCATTCGAAGAACACCATCTTCACTTTTGTTACATGCATGGTAATCCATAAATTGTGCCATGCTTTCACACCTGGACAATTATTGCAAATGTGGAATTATGGGAATATGACGAAGAACCTTTCGAGGCACCCTTTTTGTTACTTGATCAGTTCGATATCTATGGGTAAGACATTGCAGACATTCAGTTTTCAAAGCATGTTGTCCATAATATATAATATGGTCATTAGGACATGCATCTATAGTTTGATAATCCATTCCAATGTCTTTCATAATGGCATGCAAACCTCAATATGTGTGAGGTAAAATATTTGACGATGGTAACAAAAATTCACCTAACAATCTACAACATAACAAACAAATCTAGTTAATGTAAGAATATTAATTGTAAAAAATGCATTGTTATTTTACACATTAATTAACACTAAAAACAAAGATAAAAAAATCAACATTTATGTACAGTATGAGATGAAATATATTACATACCTTAGTATTTGTGTCATACAAGTGTTCAACAAATTATATATAACCTTTAAGTTCACCAACAACAATGTAGCAGAGAGAAGATTTTTTCTTGATCCTTCATAAAGTCGTTTATTTTCCTTTTCTAATAGAGGGTCATCATAAATACCAACATTTTCCTCATCCTCATCTGACTGTGAAAAAAGATCTTGGATCATTTGATTTGTCCCATAATCTTCTTCCATGGGATCATTAACTTGATTTGTCCCATCATCTTCTTCCATGAGATCCTCATTTGCTTGGTCGTGATGATGTTCCTCAACTTGTACAACATCATTTCTACTAATACTTGGTGCAATATTCTGCGGAAAGTTAGAGGGAAACTCTAACTTTATAATTACAAACAATCATGAAAAATTAGTGTATACTATAACAAACTTTCAAACAATATATATACATATATATAATTTTATATAAAATTGACAAAACGAAAAAAGATAATGAATATATAGTTAGTTACCATGGGATGATATTCATTCAATCCGCCATCAATGTGACCATATTTCCTACAATGTTTTGTAGTTGTTTCTATTAAAATTCTTACGGGACACCTGAGGCAACATTTTTTACAAGGGAAATAACATCTACCATCACCCTTTTCACCCGCTTTACTTTTTTCCCCACCTCTAACAACATTCTGCGACATTTTTTTGCACAACAATACCCTTTTGGAACCGTCGTTGTTATAGCAAGATTGTCGCAACATCTTTAAATTGTAAAATATTTATAGGCCAATTTTAGGTCACTATCGTTGCCATTGAGACGATAGTGACCTAAAATATATATGTTTTTTTCCACCTATTTTTTTAGGTCATTTTCAACGGTAAAGTTTCATTAAATTATTATGGTCAACATTCGTCGCTTATGCAACATACAATCTAAGGTCGTCGCTTATGTGACGAACATTGACCATTATAATTTAGTCAAACTGTAGGTGTCGATATTGCGACGAACACGGGGTAGATTTAGAAAAAAATAACTTTTTCTCTTGCATGTTGCAATGAAAGAGTACTTTCGTCGCAAGTGGTCGTCACAAATTTTTCAATATGTAGTAGTGAATGAAGAGAAGGTTGTGAGATCGATGCTGAGTGAGCATGTGATAAACCTCACTGAGGCCATAACAGAGAAGAAAATCTCTGAAATTTTGTAGAGAAAAAAACTCGAGAAGAAGCTGAAACAAAGAAAGAATCCTTGAGAACTATGAGAGTTCCTTGGTGATATCATGGCTTGGCACGAGGGTGGCCAGAGTGCTAAGAATGACTGCCTATGAGCCTATGGTCGGGTGGAAGGACAAAAACCCATACCAAGTTAGTTGGCTACCACCTCTAATAGATAAGTAATCACATATCTTGTGTATTGAAGTGGTATTGTGAATTAAGGTTGGATATCCTATGAATGTTGCAAGGATGTATATGTTTGCTTAATGATTTATACTATATCCATTTTTGCATCTGCTTGATTGTGTAATTAGGCAAGTAGGAAATTATGGATTGGACATGTTTTATACTCATAAATGCTTGCGCCCTGTAGTGTCTTAAGCTAGAGCCACAAACTGTGAGTTCGTCGACCTTGGGCACAATTTCATGTATGCATGTCGACCCTCCTAGTCGTTCTGAGTCCCTTGGAGGAAGGAGTTTTTTAAATCTCAGGAGAGACAGTGCACGTATGCATAAGCTCTTTGCGAGGAAAGCAAAGACTAACAACCACTTAAGTTTTATATATTAAGGAATGAGCGTAAGGGGTGAACGAAATAATTCTTCTAAGCATTGCGTTCAAGAGAAAGAGAGAAACGATCTTAAGCCTTTCACAAACAACAAATCTTAGGAAGAATAACGAGTTTGAAGTATTGAAATTGAAGGTTCATTTGTTTGGAAGACCAACGAACGAAAACTGTTCAGGAAGAGCCAAGGTTCGTTGTGACCATTGGAAATGGGAAGGAGTGCGGCACTCAACCCCTTGAATCCTTTGGACTTCGTAAGTTCGATGAATTGAGAAAGTTCGTCGTAAGGGAAGTAAAAATCCATGAAGTCCTTAAGTCTTGAAGTTAATCTGGACCTTAGATCTGAGGATGCCCGGGAGCCATCCCGACCATCAGATCTATGAGGTAATCAGTCTGGCACTGACCAACTCTGGGACATTTCAATCAAGGAGTGAGTCAACCTCCCAAAGTCCTGAAGTGTCGAAGTCCATCCTAGTCATTGGTGCCAGGAGACACGTGGCACCATATCCTTTGCTTTGGAGGTTTAATGCTCTAGAAGAAAATGGATTGTGTGAAGTGAGAACTCCCGAAGGTCGAAGTGCCAGAGTTCATCCTGATCATTGAAGGTAGGCGATGCATGTCCAGAGATCTGACACTCTGGGAGGATTACACTCCAGACATTTGCGTTGGTGAGCACATCGATATTCCCGAAGCACAAAGCCCCGAAGCGATATGTAGTTTTCGATTCATGGGAGACACATGTGGATAGATCATGAAATCTAGGTGGAAGCACTCCGAGAGAACACGAAGAAAAATAGTTTGAAATCATCGAAGCCTGAACAACCGAGGTAGCCAGGAACTGTTGATTTATAGAGGACACACGTTAGTAGATCATGAGCTCTGGGTGAATCACACCAGGGTTTTAGTTGAGAATTGAGATTCTTGAATCTCGAAGACTCAAAGTGAATTTGGACAACCAGATCTAGAGGGCACGTGTCGACGGATCGTGGACTCTGAAGAAATATGTTCGAGAGTTTTTAGTTGAGATTTGAGACTACCGAAGTCTGGAGATCCAGACAACCAAAGTAAATCTCAACTGTTCGATCATCTGAAGTAGATATTAGTTGTCAGATCATTTGAATTAAATCTCAAGTGTCGGATCATTTGGGGTGAATGTGGACTGTCTAACCTAGAAGAGACGTGTCTTAGATCATTGGATTCTGGGTAAAGTCTCGATGTAATTCATAGCCATCAGATCAAGAGGAAAGGTGGCAAAAATCTATATATTTTGGGTAAAGACCCGAAGCAAGCCTCAACCATCCAATTCAAGTGGACACATGACAGGAATCCGCTTACTTTGAGGGGAAGTGAAGTCTGATATTTGAGATCTCATAATTCCAGAGACCCGAAGGAGATCTCGATATTTTATTGAGAAGGGAGCTAAAGGAATGTTGATCTAGTTGAAAGGCCCAAGGTCCTGAAGTAAAAGTAGAAGCGTTGGATTGGGAGGACGTATGGTATACGATATGCCATTTCGGAGAAATCACTCTCGAATAAACGAGAGTTTGAGAATTGAAACTCCCGAAGGTCAATCTCACAGAGAAGATAATAGCCACACATCTAAAGGGACACGTGTCAACAGATCTTCCATTTCCAAATATTTCCATACAGAGAAAAGTAAATATTTGAGAGTTGAAAACTCTGAAACCTGAATCATGAAAAAAATCATGTTCGTTGATTTCAAAGGGTCAGATCTGATCCACAGGTTCAAAAGGGAAAGATCCAAGTCATCAGTTCAAAAGTACCATCAAGATCATGAGATCAAAGGTGACGTCATATTGCAGGGACAAAAGGTGTTCGAACTTTAAAAAGTTGAGGGTGGGCCGCAATCAAGACCATGGTATTGACAAAAGGACACATGGTGGCTCGTGGTGAATTGTGAGATGAAAAGAAGTTTAGTTCCAAACCACTCTTGGTCGCACCCACAATTGTGTAATTGGCGTTCTGTCGTAACTCGCGGTCATATGCAATGGCTACCAAGAGAAAAGGGGATAATGCCAACGCCGAGACTTCATTGAAGCACGAAGGAGAAGGTCGCGGGTATCATAAGACCTGCACTAGAGGCCGAAAGGGCCTGTGTTTGATTAAGATATGAGACTATCAAGGTATGAAAGTGTCGTTTGACTTAGAGAACTGTAGAATCTTGACTAGAGGGTCTGGTTGAGTCCCATGCTTTCCAAATTAGAAATCATGGATGGAGAATCTATCCATTAAGAAAATAATTTTTTTTTACGCCCCACCATGGGTTTGTTACATACCCACATACGTTTGAGAAGAATGGTTACAATGAGACTTCAGAAACCTTTTTGATATTACTCATGAATGCCAAAACCCTAGACATCCAAAAACCTAAACCTAGGAGATGAAACACCAAAAGTTATGTTGGCCGCTATGGGTAAGTTTGTACCACAACTTCCCAGGGTCATAACTTTTGCATACGAACTCCATTTTAGGCACGTTATAGACCATTGGAAAGGTATTTTAGAGATATATAGATTACATCATCAAACTCTGACTCCGTCTACAGTTTGATAATGGCGAGCAAAAAAAAAACTGTTAATGGCCCCAAAACGACAGTGGAAGTACAACAAGATGTACTGACATGAAAACATACAAAATAATCTAGTTGGATAAGGTGGGAGGGGAATAATATCCACCTGGAATATGTGTAGGGATTTAGACAACCACAGAAGTGTAGAACCCACAATTACAAACAAGTACAAAAGAACGTGTTGAACTAAAAATTGTCAAGAGTAGCTAGTTGGAATAGGTGGGTGGCCACCAATATCCACTTGGATCATTTGAGTATCTTGATTTTTCTTTCAGAGAGATTTGAATTCCTTGAAATTTCTGAATACTTCATCTTTTTATTTCAATAAATAAACCCAAGTTTTGTGAGAATAATCATCAATAAATGACACATAGAGTACATAACCACTTAGAGAGGTTTATGGAATTGGACCACATACATCTGAGTGGATGAGCTCCAAGATTCCCTCTTCTTTTCTATCTCTCTTTGGGAAATGATTCTTTACATTATTTTCTTTTGCACATCCCTTGCACACACCTTCATGATCAACCTTGAATTCTGGTAAACCTGTAACTACCTTGTCTACATATGCTAAGTCTTTATAGTTGATGTGAGCTAGTCTTCTATGCCAAAGTTTACAAGGACTCTCAGTGAAGTGAGTCAAGGTTGCATCTAAGTGATGTTTTAACTTATACAATCCACGTTCTTCTATTCCAATAACAATTGCATCTTCTATGATTTTTCCTTTAGGCCACATAAGAACTTCACAATCTATGAATGCAACCCTAAAACCTTTCTTATCTAAAGTTGAGATAGAAAGTAAATTCTTTGACAAAACTGGTACATAAAGTACATCTTTCATTCTCATCGAAGTCCCTGAATCAAGTTTGTAGGTGGATTCTCTCATTCCTTTGATATGGTACTAGTAATCATCTCTGAGTGAAATGTTCTTGGGAAAGTCATTTTCCGTAAGGCTAGAGAGAATGTCTCTCTGACATATCATGTTCTTAGGGGCACCACTATCTATGAGCCAAGTGTCCTCTATGGGTTTCATAGATCCTGAGAGGGTGGAAAATAAAACATAATATTAAATCTCTTCTGGGTGGCTCATCGTATTCAACTACATGGGCATGATGTCTTTTGCTATTTCTCTGCTTGTGTTCTTCCCTTCTTGCAGGGAAATTCTTAGTAATGTGTCTGATATTATCACAATGAATGTCAATGATAACATTGATAAGAGGAGAAATATTTTTATTTTCTTTGACCCTTATGATATTTATGGAATCTCTTTGGAGGGTGGGATTCTTTATGGAAGTGGGTGGATATATTTGGGGAGTGAGATTCCTTATGGAGGTGAGTCTCCTTTTGGAAATTATACTTTTTATTTCCTCCTTTAGCATAGGCATCTAGGGATTGGTCTTCATCCATTAATAGTATGACTTCTTGGTTGGCTACTCTTGCTTCCTTTTGAACACATTCTTCCCATAGAGTATCAAATTTGAGTTTCTCTTTTCTTGCACATAAAGTTTGGATGAAGGAATCCCAAGGTCTTGTGAGACCATTAAGAGTTGTCATGATGATTTCATCTTCATCCAAGTTGACATCAATTTCTTCTAATTTTTCTTTGTAATGAGTAACCCTAGAGAAACAGTCTTGAACTCTTTCTTCTTTATTCATCTTTGTATTCTTGAGTTGGGTTCTCAAGTTCATCTTCTAGTTGATGTTCTTTCGTTCATACATTGTGGTTAGGGAATCAAACATCTCTTTTGGAGTATTCTTAGAAGACACTTGAGGGATCGAGTGATCTTTAATGGAGTCTACAATGATCCTTTTGGCCCTAACCATATCATTTTTGTACTTTTCTTTGGATGCATCTTATTCGGGTTCCGATACATTTTATTTTATGAATTTTGCAAGGTCATTATTTTCAAGAATGAGACCAATTTTGTACTTCCAGGCATGAAATGCTTCCACACCTTCTAGCTTGTCAACAATTTTTGTACTTGCAAACATCTTGACCTTGAGCTAGGAAAATGATCAGAAAATGAAAATGCCTAGAAAGTGAATTTGAACTTACCCGGTGATGCTTTGGGCTAAGGTGAGTAGGCTGGAGTTTTCTCATTTCAAAAAATCCAATTTTTATCCTTTGAATGTGAACCTGTGCAAATCTGGACTAGTACTTCCGGTACTGGTTTTGGTTTCGTGGTTTTCTAGTGCTATTCAAAACTAGGGTTTAACTTTTTGGAGGATCTACCCACTAAAAAAGTGCATTCAAGATGCCAAATGATGTGCTTGGCTAGGGTTCACTTTTTTGAATAGTTTTTAGGATAACATTTCTCTTCAACAAAAATCCCTAGTTTCCTTGTATGATGACTGTGATGTTTTTAGATACCCAATGAAAGGTTCTCTATTCAATCAATCTCTAAAACCATGTTCAATTTAGAGTTGTTATTAAGTTCTTTTCAATTTACTAGAGAATAAAAGCATAAGTAGGATCACTAAAAGAAATACAATCATAAGGTACACAACATTTTATTCTGGAAAATCCTCTTGGGGGAGAAAACCCAACAAAAACTTCCTCAATAATAGATTTCCAATGCAATGCCAAGACTAAAGAACAAAACCACCGAGAAAAGGCTAGTATTGAGCATGCGGCTCTCTCTTTTTCTTCTTACAAATGCAACTACCTTCAAAATATACGCACTAGAAGTGAGTGTGAGTGAGTGAACAAATGAGGCACCCTCCTCACTTATAAATACTAGTTGAGGAGGTTCTAGGGTTATGTATCTTCATCAAGTAGGGATGAATTCTTCCAATAATGCTTAAAACCACTTTATTAAATCTCAGGAGCCGACTTTACAAACACCACCATATAACTATGGTTTGACCAATCCACAAAAGGGGATTTGGTCTTATGCAAGAACCAACATGATTAATACACAAAAATGGATTTTATCTATAAGATAATAACTCAATTATAATTAGAATATTCTTAAAAGTTACAATATTTCAACACCAATCACATGGATACTCCAAATGGGGAAGTTATTTGATCTACATGATGTGCTACACACACAAAAGGTATGAATTACATCTTTATATTTAGAACCCAATCAATTTGTGTGGTATCGATCGATATTTTCTCACAAATCACTTGTCACTTGGACAATTTTCACGAAAGAAATTATAGGACACTATCAAGATACAAGGAGCAATACCTTCTTCAAACAATTTATAAATCTCAAGAAAAATGGTTCAGTTGAGGAGCACATTGAGAACTTCAAAAGATTGAATATAAAGGTAACATATATTCCATATGAGCACCTGATTGATGTGTTCATAGGAAATTTAAAGGATAACATTCAACATGGGGTTCTACTTTGAGAACCAAAACCATTGGAGAATGCGTTCAGGGTGGTGAGAAATTTTGAAAGTAAAAATATGGATATGGCTACTAGAAGGACCAATCCTAACATCTATCAAAAGAATGATGTTCCTTTTTCTAAACCAGCTCAACCTACAAGGTTGGCACCTAAACAATTGGAGGAAAGAAAACAAAAAATGTGTATGTTTTAATTGTGACGACAAGTACAATAAGGGACATAACTGTGGTGAGAAGAAATTATTCTACATAGATTGTGAAGAGGAATAAGAACAATAAAAAGAACAAGAACCATATCAAGATGAAAACATAGAATATATTTCTTGTGAAGAGTTGACTCCCACCATATCATGTATTGCATTGGCTAGAATTAACACTCCTCAAACCCTCAATATTGAAGGATATATATAAAAAAAAAAGGTAATAGTCCTAACTGATTTTGGTAGTACTCATAACTTGATTTAGTATAAATTATCCAAAGCTCTCAATTGATTTATATATCCAGCGCCAGAGTTTTAAGTAATGATTGAAAATGGAGGAACTATCAATTACTCTGGAAAATGCCATAAGATCATTCTTACTATGGGGGAATATTTAATGAACAGTCCAATTATTTCTATACCCATGGGTGGTGATGATGTCGTACTCGGAGTCCAATGGTTACAATCATTGGGAATAATGGATTTTAATTTTCAATAACTTTTCATGAAATTTTCATTGGAAGGAAAGGAAATTGACTTAAGGGGTATCATAGGGAAACTCAGTAAGGTGATAAGATCTTATGGCATGCCAAAATTATTGAAAAAGGGGCATTGAGATGTAATTGACAGTAGATGTTCAAACATCTAAGACATATATTCCCCTAGATATCCAAGGGATTATTAATAATCATTCCAAAGTATTTGAAGATATTCCCAGAGGTCTTCAACTCACCTGCTACCATGATCATGTTATTCACCTAATTCATAGGGGTGTTCCTCCTAACATCATGCCTTACAACTACCCCATGCCAATAAAAGTGAAATTGAGTGTATGGTTGAATACATGTTAGAGGCTAGCTTTATTATACCTAACCAAAGTTCTTACTCTGCACCGATGGTAATGGTAATCGAGAAAGAGGGTTTATGGTGTATGTTTCTAGATTATAGAGAGCTCAACAAGATCACCATTAAAGATAATTTTCCTATTCCCATCATTGATGAATTGTTAGATGAACTGCATGGAGAAATCTACTTGACAAAGTTGGATCTCCATTTAGGGTATCATCAAATTAGAATGAAGTAAGAAGATATCCCAAAAAAAATATTCAGAACTCATGAAGGCCATTATACATTTTTGGTCATGCATTTTGGCCTTACGAATGCACCTTACACATTCCAAGGGTTGATGAATTCCATTTTGAAGCCCTTCCTTCAAAAAATTGTGTTATTATTTTTTGATGATATACTAATCTATAGTAAGTCTTGGGAGGATCATATTCGACATGTTGAAAGGGTGCTACATCTACTAAAGGAGAAACACCTATATTGAATACCATCCAATTGTTTCTTTGGGGTGAAGGAGGTACAATATTTGGGTCATATTGTATCTCATGAAGGTGTCAAGGTAGACCATGCCAATATTAAGGCCATGATGGACTGGCGGATTCCCAAAACATTGAAGAATCTTAGATATTTTTGGGTTTGACAAGTTACTATTGAAAGTTTGTTCGAAACTATGAAAGAATAGAAAAATCTTTAACATCATTAACTAAGAAAGATGCATTTTCATGGAATCTAGAGGAAACTCAATATTTTGAACAACTTAATTAGGTGATGTGCAAAGCTCATATCCTGACAACACCAAAATTCACAAAATCCTTTATTGTGGACTGTGATGCCTTAGGAAATGGCATTGGTGTTGTTCTAATGTAAGAAGGAAGGACCTTTACTTTTGAAAGTTGAACACTCAAGCGAAAGGACTTACACAAACCTATTTATGAGAAGGAAATGATGGAAATACTACATGCATTGAAGCAATGACGCCCTTACCTAATAGGAACACACTTCAAGGTCAAAACATATCATGACAAACTTAAATAATTCTTGGAAAAAAGACTATCTTCATAAGAACAACAAAATGGGTGACCAAGATGTTGGGTTATGATTTTGAAATTGTAACACCCCTCCTAGCTAAGGAAGGCTACTCAGTCAATTGGTGAATTTTTCTTTTTTTCTTTTGTTACAGTGTGTGCGCGTGTGCAGAAGAGGCATCCCCCTAGACTCTATGTCAACCTTGAACCACAGGACGCAAGTAAGACGGTCACAATCCAGACGACCCGACATGGCATAACAACGACAAGAAGCAATGCCCCGAACAGGAGGCGGACAACAAAGGCTACAGGCAGAGACAGACACCAAGGATTAGGAACAATACTGTCATAGAAGGAAGGATCCGTCAGTAGAGTCGCAGTAGTGGAACTGTGCCTTTAAATAGCCCGAGACTACTGATACGGCTCAGAATGTGTCGCAAGAGTGGAACTGTGCCTTTAAACAGCCCGAGACT
>JZKD02S0022255.1:519589-553777 GCA_000966675.3 Picea glauca
TTGATAAACGTCCTGTGGGAATATGGCCCCTGAAATCTTTGCCATGTGGAGGAAAATCTGCTCTTCTCTCTGTACGAGTCGCCGAAGAAAAACACTGCAGGCACTTTCTGAACCTGTGCAATCAGATTTAACTTCCGTACATGAAACGGCTATATCACCAATAATATTGTACCCAATGCAGATGCCAAAACTGAAGATCCAGATGTCTAAATGGCTCGAGTCGCTCGACTCTGTTAAGGTCAGAGTCTAAAACAAGAAGCATTCCTAAAATTTTACCGTACACAGAGGCAGTTTCAAGGAGAATTACAACGTTCTAGCTTTGTAGCCAGCGGTTTTGTATTTATTATGTGAAAAAGAAAGTTGATAGAAATCGCAATACAAAAATAAGGGTGGAAATCAGCCACAATGAAATTGGACACAGCATGACATCATATGAGAAGGAACAGTTTAGCGACGTCCAGACGAAGATCTCCCGTCTCTTTCAACTGATTGTAGTCGTGATAAAAGATTTTATGAGCATCTACTTCACTTTTTACATAATAAATGTTATACTGGCTATGTAGCCAGAACGTTTTAATATCCAAAGTGCCAACGGCTAACATCAGAGCATAAATGCTCATGAGGGTGTTTATTGTTCTCTCAATGCTATTAGTTTTGTATAATCAGTGTCTAGGGGTTTTTTTAGCATGCTGAATTTATTTATAGATTCAAAAATAGATTTTAAATAACAAAATATAGTGATTTTGTACAGATTTATGTCACCTCAGATGAGAAAAACTAAAATGTAAAATAGTTAAACAACACCTTTAATAAAGGTCCAGTCACATCCAGGTGGTAATTCTCTTTCTTATGAAGGAAAGGCCCCACTGCTCTATGTAGGGATATAATCATTTTTTTCATGTATCAATATAATCATTTTTTTCATGTTTCAACATACTCCAGATATAAAATAGTATGCAGAACATAAATATTTTAGCTAGAAATGACAAAACAACAATGATATAACCATAACAATACCATAATAACTCCTTGATTAATGATATCAATGTTCACTTGCCTCTTAGAGGGGGCAACCTCCACCAAAATCTTTATTACAATAATGTCCAAGACAAAACTTCTCATACCCTGTACTCTTATTTATACTAAAACTATCTATCCAAAAGAACAATCTAGAGGAAGATCATTCTAGAAGAGGAAACTTCTATTAGGTCTTCTTACATTTGACTTATTCCTCCTTATTGAGAGGTCTTATTAATATTGACCTTTATTACATGGAAATATATTATTCTACCCACTTGAGGGGTTAGGTAGGTTAGGTCCCTAACATGCCCTCCCCCTTAAAATCAACCTTGTCCTCAAGGCTTGAGATGAGGAAATTGTTGTAGAATGTTAGCTGGCTGCCAAGTGGCATCTGCTGGAGTTGTATCTTTCCACTTGACTAACACTTCCTTGATGGTGTGCTAACGAAAACGATGCTCACGTTGGTCCAAAAACGCTTGTTGTTGCAACTAGATGGATCCTTCTTCATTCAACTCGGGAAGGATGATTTGAGATTGTCACTTAGTTCCAATCACCTTCTTTAAGAAGGAAACATGAAAAACAATATGGAGCTTAGAAGAATTAGGCAAAGCTAACTGATAGGCCACCTGTCCCACACGCTTGAAAACTCTATAAGTACCATAAAATTTGGGTGCCAGTTTTTGAAAATGTTCGGCCTTGAGTGAAGTTTGTTTATAAGGTTGCAGTCGAAGAAATACCTGGTCTCCTTCAACAAATTGACATTCTGAGCGACCTTGATCGGTTTGTTGCTTCATGTAATTATGAGCCATGACCAAATTCTCCTTGAGGGTATGGAGAATAACTTCTCAAGCTGTAAGTGTTTGGTCAACCTCCTGAGCCTTCGAGACACCTGGCATGTAGGAGAGAACAAAAGGTGGTTTTTTTTCATATACAACCTCAAAAGGAGTCATGTGAGTAGTTGTATGGTAAGAAGTGTTGTACCACCTTTCAACTAATGGTAACCATTGAGCCCATTGATTTTTCCTTTCAGAGGAAAAACACCTCAAATAAGATTTCAAACACTTGTTTAAAACTTCAGTTTGACCATCAGTCTGGGGATGATAGGTGGTGATGAGATGCAATTGGGTGCCTTGTAGCCTGAATAGTTCTTGCAAAAAATTGTTGGTGAAAGTGGGATCTCGATTAGAAGAAATAGAATGAGGCATGCCATGAATCTTGAAGATATGATCTAATGCAGGAGCATCGTCAACTCATCAAGCGAGCCAGTGTGGAAGCGGAAACCAACTGGATAAGCCAGCACGAATTTTGAAAATGCCTTGAAATTGTTGCACGATCTTAAATGAGTCATTTACGAGATGGCACCTTTGTAGATTGTAATTGGAACTTGAAAGGATAGCTCTCGTCCTTAGACAGATAGTTGGCATTTAATAGATTTAATGCTAGTAGATAGGAATTTAATTGTAGATTTAATAGCCTAGAGTCCGAGAGGGAAAACGGATATAGACACCCTCATTGTAACATTGTAAAGAGAAGAGGCAACATTATTCAGGAAGGGAAGAGCAAGAAGAGAGTTGTGTATGAAGAACACCCATGTAAAGGCATTTGAATTAATAGAAGAGCTTTGATTCAAATCCATGGTTCTATGTTGTTTCTCTGTGTATTGATATTATGCTCATGGATGTTTGCTTCCTGTCATACATTTTCTTTTATATGCTGTGTATGTGATTTCATGGTTGAATTGAAGTCTGAGAGGAAGAGTGAATGAGTTTCAATTGTTTATCTAATTGAGCCAGAGGATTCCTGCAAGGAGTGCAGTCGAATTGTCCACAAGGAGTGAGTTGACAGAAGGGTTTAATTAGAGATAACTTTTGTTCTCATTTCCTCAAATGTGCAGTTAGGCACAGTGCCGTGCAAGGAGTGCGCAGGCCAAGCCAAGACTCAGAGTTGCGATTCTGAGCAAAGGGAATTAAGACTGTTGTTGCAAGAGTGCGCACAGTCGAGAGAGACTTCAACACTCAGTCGAGGTTGAAGAATTTTCGCAAGGAGTGCGTGCAAGAGATTTTTCCAAGAAGGTTGAAGTCTTTAATAAGCTCAAAAGAGATAAGGCCTTCAAATGATTTGAAGGGCAGCGTAGAGGAGTCGTACCTTGAAAGTTTGCTAGGGGCGACGTAAGCTTGTTGTTGCAGGTGACGAGTTTCGCAGAGGAATCCTTAGTCATTTCATAGGTTTCACTAGGAGAAACAGACGGTGGGTGTTCTCAGAGGAGAATCCACAAGTTACAGTAAACCGTCAGATTCGACAAGAGTGCAATGGGGTTAAGCCCTAGCGAGCAGAGGAAAATTCTCGGAGGAGTTATCGGGATATTGGAGTCATCGGGGATTGTTGAAGCAAAGAAATTGCGACATCAGGAATCGCGATCCGCGATATCCTGATACGATCAGAACCGTTCATTGTTGATGACGCGTGTCAGGAGATCCCGGAGAGTTGGGGTTCGGAGCATCGGAGTTTTCGAAGGCAGAGAACTCGTGCAATTTGGAATCGCGATCCGCGATATCCCGATGGAAGGGTCGTGTGGGCCACAGCTGGAGATAGTGGAGGATAGGTGGCACAATATCGAGGATCGGGAAAAGGTGAGTTCCGAAACCCTTGACATCAGGATTCGTGATCCCGCAAATCCTGAAATCCTGATTGAAGCGACAGGGTGTGGAAAGGTCAATTCACACGTGTGCATCGGAGATTCGACGCATCGGGTATCGGGGGTTGGCAATTCAAAGTGCATAACATCACGAGTTGCGAAACCGCGATAAGTGTAGAAGTCTCGATAAAGTGAGAGAAAGTTAGTGTTGACTAAAGCCATCGGGTCTCCGGTATTCGAGAGCCCAGTGATCAACAAAGAACTTGCGAATCTACGAGTTTCGATTTCCCGACAAAGGAACAAAGGGGAGTCACGTTGAAGAGAATCTGTGGGTTGCAGATTTATCGAAAGGGAAATAGAAGAACCTTAGAGTTCTTCGGGCCGAGAAGAAGAAGATATTGTGGGAGCGGACGTGCCCGAGGGTGTACGGCTGCGTTAGGTTTGGTATCAAAGCTGGAATATTTCTTTGCTTTCTGTAGCAGAGAGAGGAATTCACCATGCTGCCAAGGAGAGAAAGACAGTAACCTGATCTAGAGGACAGGGAGGTACGAAGAAGAGGCAGGCCAGCAACAAATCCAGAAATGGAAAGGCAGATGAGAGATCTCCGAGCAAGGCTCAAAGACATGGAGACAGCGCAAAGACAATCAGTTGGTGCAGGGGATCTTAGTGATTCCGAAGACGAGATGGAAGCTGGACATGAAGAAGAGGTCACAGCAGAAGATGCATCAACCGAGTGCTTGATCAAAGCCATTTCCAGGATGGGTACAAAAGCAAAGATGGACATTCCAATCTATGAGGGAAATCTGGATGCCAAGGAGCTACTAGATTGGATAAGAGCTCTTGATACCTACTTCAATTATGAAGATATCAAAGAGGATAAGAAATTCAAGCATGTTGTCATGCGCTTGAAAGGACATGCAACATTGTAGTGGGATGAGATACAAGATGACATACGCTGCAAAGTTAAGCAGACGATTAAGAGTTGGGATCGAATGATCGCAAAGATGAAAGCGAAGTTCATTCCAAGAGATTACCAAATTACTCTGTTCAGGAGGATGCAGAACCTGAGACAGAAGATGATGATAGTGAAATAATACACTAAGTTATATTATCGACTAAACATCAGAGCAGGTCATCGAGAGAGCGATGATGAGAAGGTTGCAAGATATCTGAATGGCCTAAGATATGACATTTAGGATTAATTAAGCATGGTTACCATCAGGACGGTGGAGGATGCTTATCAGATGGCTCTGAAAGATGAGGAGAAGATGAGCCGAAAGCAAGGTCAACGAGGCCGAGGCAGAAGTCAGCCCAGAGGCAAGGTGGTTGCCCAAGACAAATACCAGAAGCCCAAAGAGGAATGGAAGAAACCTTAGGGTAAAGTTGAAAGAGGCGGAACCTCACAGAGACAACCATATGTTGAACAGAGAGGGCATCATAACGAGCAGATTGGAGGATATGCTGACAAAAATACTTTTCCTCGTACCAGAGGCAGAGGAAGAGGCCGAGGTGGAGTAATCACATGTGGAAATAATGGGCACAAGTCTTATGAGTGTCTAGAGAAAAAGAAGGACATTGGAGAAGCTCACATCATTGAAGCACAGAGGCGAGATGTTGAGGCCGAAGATGCAGAAGGAAGAAGGTCTCTTATGATGCGAAAAGTCCTTTTGACACCTGAGAAGGAGGTGGAAAGCTCGGTTCAGAGGACCAGACTTTTCAAGACAACTTGCAATACCAAGTATAGGGTGTGCAAGGTCAATGTAGACAGTGGTAGCACAGATAATCTCGTTTCAACCGAGATGGTAGAGAAACTGGAGCTGGAGACGACTGATCATCCAAGCCCATACAAAGTTTCGTGGCTACAGAAGGGACACCAAGTAACTGTTACTTAACAATGCTTGGTTGAATTCAAAATAGGTGGATACAATGATAAGATCTGATGTGATGTTATTCCCATGGATGTATGTCATTTATTGCTGGGTAGACCATGGCAATATGACATAAATGTGATTCATGATGGGAGAATGAACACATATACCCTGGAGAGGAATGGGAGAACCCATATGTTGCTTTCGATAAAGGATAAGGAGGTGAAGTCGGAGGTAAGAAACACAGTACTTCTCATGAGTGGAAAGAAGCTTTTTACAGAGGTTAACAAGAAAGAATATCCACAATTCTTTGTGGTCAGAAAACCAAGGATTGTTCTGACTAGCACAAGAGTGGATGATTTACAAGTTGAGGTTCAGGAACTACTGGAAGATTTTGCTGACATAATAGTGGACAAATTACCTCATTCGTTGCCACCGATGAGGAGTGTGAGTCATCATATAGACCTCATACCAGGGGCTAGTTTTCTAAATAAAGTCGCGTACAGGTTGACACCATAGGAAAATGAGGAGGTCAAGAGACAAGTCCAGGATTTGTTGGACAAAGGATTGGTCAGAGAGAGCTTGAGTCCATGTGTTGTTCCGACAGTACTCAGTCCGAAGAAGGATGGAGGTTGGAGAATGTGTACCGAATCAAGGGCGATCAATAAGATAACCATTAGATATAGGTTTCCACTGCCGAGAATAGATGATATTATGGATTGCCTCAGTGGAGAAAAATATTTTTCAAATATAAATTTGAAAAGAGGATACCACCAGATTCGCATGAGGGAAGGCGATGAGTGGAAGACAACCTTCAAAACCAACGAAGGACTGTATGAATGGCTAGTCATTCTGTTTGGTTTGACAAATGCACCAAGTACCTTTATGAGGTTGATGAATGAAGTTCTGAGGGAGTTCATTGGGAAGTTTGTCATTGTTTATCTGGATGACATATTGATTTAAAGTAAGTCAGTGGCTGAACACCTGAAGCATTTGGCCATAGTGATGAAGAAGCTACAACAGGAGAAGCTGTTGATAAATATGAAGAAGTCCTCATTTATGAAGACAAAGCTCATTTACTTGGGTTTTGTTATTTCGGCGAATGAGTTGAGGATGGATCCGGATAAGGTAGAGATGATCAAGAGTTGGCCATCACCGAGAAATATTTTCAAGGTGAGGAGTTTTCATGGTTTAGCTAGTTTCTACCGGAAATTCATCAGAAATTTCAGTGGGATTAACACATCAATGATGGAAACAGTGAAGAAGCAGCATAAATATTTTCACTGGACAGCAGAGGCTGAGAAAAGCTTCAATTTGTTGAAGTGGAAGATCACGGAACAACCAGTGTTGGTGTTTCCCGATTTCCTTAAAACATTTCAGGTGAAATGTGATGCAAGTGGGTATGCCATAGGAGCGGTCTTGAGTCAGGAGGATAGACCGATCGCATATTTCAGTGAGAACATCGATGAGGCAAAGGTGAAATACTCCACGTATGATAAAGAGTTTTATGCTATGATACAGGCGCTGAAGAAGTGGAGGCATTACTTAATCCCGAAGGAATTTGTGTTGTACAGTGATAATCATGCATTACAGTTTGTGACTCAACAGGAGAAGTTGAATTAGAAACATGCAAAATGGGTAGAGTATATGCAGAATTTCACATTTGTGATTAAGCATAATTCGGGTACTGCTAACAAAGTAGCCGATGCTTTGAGCAGGAAGTGTTTGTTGTTGCAGGAATTTCGAATCAAAACATTGGGTTTTGAAAATCTCAGGGACATGTACGCAGGAGATGCAGATTTTGCAGAAGCGTATGAAGTAGCTGAGAATCCAGTTCTCAGAGATAGAAGCCCTTGGATAGACTATATGATCCAAGAAGGATTGTTGTTTAGAGGCAATCAACTGTGTATTCTGAAATGCTCCATGAGGGAGAACTTGTTAAAGGAAAAACACAATGGTGGATCAGCAGGACATTTTGGCCATGACAAAACATTCGCAAAGCTGAATGAGTCATATTTTTGGCCGAGGATGCGAGAAGATGTCAAGAGGTTCGTTGACAGATGTAGAATTTGTCAGCATTCGAAGGGGAGAAAGCAGAATGCAGGTTTTTATCAGCCATTGCCCATACCAGAGAGGCCATGGGAGGCGATTAGCATGGATTTTGTATTTTGATTGCTGAGGATGCAAAGAGGTGTTGATTCAATTTTTGTGGTCGTGGACAGGTTTTCTAAAATGGCACATTTCATTCCATGCCAGAAAACCAGCGATGCGACTCACATCGCAAATATGTTCTTCAAGGAGGTCATTCGACTTCATGGATTGCCGAAAAGAATAGTTTCGGACAGGGACACTAAGTTCATAGGGCATTTTTGGAGGACGTTGTGGAGAAAGTTGGGAACTAACTTGATGTTTAGTTCATCTTATCATCCTCAAACGGATGGACAAACAGAAGTGGTCAACAAAAGTCTGGGAGACTTACTAAGAAGCTTGGTGACAGAGCACCACAGCAGTTGGGACAACATATTGCCACAGACAAAATTTGCATACAATGATTCAGTGAATCGGAGCACAGGCCGAAGTCCATTTCAGGTTGCATATGGGATGCAGGCGAGAGGAATTTTTGAGTTAAGAGATTCAGAACAGACTGCAACTAGCAGTGCTAGTGCAGAAGAATTTGTTGAGGCAATGAAGGAGCTTCACATCAAGGTGAAGTAGCGGTTGCTGGAATCGAATCAGGAGTACAAGCACAGAGCAGACCAACATCGGAGACAACTTCAGTTTGAGGTTGGTGATCTAGTTCTATCACACCTGAGGAAGGAAAGGTTCCCGAGAGGAACATACAACAAGCTGAAAATGAAGAAAATTGGACCATGCAAAGTTTTGAGAAAATTCGGAGAAAATGCTTATGAGATTGAGTTGCCAGATGGCATCGGGATATCTCTGATATTCAATATCACTAAATAATACCCATACAGGGCTGGAGAAGAAGAGACTAGAACTGAGGAGCCAATGATCCAGTGGACGAAGAAGATGTCGATAGTAGAGAAGCTGCAAATGGAGTGCATACTGGACAAGAGAGTGGGTAAGAAGACTAGGCGGAAGCAATAATTCGAGTATCTGGTCAAGTGGAAGAATCACCCAGTGGAATATGCCAACTGGGAGAGAGAAGCAGTGATACAGAAGCATGGCTAGACTGTGCAGGAGCTCATGGAAAGGAGCCCATGAAAGTTTTCAAGCCGAGGAGTATGATGCAGGAGCATTGTCAACTCATCAAGCGAGCCAGCGCGGAAGCCGAAACCAGCTGGATAAGCCAGCACGAATTTCGAAAATGCCTTGAAATTGTTGCGTGATCTTAAATGAGTCATTTAAGAGATGGCGCCTTTGTACATTGTAATTGGACCTTGAGCAGATAGCTCTCATCCTTAGCAGATAGTCAGCATTTAATAGATTTAATGCTAGTAGATAGGAATTTAATTGTATATTTAATAGCCTAGAGTCCGAGAGGGAAAATGGATATAGACACCCTCATTGTATCATTGTAAGGAGAAGAGGTAGCATTATTCAGGAAGGGAAGAGCAAGAAGAGAGCTGTGTATGAAGAACACCCATGTACAGGCATTTGAATTAATAGAAGAGATTTGATTCAAATCCATGGTTCTGTGTTGTTTCTCTGTGTATTGATATTATGCTGATGGATGTTTGCTTCCTATCATACATTTTCTTTTATATGCTATGTATGTGATTTCATGGTTGAATTGAAGTCTGAGAGGAAGAGTGAATGAGTTTCAATTGTTTCTCTAATTGAGCCAGAGGATTCCAGCAAGGAGTGCAGTCGAATTGTCCGCAAGGAGTGCGTTGACAGAAGGGTTCAATTAGAGATAATTTTTGTTCTCATTTCCTCGAAGGTGCAGTTAGGCACAGTGCTGTGCAAGGAGTGCGCATGCCAAGCCAAGACTTAGAGTTGTGATTCTGAGCAAAGGGAATTAAGACTGCTGTTGCAGGAGTGCATAGAGTCGAGAGAGACTTCAACACTCAGTCGAGGTTGAAGAATTTCCGCAAGGAGTGCGTGCAAGAGATTTTTCCAAGAAGGTTGAAGTCTTGGATAAGCTTAAAAGAGATGAGGCCTTCAAATGATTTGAAGGAAAGCGTAGAGGACTCGTACCTTTAAATTTTTCCAGGGGCGACGTAATATTGTTGTTGCAGGTGACGAGTTCGACGGAGGAATCCTTAGTCATTTCACAGGTTTCACTAGGAGAAACAGACGACGGGTGTTCTCAGAGGAGAATCCACAAGTTACAGTAAACCATCAGATTCGGCAAGAGTGCAACGGGGTTAAGCCCTAGTGAGCAGAGGAAAATTCCCGGAGGAGTTATCGGAATATTGGAATCATCGGGGATTGTTGAAGCGAAGAAATCGCGACATCAGGAATCGCGATCTGCGATATCCCAATACGATCAGAACCATTCATTGTTGAGGACGCGTTTCAGGAGATCCCGGAGTGTCGGAGTTCGAAGCATCAATGTTTTCGAAGGCAGAGAACTCATGCAATTTGGAATCACGATCCGCGATATCCCGACGAAAGGGTCGTGTGGGCCACAGCTGGAGATAGTGGAGGACAGGCGACACAGTATCGAGGATCGAGAAAAGGGAAGTTCTGAAACCATTGACATCAGGATTCGCGATCCCGCGAATCCCAAAATCCCGATTGAAGTGACGGGGTGTGGAAAGGTCAATTCACATGTGCGAATCGGAGATTCGGCACATCGAGTATCGGGGGTTGGCAATTCAAAGTGCATGACATTGCGAGTTGTGAAACCGCGATAAGGGAAGAAGTCCCGATAAGGTGAGAGAAATTAAACGTTGACTAAAGCCATCGGGTCTCAGGGATTCGAGAGCCTAGTGATCAACAGAGAACTTGTGAAGCTACAAGTTCCTATTTCCCGACAGAGGATCAAAGGGGAGTGATGTTGAAGAGAATCTGTGGGTTGCATATTTCCTGAAAGGGAAATAGAAGAACCTTAGAGTTCTTCGGGCCGAGAAGAAGAAGATCCTGTGGGAGCGGACATGCCCAACGGTGTACGGCTATGTCATGAGCCATGAAAAGTTAAACCACAGTGGATGCAGTAAATGGATGTTGAAGAGCACATAAATGAGCATTCTTGGAAAGACGATCAACTACCACCATGATGACTGACTTATTGTCTAATTTAGGTAAATCCCACAATAAAATCCATAGAGATGTCCCTCCAAAGAGCAGATGGAATCGGAAGCGGTTGGAGTGTGCCAGGGGCTTTGATTGTTTGTCCCTTGTTACATTGACAAGCATCCCATTTGACCCTTTTTCATACCATCCCCCAAAAAATAACATTTGACCCTGTCATAGATTTTGGTAAACCATGAGTGCCCAGCTGTGGGTGTAGCATGAAGCTCAGAAAGCACTATGGATTTAAGTTGTGATGGTTCACTTAAATACAAATGACATTTGTAGAAAATATCATCATTGTGCCAAGAGTACCCTGAGGAAACTGAAGAATTGTCTTGCAATTGTTGGATCAAATGAAAAATTTTAGAATCTTGTAGCGATTCTCGGCGAAAAGTTTGGAGCCAATTTGGTACAATGAAGGATAGGGATAAAATGGACCCTTCATCTTCATATTTTTGAGAAAGAGCGTCAACAACCATATTTTCTTTTCCTTTCTTGTAAATGATCTCATAATCATATCCAAAGAGATTAGTTACCCATTTGTGTTTCTTTAGAAAGGAAGGTCGTTGCTCTAGAAAATACTTGAGGCTTTGCTGATCTGCCTTAATTTGGAAACGTTGCCTGAAGATGTAAGGATGCCAGAGATCCACTACATGTAGAATATCCAACATTTATTTTTCATAGATTGATTGACCCTAATGGTGTTCTGACAATTGTTTGTTGGTAAAGGCCAAAGGTCTTCCCTCTTACATAAGGACTGCTCAAATTTCTCTCTCGGAGGCATCACATTCTAGGACAAAGGCCTCTTTGAAATCAGGAAGGGCCAGGAATGGAGTAGTGCACATAGTTTCCTTCAATGCTTGAAAGGCCTGATCAACTGCGGGAGTCCAAGTGAAAGAATTATTTTTAAGGAGAGAAATGAGAGGCATCGCAGTCTTTCCATAATTTTGAAAAAATTTGTGATAATAGCCTATTAAACCTAGAGAACCATGCAATCTTTTGATTGTCTTGGGGCAAAGCCAATCCTGCATTGCTTCAATCTTCTTAGGATCTACCCGAACAACAACCTTTCCAACAATATGAACCAAGTACTCGACTTCTGAGGCACCAAAGAAACATTTAGAGTGTTTGAGGAAATGTTGATACTGAGAGAGTAGATGGAGAACTTGATCCACATGGGAAAGATGGGATTGCCAAGTTTTACTATAGCTGAGAATATCATCAAAGAAAACTAAGAAAAAATGATCGAGAAAAGGACAAAAGACATTATTCATGAGGCTTTGGAAGGTGGAGGGGGAATTACACAGGCCAAGGGCATGACCAAGAACTCATAATGACCTCATGACTTCGAAAGGTAGTCTTGGGGATGTCAGTCTCTTCCATACGTATCTAGTGGTAGCCAAAACATGGATCAAGTTTAGTGAAGAACTGAGCACCACTCAACTCATCCAAGAGATCATCAATGACATGAATGGGAAACATGCCCTTAATGGTGAGTTTATTGAGGGTACGAAAGTCAGGACACATGCACCAAGTACCTTATTTCTTTAGTACCATTACTAGAAGAGAATAATAAGGGTTGGTACTAGGGCAGATAACACCCGCTTCGAGAAATTCCTGCACTATTTTCTCAATTTCATTCTTTTGAGAAAATGGATGATGATAAGGGTGAACGTTGGGAGGAAGACTGTTAGGAACAAGGGGTATGGAATGATCATGAATACCATGAGAAGGCGGAAGTCCCCAAGGAGTGGAAAAAACAACTTGGTGTTTGGAGAGAATAACTTGGAGGTATGGATGCACAGAGGGTGTCTCAACCGCTTGAATCAAATGGATTAGTTGAGAAATACTACCAGAGTGGCCTTTCTTGAGGATATTTTCCATGTGATGGGCACTGATGATCTCAAGAGAACCAACTATGAAACCTTGTAAGTGATACATTTTTCCCTCCTGTTGCAATTGCATGGTTAATTCCTTAAAAACCATAAGAATGGGACCCAAAGAGCGTAACCATTCAACACCTAGCACAATGTTAAAACCACCCATTTCATTGGAAAACATATGAGATTTCAGGTGGTAATGTCCAATTTGAAGAAATACATTTTTACAATGGCCCCCACATTTCATGGACCCACCATTGTTTATCATGATTTGAAAATTATTGACGACACAAATATAACAATTGGTTTCCTGGGAAATGCGATGATGAATAAAATTGTGGGTGTGACCATTGTGAACAAGGATGATGACCCTCCTATGTTTGATATAGCCAATGAGATTGAGGGTTTGTGGAGCAGATAATCCAATGAGGGCATGCAATTAAATGAGTGGTTCAACTTCAGGTGGGTCTGTAGGATCCTGGGTAGCATCAAGAAGGGCGAGCTCTTCAACAAGTGAAATTGTCACTTCTTCGTGAGGAACATCTTTAGAAATGGCCATAAAAAGTTTTTGTTCTTTACACTTATGCCCCATAAAATATTTGTCATCACAATTATAGAAAAGACCCTTCAGTTGGCATTCAACCATTTCATCCCTAGTTAATTTATGGACCTTGAGGGGAGTGACAGGGGGGTTAGGATTATTCGGTCGAGGGCGTCGAACAAAAGAGTGCTTTCTATTTTGGGGAAAAACAACTTGTTGGGACTCTTTAACATGTTTAGTATCTTCCAACCAAGTTTGAGGGTGTGCCATGAGAACCTAGGATCATATTTCATCCTTTAGGCCACTGATAAAGCATTCAAGGAAGAAAGCATCTTCCATGACCTCCATTCGAAAGTCCAAATTCCCAAAAGAAATTATAAAATCTTCCATTGTGCCTGACTTTTTCAACTTGGTAAAATGACAGAGATAGTGGATATTAGTGTCAAAGCGATCATAGAGGGCTGCAACAAACTCGGTCCAGGTAATATACCCCTAACGTTATTTTTTATGCCATTGTCACCATTTCCATTGTTCAAGATCTAGATAGAGGAAAACATAGTGAAGTTTGGCCAACTCATCAGTAATACCATGCAAAGAAAAATAATGCTCCATTTGAGTGACCCAACCCATAGGATTAGAGACATAAAATTTATTGACCTCGATGCGGGGAAGAACGGGGTCACGATGAAAGGAGCTGGACTAAAAATGCAGATAATGAGAGGAATCAACAACATCTGGGTGGTTCGAGGAGGAAGGACCCGGAGGGCAGTTCAACACCTAGTTGACAACAGACTAGAGGGTGTTAAATTGGTTCATGAATTTGGCTTCCATGGTGTCAAATTTTTGCTGGACTTGGGTCTCAAATTGTGCAAGGAAAGAATTGGTAGAGCCAATCTCATATGTCATATGTTAATATGGAGTCCTGGGCTTGATTGATGGAAGCTTCCAGGTATTGGCTGTGAGTGGTGGCCATCTGGCGAGTGGGAGTGCGGGTAAGGAAAAATGGGTGGGTGGGACCGCAGAAAAGGACTTATAAGTGATAGATACCAAGACGATGAGGGGGAGAAGGGAAATATAATGGAATAGGAAGAAAAATAGGGAAGCTGAGAAGGGGTTGGGTCCACAGAAAAAAAATGGAATTAAAAATGAAAGGTATGACTGTGATCAGGGAGAAAAGGGGAATCCAATGGGATAGGTCCCAAACAAGTGTGCCAACGAGACCACTATACTCCTTTTTGTTTTACACTTGTGGAGTTTTATGCTAGTCTGAATATTATTGCAGTGATGAAATGCCCAAATGATTAACAGGAAGAAATGTGTAGTAATTTCACAACCAGAATGCAGATGGCACAGTTGCATGACAATAGATCTTGTCTGTTCTAGTTTTGTTTTCATCCCAAGGAGTAGGGTATTCAGGGTTTCTACAGACAAGGATTTTCCTGATGCTATAGCTCTCTGATATACGTGTGGGGTCCAATAGTATCACTCGACCTAATATCTCTGGGCACCAACTAAGGGGGCTAGATCGTTCCCTTAGTCATACTACCCGACTACCCAAGCACTAGAGAGTATCTTCCTGAGTGTTGTTCTCAGTGGCACTATCGCAGTAACGCAGCCAATCGGTTTATCTATGGAGGGCTTCAGGTGATCTAGGCTGATCTGTATACTTGTGTTGTTTGTGGTACCAACAAGAGTTACAAGGGTGGCCAACAAATGTGCGCTTGAGTACCTCTTGTATTTCCTACGTGTATTACTCTTTGACTATGGGTTTATGCATGTAATGATAGATATTTGTAGCTTTAAGATGTTGGAATACATATCTACCCTGAAAAAAAATAGCCCACAATTTTCTACCAAGGAAAGTGCTGTGATACCACTAGTAGTATTCCATATATAAAATAGTGTGCAGAACATAAATATTTTAGCTAGAAATAGCAGAAAAACAATGATATAACAAGAAAAATACTAGAATAACACCAGAAAGAGCACCTTGATTAATGATAGCAATGTTCACTTACCTCTTCAAGGGGGAAACCTCCAGCGGAGCAGAGCTCTATTACAATAATATCCAAGACAAAACTTCTCATACCCTCTACTCTTATTTATACTAAATCTATCTATCCAAAAGAACAATTTAGAGGAAGATCCTTCTAGAAGCAGAAGCTTCTATTAGGTCTTCTTACATTTGACTTATTCCTCGTTATTTTTAGGTCTTATTAATATTGACCTTTATGACATGAAAATATATTATTCTACACAGTTGAGTTGGTTAGGTTCCTAACAAATACTGCAGACACATTCTAAAAAATAAAAAACAACCTTAGATGGATGAATTGGTATAGAAAACAACCTTATTACAATGAAAATCAAGATTTATCGAGAATGTGTAAAATTACCTAAATTTATTCTTATGAAACTATAAATTTAAAAATTTGCTAAATTGTATAGTTTTATTTTTATAAAATTTAAAATTTTACATGTTAAATTAGCTTAAATTATACATTTTTATTTCTTATAAACTTATAGATTTTACATGTTAAATTATATTTTTAATGAATATTCTTAAGGGTTATAACATTTATTTAAATTATATTTTCAATAAATATTTTTAAGGGTTATAACATTTATTTGAGTGATGTTAAAAATATTGTGTTTTTCAAAAATTAAAATATATGTTAATCATTTTTTTAAATTCTTTATATTGTTATAATTATTTTCATCATTTCACCTTCATTATTATTATTTTTTTTTGAGTTTAAAATAAATATTTTAATCATTACTTTAATAAAAGTCTTTATATTGTTATAATTATTTTGATCATCTCACCTTCAATATTACCTTCAATATTATTAATTTTTTATGTTTAAAATAAATATTTTAATCATTATTTTTAATAAAATTCTTTATAATGTTCTAATTATTTTCATCATCACACTTTCAAGATTATTATTCTTTTCTGTTTAAAACATTTACTTTAATAATATAAAAATAATTATTTTTTCAAAATATAAAAATAAATTAATTATTTTTTTATAAAATTATTTATGTTGTTATAAATTTTCTTTATCTCATTGGTAAGAATTACAAGCCCTTTTGGTCTTCTTTTGGTTCAAGCCCGTTAAGGTCTAAATGTAGTCTCATTAAGACTCTTGTTTGTGGTGGGGTATAAACCTATGAATCATGGGGTGGAGTTAGAAATTGAGGAATCTCTAGTTGCTTGCTTGTGGAATGATTTGGGTTCCTACCCTCTACATGCCTTGAGTACCTGAAAAACCTTTATGTTTGGCTCATCTTCCTCGTCTAGTGGTAGGGAGCCTTACCTTTTGTAGTCGGGGAATATCCTTTAAGTGTGAGGAGCCTTGGGAGGGTTGGGAGTTAATGTTATCAATATGACTAGGCCATTGAGAGAAGGCCATAAGTCATCTCGCAAGCATGATCAAGATAAGGTGTCAATATAAAATAATCAAGGTAAGAAACATGTACTCTCATGGGTCCTTATAGCATGAATGAACCCCAAGCCATTTCCACCATGAGAATTATGTTAGTAAACATGCGAGGCATAGGAGGGAGGGCCAAAAAGATATCCCTCAAGTGTATGGTAGATATGGATCACTTGGATGCAATAGTTGTTTAGGAAATGGTGGGACTTACTGAGATTATTTTTCTTGAGTTGAGGAAATAGTTTATGGGTTGGAATTTTTTTTGGCTTGGATGAAGTTGGATTCTCAAGTGGCGGTTATTACTAGTTTCAACTTAAACCTTTCTCTGATAAATGTCTTTGTTGTGCGTTTAGGAATTTGTACATAGGTCCACTGTAAGGAGTTGGGGGTTACCCTAACCTTTCTCAATTTGTATGGTCCCTACGAGGGTAAAAAACAATTTTGGGAAATATTTTGTTCTTTATTGTGTTTGAAATTTGAAAATATTATAACTAGAGGGGACTTGAACTTGACAATTAGTAGGGATGAGATTTGGGGGGCCTCTCCTTGGGAGCATAGACTAGCCAGATTTTTTTTGGACAAATTTGAGTTGGCAAGTTGAGTAGACATTGAACCTATACAATTGTTCCATACATGGAGTAACAACTGATCAAGTCAGATGGGGGTATCCAAATGGTTGGATTTCTTCCTTATGCATCATTCTCAATTTCAATGAATTGATTAGATTTGAACCTATGTTGTGAAAGTAAGGTGTTCGAACCACTTTCCCATCTTTTGTAGTTGGAGAAAAGTGATTCGAAGCCAGGGGCCTTGCTCAAGTAAAATCATCAATGACAAGATATAAAAGAGTTCCAAGAGCTAGTAGAGGATAACTAGAAACATGTGGAGACTGATTTTGAAGTCCCAAATCATGCATAGCTAGTGGCCACTTCGAAATTGTTGAAGAAAAAATTGATGCATTGGGCTAGGGAAGGACATAGGATCAAAGACCAAACAGTGAGAAAGGTGGAACATGACGTGGAAGATCTCAATGTTGAGTAGAGGATGGGTACCCTCTCTCAAGACATGTTGGAGGGAGCTCAATCTTTGTAACACCATCAGTTTGAGTTACTTATGGCTAATGAGAAGGAATGGTGCCTACAAAGTTGAGATGTATGAATTGAAGCAGGAGATCAAAACACCATTTTTTTCCAAATCTTTTCTTTGGTTCATAAAGAACCAAAATACCATTTGGGAGATGAATGAAGGTGGAGGAAATAAGGTTGCGGTTTTCTTAACTTGGAAAAAATGGGTGTTAATTACTTCAAAGAGATATTTAAAGAACCGATACATGCTAATATGGGGGAGATGTGAAAGTTAGTGAGTATTTTCTCAAGACTTATAAATGAATAAGAGAACAACATGATCTATATTCCTATGTCTAAATAGGAACTTCTCTCTATCATCAAATCATTTAATAAAGGTAGGTGTCCTAGGTAGGATTAATAGATTGCATAATTCTTTGGTGACTTCTTTCATGTCCTGGGAGATGACTTGTTGTGGCTTATTGAGGAGGTACGTTTGACTAGAAAAATTCCAGCTAGATATAATGTTACGTTCATCGCTCTAATCCCCAAAGTATATTGCTCAATCTATTTTAAGGAGTTTATACCAATCTCATTAAGTAATTGCATGCATAAATTTTTTGTGAAGGTGATTGCGGTAAGGATCAATATGGTTTTATCAAAGGTCATATCTTGTGAGCAATTCAGGTTTCTAAGGGGTAGGCGCATTCATGAAGCCATTGGAATTTCCCAAGAAGGGGTGAATTTTATAAATATGACCAGATATAATGCAACAATATTAAAAATCGACTTGTTGAAGGCCTACAATTGGGTATCGTGGCTCTATATTAGGTTACTCCTTTTATAGGTAGGGTTTGGGTTGCAACTAGTAAATTTTATAATGGGTTTCATCATAATGACTTTGTTTTGTTGTTCTTATAATTGGTTATGGATTTGATATTTTTAATCCTTCTCATGGATTGAGGCAGGGGTTCCCACTCTTTCTCTGCATGTTTATTTTTGTGGTATAAGGGATTAGGCATGATATTCAAGAAGATGGGTGGTAGAATAATATCTGAGGCTTGAGTATTGGGAGATTAGAGAAACTCTCAAACCTCCTTTTTGTTGATGATGTTATACTCTTCTCTTTCTTCTTAGATTTTGAATGTCATCAATTAAATCAACTTATAAACCTCTTTTGTGCAACAATAGGTATGCTAGTGAATGACAACAAGTCTTCCATTTACTTTCCTATTATATAATACCACATTTCAGTTAGAATGTCAAACCTCTTCTTTTTCTCTTGCTTCGGTCTAGATGAAGGAATCAATTAATTAGGGTTCTTCCTCAAGACAAATAACTATGGAGTCAGACTAGAAGCGGTTGTTGACTAAAATAAATAAAATAATTTTTGGTGCAATCGATGGATCTTGAGAGGGGGGTGACTTATACTCATTAAGTATAAATTGGAGGCCATTCCAGTCTATTGGCACCTTCTAGTGCACATCCCCAAGGGTATCCTTAATAGGATTCCAAAAGTTTTCTTTGATTACTTATGGAAGGGGAGCGACGAATATCTGGGCTCACACTTGGTAAACTCGCAGGTGATCATGAGGCCAAAGAACTAGGGTGGATGGGCGTTAAAGAACATCTTTTTGTTTGGAAGGGAGCTGGTGGAAAAGTCAGTGTATACTTTATTGACTCGTGAAATTCTTTGGAAAATAATTCTTGTTTAAAAATACATTTCCCCCAATTCTATTCTAGACTAGGTTAGAAAGAGCCAAAAGAACATTCAAAACGTGTATAACCAATGGAAATCACTATATTTAGCCTTTCCCATGGTTGCTCGATGGTTGTCTTGGAAGGTGAGTTTTGGCACATATGTAAGGATAGGTAGGGATGCGATTGCAAGCTGTGGGGAAAATGTCTTTCTTCCAAATTTGTTATTTCATTAGTTATAGGATGTGGGAATGTGTACTTTGAACATGATTGGTGATCCCCTATATACAACCCCTTTTGTTTAGTGGTGGAACCTTTCACATGAGATAGGAATTGATGAAGTTTGACACCATTCATGGTTGCTCTTCATTGCTGAATTAAGTAAAGCTCATGTGTGACTTAGGGATGATAAGGATGAAGTGGTATGGTCATTGGGTCACTGAGGTGGACATTATTCAACCAAGATAGGGAAACCTGTTATTCAGGGCCTAGGACTAGTGGAATAATGTTGGTGGGATTACAAATTCTAGAAATTTAAAAAGACACCCAAGTCTATAATATTTTTCTGGTCAAAAGTAAAAAAAGGGGTTATAACTTGGGATATACTTCAAATACTGAATAAGGTTGGGTGGGGGTTTTTATGCTTTGTTGAAACGATGAAGAAAACAATGTCCATCTTTTTCTGGAGTGTCAGTTTACTAAGAAAGTGTGGAGTGAGGTGGCTTTATAGTTGACTAGAGGGCCCTTATGGGCTAAGCCCTGTGTGGAGGAGGTTTTTCGAGATTTTTTTCGAAAGAAGTGACCTTAAGGAGATTACAGCTCTTCCTCTCCTAGTAGCTTGGGGTATTTGGTTGGCTTGAAATGCCAAGATTTTCGAGGATATCTCATATCCATCTTACAAGGTTGTTCAATGGGTTTTTAGTTTACTTCCTTTTTACAAGATTGTTCCAAAGGTAAAGGAGGATTGATTTTTAAACGAATTGGCTATTAATAAAGATTTTCATGGGATTTATTTGATGTTGCTTTCTAGGCCCCCAATCACATATACAACTTGGGGTTTGTTTTATATCTTTCTGATTCTCACTTCTTCAGAGGGAAGGCCAATCTTAGACAAGGTTCAAACAACCAAGGTGAATTTAAAGCCTCATTCTTCCTTCTAAAATGTGTTATGGACAAGGAAATTGCTCATCTGCAGGTTTTTGACGATTCTTCCTTAACCATTGATTGTATGAACAACATGATATAATTTCTCAGTACAAGGTTGTTGCAAATGGCTCAGTTGCTAAAAGACATTGTATGACTGTTCCATAGGGTCAATTTTGTGCATATTTTAAGAGAAATGAAATCTTTTACCGACTCCCTTTCTAACGAAGCTTTAAGTCTTGATACAAATCTATGTGTTATACATGAATTTGTACATGCACAAGCAACTTATTTGTCCAATTGCAACATTCTTGAACTTTGATAGTTCTATTTGTTCAACAATATGCTAGAAGTGACCTAATATTTTTTTGTATCTATTCCTAATAGACTTAGACTTTTACAAACTCTACGTTATTCTAATAATACATATGTACCTAATAATACATATGCACCTAAGGAATACAAGTATAAATTTTACTAACATATGAAAAGTGAGTAATTAATTTACATCATATGAACAATTAAGTTGAGGGTTAAATAATTTATGTAAAGCTTTTATGACTTTTTAAAATTAATTTAGTGAGTTGAATCACCTATCTAAGATATGTATTGATTTGTACGTAAGATATGAAAGTATAAATTTTACTAACATATTAAGAGTGAGTAATTAATTTACATCATATGCACAATTAAGTTTAGGGTTAGATAATTTATGTGAAGTTTTTATAACTTTTTAAAATTAATTATTATTAAATCATGTTTAATAAATACGCATCATGTATCAAACAAGTTTTTAAAACAATCACAAAAATGTATCCGACACTTACATATTATTATATAAATCTACATCTTAAAATTTTTAAAAAATTATATTATTATAACATTTCCCCATCTTTGTAAATTCTAATCATTTTTTATTTCAATTTAACTAATTCCTTTACCTAACTTTGGTACTAGCCTTTCCTCCACCATCTAACATGTTCTTACTTGGTAACCTCAACCAATTCCCTTACCTAACGTTTTATGAGCTTTGTTTTTTCTTCACCATTTTGACTTTTTTTTTTCATTATTTGTTCATTTTAAGAGTACGTCTACGCAATATTTATTTTGTCAAATACATAATCTATATATCAGCATACTCTCTAAGCGGGAGAATGGGAATGCCGAAGTAATTAGAAATTAGAGGGAAGTTTAATATTAATTTTGTTAATTCAGATTATAAAGATATTGTGTTTGAATGTCTCCAAGGTATCTCAACTTGTATAAAGGAAACATATAATTGTTCACCACTTTGTCCATTGAGCAGACAAACAACATTTCACATTGGAAAATTTTACCTCAACCCTTTCTCTCTGCTTAAATAGTGTTCCCACTACCATCCAAAAGAAAAGACCTTACATAAATCTCCTAAAGAACCATCTATCTTCCCTCTGTGCATGTCTCTAAACACATGTTTCTATTTATTAGAATTAACTTACTTAATTATTTTTAAGAGACATTCGTGTTCTTCATGAAGTTTTTTTTTTTCTCAACATTACTTAGTATACTAATTGGTTGAGGATAGATCATCCACATTATTGGTGAAGTTATGCATTTTAATTGACATTGCTTACTCGTAGTCATTTTAAAACACTATCCATGTTATTGACAAAGTTGTCAATTTTCTTAACATTTAAGTAATAATAATGTATTTATATGTAATAAAACTCACTAAATCCACTTTAGGAACCAATGAGAGACAAACCCATATAATTTCAACATTCCCTTCATACCTAACTTGGTCTCCATATCCAAAATGTTAATTGATTTATGTATTGTATGTAGTAGATATTAAGTTTAGGTTCACAATAACAAGGGACCCTCCAAGCATGATACATGTGAATTTTATTATTGAGGTCTGCACCTTGGGGACCCTAAGGCAGTACCATCAGAAGAATCAACATGTCTCATTGAAGAGAGTGAAGAATTGGGCATGTTAGATATTGGAAATATTCATAATCATAATGATTGCATAATTCATAGAGATCTGAATTGCAACAATATATTTGTGAAGGGTAATACTTGTGTTCTGAAGATCAGTGATCTAGGTTTTAATGCAACTCATCATGCTTCTGACTCTATAATTGGTACAACATAATGCATGACTCCATCATTATATGGAGAGGATTATAATTAACATGTAGATGTTTATTCATTTGGCATGTTCTTACTAGAGATGGTTACTTTGGATATTCCTTATAGTGAGTGTTATAATGTTGCTTAGATTTATAAGAAGGTGAGCTTTAGTAAAAGGCTTGCATTAGTGGAAAAGGTTACCAATTAAAAACTGAGGCAATTTATTGAAAAATGTTTGGTGGGAGTGTCAATGAGGCATTTTTCAGTAGAACATCTGATGGGCCCTTTCTTTAGAGGAATCCAAGTGAGCATCTAGTACATGTACATGCTACACTCTCTACTCTCTGTCGAAATGAACTTGTATAAGAATATTTTGTGCTTTGCTACAATTTTATGCAGTTTAATGAAAAACAAATCACATAATGTAGTATGTAATTTCCAAAGTAAAGTGGTGGAATTTTATACTAAATGTTAACTTGAAGTCTCAATTATAAACTATTTATAAAAATGCATCAATCACACTCTAGGATGCTCAAATTTAAGAATATTACATACATTTCTAAACGTTAAAGTAATTTAATATCAATACAAGTGAAATTATAAGTAAAGTTGTTTATATCTACCTCTTAAAATAGTTTAAAGTAGTAGTTGTATGTAGCCCAAAGCTAAAAGCTAAAAAAAAATTATAAAATACTTGAAACTTTAATAATAATAAAAAAATAAACGAAAGTGGTCACTCCACTTTTTCAAGTAGAATTGGAAAGAACTTGATGTTAATAACTATTAAGAATGCCATATGTGTAAATTGAAGTCATGAAAAAACTATTAAAATAAATTGATAAATACAAATTGTGATACATTAGTCTGATTCATTGCACTCTAAAGTATAATTGAATTCTAATAGATCTTACTCTTCTAGACGTATAAGCAACAAATTTTCAAAGCTACTTAATATCACATAATTAAATTTCACCTAATCCATAATAATATTATCTTTTTATATGATTAGATAAATAAAGTTGTTAAAGTAAATTTGAACTTCATTTAAAGTTTGAATTTTACACAAATAGTTTTTGAAAACAATGTATAATTTTCATACCCTTATATGTAGCGTTTAAATTACAATATATTTAATAATGATAAGTTTCTTGAGACTTTTATTGATAACCTTTAAGTATGAGTAAAACTTCAGAACGATCCAAATTTGGTGGAAGGATGTCCTTACCTGTTTTGTCCAATTCTAAATTGATCCAAATCTTTAAAATATTGATTAAATAAGAACTCTAATTTTCTAAGTCGCTCAATTGAAATATTGAGAAATAATGACAAAATAGTCTATTATAAGATTACAATTGAGACTTCTACGCGCGTTTCCCTGATCTAGGGTTTTTAGCCACGAACCCTATGTGTGCCACCCTGCTTCTTACTGTTGCGTCCATGGAGGTTGAGGGAGGGGGGACTTTGGGCCCCCCTTATAGTTCTGTCACTGGTAAGGAACAAGGATCCATACATTTCAAATGACCGACCTTCGAACTTTCGACTGGAATGCAACAAATCATTTGGGAGGAAGAGATGCCAAAGGAGAAACCAATGGAAATAGACCTAGAATGCAATCATCCAAAAATTACTCGCACCTGGGAACTAGACAAATGTATCCAAAAGGCCCCAATTGCTCTGAAATATATCATCAACTCTCCAAGAATAGAAGATCGAAAACAATAAATGGGGGATTTTGCCCTGATAGGGAAATATTTGGGGTTATGGCCTTCAGAAAAGGACCTAGTTAAATGGATTCAACACTAGTGGAAGCCTAAGGGCCACTATGACCTCCAACTTGGATCAAAAGGATTCTTGATCACTCTTATCTTGCATAACCTGGAGGATAGAAAAAAAATATTTGAAGGATGGTCGTACTTTTACAACTCGGTAGGTATTTTCCTCCATTTATGGATGGAAAGGTTCGGCCCCGAAAAGGAAGACTTCGCACGTGCCCCAGTCTGGTTGAGACTCTATTTTCTCCCACAAGAATTTTGGCTAGAAGAAATTCTTACAAGAATCAGCAACATCATTGGCATCTATGTCAAATCCTTAGGGGCAACAAGAAAATGAAGGCACAATGCTTATGCCTGAATCTGTGTCTATTTGAATATCTCCAAACCTCTCCTTGGAGCCATTACCCTAGATTATCAAGATGACGAATGGTCCCAAAACCTAGACTATGAGAACATCCCATTTCGCCGCCGGAAATTCCATGAGAATGGTCACCTCTTCCATGAATTCCCTTTAAATAACCCCACCAAAACCAATCTGGAAGATCCCGACAAATCTAAGGACAAATTTACCCAAGTCATGGGTCGACGCAGGCATCAGGCCAAAAAATCCCCCCCTAGGATCCCAAACCAATAACTCTTTCGAAGCCCTTCAAACCCTGTCATATTTCCCCTCCACTCCTGTCGACCCACTAACAACTTCTACAACCCCTGCAACCGACCAAGGCTCCTCAAAACCCATCCCCTCAGCCCCAATTTCTTCCCAAATCACCAATTCAAAGGCTTCCCTTCCTACAAATCTTGAGCCAGAAATTGGGGACCCAAACATAGATTTGGAAGATCATGAGCTAGTAGGGATTGATATGGCACATCTGGAGCAAGATTAATGAAAAAAAAAACTGTATACCACACCATTGGATCAGCTATGCAAGGTCCACAAAGTATTTCTCAACTCATCTGCAAGAGGATCATCTCACACCAATACGAATCTCATAACAGAAAAAGGTACCTCGAAGGATCAATGTAAACCCACAAAAGATGAGAAAAAAAAGGCAAGAAACAAAAAAATCAACTCATTCAAGATGTGGGTAACTTCCTTGTAAATTCAGGTCAGATACATCTAATCTCAGACATATTTCCTCCCCTCCAACCCTCACCATCCTCATGAAGATGCTATCCTAGAATATAAGGGGCCTCAATGCAAGAAGCAAAAAAGGTTTGCTTAGAGAACGAATTAAGAAGGAACAATGAGATATAGTTCTACTGCAAGAAACAAAATGCGTGGGTAAGTAAGCCTCGCTTATTCTTCAAAAAATATAGAAGAAAGACAATCAGGTTGAAGTCGACGCCAAGGGGGAAACAGGAAGCCTGGAAATGCTTTGGAATCGAGCCACAATTTTGTTGGATGATTTTTTCACCTCTAACTGGACCATTACAACCTACTTCCATCTCATTGGTTCGAACAAACTCGACTATATCACGAATGTCTACGGACCCAAAAGACTTGGAGACAAGGAAACCTTCCTCCAACAATTAGAATGGATCGTGAATCACATTGGCTCCCAAAGATGGATCCTAGGGGGTGATTCAATATGATAATAGGTCGGGAGGAAAAAAGGGGGGGCACACACACATTGGCAAATGAGAGTGAGCATTTCAACTGAATCATTAGCCTTTTGAATCTCATTGATGTAGAAACAGACAACGATCTGTACACTTGGTCCAATAGAAAATTGGGGGCTCAACATGTCTCCAACAGATTAGACCATTTTCTACATCAGAAGCCATCATGTTGGATGGTTTGCTTGGAATGCCACAGTCATCGACACCCCAGGTTTAGTTCACTAGTTGATTCTCTTATCAATTACAATCAGTGGAACTCCAGTCATAAATCCTTTCTACTTTGAAAAATTATGGTTGACACACCTAGAATTCCAAGCTAACATCAAACTCTGGTGGGAAGAAGCGACCTCCCAACAGGGACCCCTATGTATAGATTTCAGCAGAGGCTAACAATTCTCAAAAAACATTTGAAATCTTGGAATAAGTCCACCTTCGACAACATCTTTCATGCTCAAGAAATTCTCAATTAGCAAATGCAAAGCCTCCAACAAGAGATCAGATCTCAATGCCTCACTGATCCCCTAAAGGAGAAATAGAATCTACTAAACAACCAGTTGGCAGAAAGACGGGTGCAAGAAGAAATACTCTGGAGACAGAAATCTCACATGCAATGGTTGAAAGAGGGGAAAAAAAAATCATTTTTTTTCACAAATCTATGGTCCAATAGTGTCAAACAAATTGCATTACTCACCTAGTTTTAGAACAAGGAACTAAAATTCAATAGCATGCAGATATAGAAAAGGAAATTCTCTCTTATTGCAAAAACCTTCTAACGGATCCCCCCTTAGATTGTTCGCATGCAATTGACTCCATCCCCAATAATATCCCTAAGGAGCTCACTAAAGAGCATCATGAGGCTCTTATGAGACATATCACACAGGAGGAACTCGATCAATCTCTTAGGGACACCCCACTGGGCAAGGCTCCTTGGCCACATGAGTTTACTTCTTATTTCTTCCACTATTGCTAGAGAATCATCCGCGGAGATGTTTGGGAAATCATCAAGGACTCTAGTATATCTAGGTAGGTCCTCCAAGCCCTCAATGAAACCTTTCTCATTCTCATACCCAAAAATAAAAAATCTACTTCCCCTTCGCACTTTCGACCCATTGCACTCTGTAATGTCATTTAAAAACTCTTAACGAAGAACATCACAACATGCCTTAAACCAATACTACCTTTCATAATATCTCTGGAACAATCAGGCTATGTGGAGGACAAACAAATTATGGGCAGTGTTTTCTTGGATCACGAGGTAATCCACTCACCTCATACGACGAAGTCTCAAGTTATGCTTCGAAAATTGGATCTCTCCAAAGCCTTTGATAAATTAAGTTGGAATTACTTAAACTCGACACTCCTCGCATTTGGTTTTGAACCCTCATGGGTCTCTTAGATTGTCAACCTTACCTCCTCAGCCCTGTTCTCCATCCTGATCACTGGTGTTCTGCCTAAACCTTTCTCCCCCCCAAGATGAATAAGGCAAGGGGACCCGCTTTCTCCTTTCCTTTTCATAATTATGGCGAAAGGGCTGAGTTGAGTCATCAAATAAGCCATTATTGATGACTCCCTCTCTGGTCTCACCCCTCACGGAATATCTCCCTCCATATCACACAGTCAATTCGTGGACGACATACTCCTAATGGGGGTACCCATAGTCCAATAAGCCCTCCACATCACATCTATCATCAACCTTTTTTACGAAGCTTCAGTCATGGAAGTGAACCTTTCAAAATCTCAAATCTTCTTCTTCAACATGCCTATCCAGATCCAACACCATATTACGCAGTTATTGGGGTTTATCCATAGCATCCTCCCCTCCAAATACCTGGGCATCCCCCTTATTGATAACCCACTAAGAAATACATCCTGGGACTCCTTTCTTTTCATCTTCTGGAAGAAAATTTCGTTGTGGTCCTTGTGATCCCTCATTCTTCCTAGTCGCCTCATCCTCCTCTAATTTGTCCTACAATCCATTCCAATCTATGCCTTCTCATCTCTTTCTTCCCCAAACTTTATCCTCGGCACCTTAAGGAATATCCAAAGAAGATTCCTTTGGAAGGGTACCAAAGAAGGATGCAAAATGACTCTGGCTAGCTGTCAAAAAGTCTGCAAACCAAAGAAAGCAGCGGACCTAAGCCTCAAAGACCCATCTCTTCTCAATAAGTACCTCAGTGAAAAAATTTGGTGGATATGGTTAAAAATACTGTAATACCTTTGGGAACATATTTAGAGGAAAAAATATGCCCCGACCATCCTGGAAAGGGAGCTCATCAGGTGGAATGGTCAGAGCCCTGGCTCACTCATTTGGAATGCGGCTAGGAACAACAAGAGACTCATAACATATCACTCTTTCTAGGAACTGTAGAGTGGGACTTTAGCCCTCTTTTGGAGCGACTCTTGGCAAAAAATCCCAGCCATGAACACTAAACTCACTCTAAGCACATTCATCCCCCTCATATAGAAGCAGGCCTCCTCAAAGTGTTAGATTTATGGAATCCACAAGCTACAATAAACACCTGGCGCAATTGGAAAAACTCCCATAAAGATTTGAACATACACCTTGAAATAAATATCCAACCTCTGTTGGACCACCTCAATTCAAGGAAAATATTAACAACAAGGGGATGAAATCCTCAGATGGGGACATACCACCACATGAACCTTCAACATTCAAGAAGCTTACAACCTAAGAGAAGGCCATAGATCCTTACTGATGTAGGAGCATCGCCTAAAACAAGCGAGTGTGGGGGCAAGCACCAACGCATTTTGGCACATGATAAATTGTTTGAAATATTTTGAAATTGGATACGCCAAACTTAAATGAAACAGTTAAGAAAGAGCGTACTGGTAGACTGTAATCAGACCTTGAGCGTCCTGCTCTCTTATAAAGGAATCAGAGGCATTTATGCTAGTAAATGTAAGTAGGTAGACTTAAATTCTTAGATTAGACAGTTTTAGGACCTGAAGGGAAAACGGATATAGACACCCTCATTGTATAGTTGTAAGATTATTATGAGAAGAGATCATAGGAGAGCAGAAGCAAAAAACTGTGTAGAAGAACCCATGTACAAAAGTTCTGAGATTAATATATGAAGATTGATTCAGACTCATGGCGTTCAAGTACTTTCTGTGTATGCATGATTGAATGTTATGCTCATGATTGGTTTACTCTCTTTGTTATACATTTTCTTTGATATGTGAATGAATGGTTTCATCTTGAATGTCTAAAATATGAAGAGATGGAGAGTAGGGAATGAGTTTCAATTGTTTCTCTGTCTGAGCAAGAGTTTTCCTATAAGGAGTGCAATGAAATCGTCTGCAAGGAGTGCGTTGATGGGTTCAGAGATTCAATGTCTGTAAGCTCACGAGAGATAACCTTGTTCTCATTCTCGCATAAGTGTAAGTGAGCACAGGAGCCGTGCAAGGAGTGCACAGGCTGAGTGAAGTCTCAGGGTTACAACCTGAGTGAAACTGTTGAAAGACTGTTGTCGCAAAGAGTGCGCATAGTCGAAGAATTCAAACACTTGGAAGTATTTGAAGAATTTCCAGAAGGAGTGCGTCCAAGATTCTTCTTGAAGACTCGAGTTGTGGAGAAATATCAAGGGGGCTAGTGCCTTGAAGAGTTGCAAGAAGGCGTATCGAAGGTGTTTTGCAGGAGGATAAATTATGAAAGGAGATACCATGTCGATTTCGTAGAAATCGTCAAGGAGGAATTTGATGGTTGGAATTCTCCATGGAGAATTCGCGAAGTCACGAGAAGCCGTCAGATCTTGCAGAGGAGCAGGGAAATTACAGTAAGCATTTTTCGAAGTGAAATCTCAGGAGAATCAGACCATAGGATCCAAATCCAACAAGGGTCGTTGGATCACCCATGTAAATCTCATTTCGGGGTTTTGTGAGGTGAAGGGTCGAAACCTTTGCATCAAGACTCGTGAGGTCGCGAGGTGTGAAGTCCCGAAATAGAGAGACAATTTGAGCCATCCAATTGGAAGGACACGTGTCACGAGATCACCCTTATTGGGGATTAAGACATCGGAGGTCAGAGAGGGAAGTTCTTCAACTTTGCAAGCGGCAAAGCTGCGAAGAGAATCAGAACTGTCCATCTGAGAGTGGATAGGTGGCATACTTGCCAACATAGAGGTCAGACTTTCATTGACCATTTCGGGGTTTTGTGGGTTGAAGAGTCGAAAGCTCAGCGTTCGGATTCACGAAGTCACGAAGTCCGAGAAATCTAAAAAGGCGGGAAGTTCTATCATGGGACTCGCATAGAAGACATGTCATAATTTCGATATTTTGGCATATTAGAGGGTAAGAGGTCGAGACTTTTGTCCCGAAAGTTTTGAAGTCGCGAATCCGCGAGAGAATCGTAGCCGTCCGTTAGGAGGAGGACAGGTGGCAGAGATCTAGGGATCTTGCAAACTCAGAGGTTCGCAGGGTGAGAGCCCAAAGATTGGGTGCTCCAAGTCCCAAAGTCGCGAGTTACGATAAAGGGTAGCAAGGAGTTTAGGATCTCAGCACTTTGGGTGTTGATATACAAAGAAGGTGGTGCTTCTGAAAGCGAAGTCGTGAAGTGCAGAAGTTGGGCATAAGAGGCATGTGGCAGAACCATACAGTGGGCCTGGGAATTTGACCGACGGACACACGTCACATATCACAAGGAGTCAACACCCCACTGACTTTTCACGTCTTGGGGATTCGAGAGATAAGAGCACAAGAGTTCGACATAGAAACTCGCAAAGTCGTGAGTAGGGAGAACACGAGGAGAAAAGTCAAAATCCCTTCTCGGAATTTCATGGAGGGAAGGTGCCAAGGTCGGGTACTCGAACTCACGAAGTGGCGAATAGCGAAAGGTGCTAGTGCTTAGTCTAGCCGATGATCGCCCGAGGAAGGCGCTGACAGGGGAAGAGCTATACCCGTATCGACAATTCGGGTATTGCAAGATTAGAAGGGAAAAGTCGGGAGTCACGACTTGCAAACTCATGAGATTGCGAGCTATGAGAAGGACCCGTGGATCGATTTTAAAGGAGATTCTAGCAGGGAATCCAAAAAGAGTCGATCTGGCTCGAAAGGGCTAAAAAACGATCCTGTGAGTAGATCTCGACCCGAGGGCCAATAGGTTTGTGCCACTTACCAAAAGAATATGTCTCGGGAAATATCTAGGAAGCCAATTCATGGAAAAAAATAGTACCTTCCCTTGGTTAATTGTGCACAACAAAATTCTCACCTGGGATAACTTGAGGAAAAGGGGCTTCATCACTCCTTCCTGGTGTCACTTATGTGGTACATAGGAGGAAACTCAAAATCATCTCCTAAATCTATGCTCATATAGTTTGTGAATCTGGGATCACAACGCTAGCATCATGAGAACCACGGATAGGAACCGTATAGGCATCCGAGAGACAATTGAGGGCTGGAGAAAATCAATTTTTCAGTCCCCCATCCTTAACAGAATTTGGCAGCTTTTACCAGGCTTCATTCTTTGAAAAATCTAGAAGGAACAAAATCGACGAATTTTTAAATTAGATCCCAGGAATTGGCAAGAAGTTTGGACTACAATGCAGTCCAATATCAAAGAAACAATCTTTGTGCACCCTTGGACGAACCAGCATTTAAATTTCCCAATGAATGAGCATCTCATCCTTCATTCTTGGCAACTCAATTTCACTCCCCTTCCCACAAGCTCCTCTACATCCATAAGTATGAAGCCTAGCCCCACCCATTGGGAGGCTCTGCAATCAGGATGCCACAAATTAAATTTTGATGGAGCCTCCAAAGGAAATTTGGGACCTGCAGGATATGGATCAGTCATTCGCAACAACAGAGGTGAAATCCTCCACATCATTGTCGGGAATCTAGGGCACAACACCAACAATGCTGCAGAAATCTTGGGACTCCTCTACAATTTGCAAGCAACCAAAGATCAAGGGGTTTTCCCCATCATAGAAGAAGGTGATTCACAGATTGTCATCAATCTCCTCTCCCATCTCCTCAATGGTGTAGACCCGGAGAAAATCTCCCCTAGCTGGAGACTTATGAACGGGATTTTTAGAATCAAATCCATTCTCCATCCACAATGGGTAATTTTTCCATCCCATGTTCGAAGAACAACTAATCAAGTTGTTGATATGTTGGAAAATTATGGAATAGATCTACAGGAAGGAGACTTCTCGTGTTCTCCCACCTCTTCTTCCACCCATTTCATAATGATCTCTTGCAGAAACATAGAAAACAACAAGGATCAACCCCCGGTTGGGGTGTTCTCAGGCTCAGCACATGGACAGACTAAGGGGAGGCCATCTAGCCATATTTCCATCCACTTGGAACCGGCTCATACTTTCCCCCCCTCGACCATCACCTCATGGGAATAAATCCCTCGCCACCATTCTTCAAACCTCACTCAAGGCCAACTTGTCGCATTCTCATGACGCTCATCTTCGTGGGAGATTTCATGGTGATGGGAATTACACCTCAATAGTTCTATCAGTAACTCAACAATGAAGATCCTAAGTCAGTTCTTGGGCACATCTAAACCTATTTTCTCCTTCGGCCTCTCCATATTCAACTCTCCCTAGTTTTCAATTTCTTCTTTTCCTTCTGGTGTGACCTCTACTTGGCCTCCTGGACTTCTAGTTCGTGCTTCTCTATTCAGGCTTTGTTGGTTTGGTCCAACTTCTTTCACTTTCTTTACGCTCTCCTTCCCAGGTTTCCTAGAGCCAACTCCATGCCTCGTCGTAGGGGAAAATCCAAAAGAGGGGCAGTCTGGTATGCAGCCAGAGGAAGGGTTGTGCCCGACTGTGGTTCTCCCCTTGAAATCGATGGAATCCTCAACTTGAATCATGTCGAAGGTCCCACGCCTTCTCTCCCTTTTTGTAAGGCCACCCTGGACCTCTCCCCGCTCTCAAATCAATATGCCTATCGAATTGAATAGTTTGACAACTTCGAAAATTTTCTTGGCTTCACTCCTCCTCCCCACTCCCCTCCTCATTGTCCTCCACCTCCACCTTCTCCCCTTCTCCACCCTCATCCTCCACCTCCACCTTCTCCCCTTCGCCACCCTCATCCTCCACCTCCAGCACTTCCTCTACTCCCTCCGTTTGTCCCTCCTCCTCCTTCGAATCTCTACTAACCCCCCTTCTCCCTTCAACTTGTGACATGTGTGCAGATAGAGCAGCTCTCATGGATTCCTTGGACAACCTCAAGAGTGGTTTAGGGGATGTCAAGACCACCTTACTTGAGTTTAAAATCAAGGAATCAGAGCATTGGAGCTACGTGCACCTCATGATTTCCTTCCTACAGGACCTCCGACAAGCCATATCAGACCGAGATAGGCTCGACAGAGGCAGCTTGCAGGTGCGCCAGCCTTCGCTGGGTCATGGCTTGATCCAATAATTAGTTAATCATGCTTTAGGTTTATGTTTTTTGTTTTATATCTATATCCATGGGAGGAAGGCTATCTCTGGGGAATAAATTCTCATTTTTTCTTCTCAGTTTAGCACTCATAATTATTCCCTACATGGCACTATAGTTTTATTTTTCTTCATGTTTTACAAATATATTTTGGACAAGTGGGAGGTGTGGTTTCCGACCAGGGCACTGCTTCCATGTTTGAATAGGCGAGATAGACATATGTAATTTCTTTCTTTTATAGGCTCTAATACAATTTTCTAACATACAAAAAAAAATAAAAAATTAGAATTGAGAGAACTCCTAATCACACCTATATTAACTAAAAATGACACCTTCAAAATTTAAAGTGTTTGACTTCATCCAACTAAAATCAATTTTTAAATTTGTTTGACCTTATTCAACTTAAACTTGATCAATGTGATTAAAGTGACTTCCTCAAGTTTTGCACTCTAAAAAAGGTTTTCACAAAGAGATTTAATCCCTCTCCATGCTTGATAGATCCAGGGTTAAGATGAATGTATGTTGGCTTAATACATTAATATTAAATTATTAAAAGTATTAGTATTATAAAATATATTAAGATATTAAAAAATGATAATATATTTTTGATATATTGAAAATTCCATATATTACGATCTCTAACCACCACTACACTAATTTAGTCGTATATTAATTGAATTAGGGTAAATCATTCTCAAAAAGCATGGAGAGAAGGGTTCCAATATCACCATAGTTTTGATGACTTAGGAGGTAGGGAATGTCGAAAATATTTTTAAATTG
>JZKD02S0022255.1:565717-578032 GCA_000966675.3 Picea glauca
TAATGGCACTGAATTTCTGATTTGTCAACCCATTCCTGAGTGCGACCTCTGCCTCGACCTCTATCATAGGAAGATCTTGCATGCGACTGATCTAGGTCTGCATGCGAAGCATTTTTGCGGCTAGGATCTGCCTCGCCAACCTCTTCCTCGTCCTCTGCATCTTCCACCACGGCCTCGACCTTTGCTTATGGTGGCTTGCGTTTGGAAAGCTGATTCCAATGAAGTGTTTTTTCTCTGCAATCTTGCCTCATGTGATAAAAGAGAGCCCAACAGCTGATCTATGGTAAGCGTAGTCAGATCCTTCGATTCCTCGATTGCAACAACAACCATATTAAATTTTTTAGGAAGGCTTCGCAATACCTTCTCCACAATTTTCTGATCGGGAATGCCTTCACCTTGACTTCAGATTTGATGGACGAGGTGCTTTACACTCATCATAAACTGGTCGACTGTCTCTGTATCTTTCATAGACATTGTTTCAAAGTTCCATCGCAAAGTTTGCAACTTGACGGTCTTCACTTTCTCGGTTCCTTGATAGATATTCATGAGAGTATCCCACGCTCCTTTGGCGGTGCTCTCACGTTCAATTTTCAGAAAGATGGACTCATCCACCCCCTGAAAGATAAGCCATAAGGCTTTTGCATTTTTCTTGACCACTTCTGTGTAAGTACGTCTCGCATCCCGATCCAATGCATCTCGATCTTCAGCTTTCAGCAAGGTAACTCCATCTTCGACAATCTCTAAGCATTCATGACAGCTCAAAAAAACTTTCATCTTGGATACCCAAGTGCTATGATTCAACCTGTTCAAAACAGGTGCTTGCATGAGAGCTTGGTTGCTCATGCTGACCATTTTCTGCTCAAAAAATTATATACCAGCGGCTAAAAAACAAATTGCACAGAAAAAAACAGATTTGCAATTCTTACAGAGTTTGCTGAAAAATGTTTTGCAATTCGGCAAGCTGGACAAAGGCTGGATCTGCAGCCTACTCTGATACCATGAAAAACGGACCTGCGGAAACAGAAAACGAAGTCGATAGAACAGAGAAACGGTTTTAACAGAACCGCAGAATAGAATGCATAAAACACCACACGGATCTCATTTTTTGAATTGATATATAAAGGAATTTACATGCAAGGAAATGCTCCTTAAACAACGAAGCGTCTAACAGTCTAACAACTCACTCAGCGATGAAAACAAGAAACCAAACAATTGACAGTTAACTAAACTAATCAAAGGAGCGATTTGCTCAATCAAAGGAGCGATTTGCTCAACTTATTCGTCTAACACCGGGTGGGTGCTGAAGCGAGTCTCTATTTCTCATTATCTTTTTTCTCATCATAATAAAAGATGAACAAAGTCTTCTGACTTCGGATATGATGACGCCTAGTGTTTATTGCAGTTAGTCGTGCAATGGAACGAGCTCCCAACGGTAGCATAGTGGCGCGAGCAGTATTTAGAGAGCAGTGTGAAGCATGATGCATCATCCATACCCAAGCCCAAGGATATGGGTTTGACATCGGCTATTTCTCTTTCTACGCCCAAACATGCTCTCAAGTCGCTCAATCATATTCAGGTCAATTCACCCAAAATACTCAGGTCATGTCGCCCACTTCTCCGCCCAATGGAAATAGAAATGAAGCATACATTCCTCATTTGGTTTCCATCGGCCCTTATCACCACAAGAGATCTGAACTTTATGAGATGGAGCGCTACAAACTGGCGGCTGTTGACAGATTTATGAAAAGAATTAACAAACGAGGCAAGTTTCAGTCCGTTGTCCTGGAGGATTTTAAGAATCGCGACTGGAAAATTCGGAGCTGCTATCACAAGTGTATTGATTATGAAAAAGAAACCTTGGCATGGCTCATCTGAGAAGAAGGAAGGGGATGGGACGGGCGAAGAACCCTTCGTTAAGAACATGTTGCCCACGCGAGACCAACAATTCTTCTTTAATGTTATACGAGTCTTTAAGCCAGGAGGTAATCGAAATTCATTTAAATAAAACCTAGATCAAACAACAAAAGATTTCACCAACATTTAAAGTATTTTTCTTCATGTGATAAGAGGAATAGGATTAGGGTTATGGTTATATTAGTATAATCACAATAAAGGTTAGTAACATATTTCATTTACAAATTTTAATTAAGGTTTACAAATTTTAATTAGAATTTATGTTAGAGTTTGTAGATTAATTATATCTTTCGGTGTTTATCAACCACATAATTGTGGTTGTGATAGTTATATTGAAAGCGAGGATGCATTTACGATGGTGGATTTACAGCGCAGTCAAACCTCCTGAGCGTCGGAGTGGCATTATTCTTGGTCGGTGATAATTTTGATTCGTTTTTTTCACTTGTTGCAGTGGAACTATATGAGCCAGCAGAGGCAAGCCAAAGGGGGAGGGATGATTGTACGCGATAATGTACTATTTGGGGTGGTGCAACTTGACAGCAGGAGGTGCAACAAAAGGCCGTGATCTCCAATAATGTGAGATTCAAACGATGACAGAGGGGCTGAAAACCTATGCTCGGTTGACAACTGGAGTGATAAGGACATAATATACGTGTCCAGAAACTGGCATTGAAAACGCATCCTACACACTTCATTACTTCGGCAATCGGCTCATAGTCGATATCTCAAACAACTTGCGTAGACAAGTCAATAAGAAAGTCTATGTGGCAATAGGTTATATGTCCAAAATTGGAAGATAGTTTTTAATGATGACATAGATTAATGGGTTTCTCAAAACCTGTCAACTTGTTGATAAATTTTCTATAAAACCTATTGTTAAAATATGCTTCCCCATAATTAATTTTAAATTTTATATGATTAGACAATATTTATTTTGTGAAATACATAATCTATATATTATTTTTAGCGATTTAACTTATACCATTGTTTTATTTTCTTATTATTTTTTCCAAAATTAAATTTAATAAAAAAATTAACATGATAATGGAAAATCATCATTTATTTAAGAATATGGATTATCATGATTTATTTATTTATGATGATGAATGATCATAATTTTAAGAATATAACGATGAAAAATCATTATTTAATAAAAGACTTAGTGTGACAATGAAAAATAATGATTTATTTAAAAATATGGATTATCATGATTTATTTATTTATGATGAGGGATAATCATAATTTTAAGAGTATGGCTAGGAAATATTTATTTTGTCAAATATATTACATAACAACTTGTATTTTTAGTGATTTGACTTTTATTATTGTTTTATTTTTTCATTATTTTTTTAAATTTTTATTTTTAGTGATTTGACTTTTATCATTGTTTTATTTTTTCATTATTTTTTTTCGAGGTTAAATTTAATAAAAGATAAAAGATTTAGTGAAATGATGGAAACTAATGATTTTATTTTTTTATATTTTTTTTCCAAGTTAAATTTATTAAAAAATTTAGTGAGGTGATGAAAAATCATGATTTATCTAAAAGTATAATAATCATGATTTATTTATTTATGATGATGAATAATCATAATTTTAAGAGTATGGTTAGATCATATTTATATTTATTTTTAGTGATTTGACTTTTACCATTGTCTTATTTTCTCATTATTTTTTCTCAAAGTTAAATTTAATAAAAGATTTAATGTCATGATGGATAATCATGATTTATGATTTTTATTGGACATTTTAAAGCATATTATTAACAAAAATTATTTTTAACATAATATTAATAAATAATTAATTTAGATCACATTAATAATAGTTATGGTTAGAGCTAAGTTATCTATGTATAAGGCGTGCACATATCTATATTAGAAGTTATCACTTATTTTCTAATGTTATGAAGTGTATCATTCATCGTTGATACTCATTTCATCAAACATATAATGTGTTCTTGATATTCATTACCTCTTTGCGCATGGGGATTATTGACCTAATTGTATCAATGCAAATGGATTGAAACTTTTAGCCTTGACCACTCTTATTGAAAGCTTATAAGTGGGAGTCAAACATATAATTTATTCTTGATATTCATTACCTCTTTGCGCATCAAGACTATTGACCTAATTGTATCAATGCAAATGGATTGAAACTCTTATCCTCGACCACTCTTATTGAAAGCTTATAAGCGGGAGTCATTTATTTTATTAGTTTGAAAATGATCTTGATGTTATCATTATATTTGGTGGAGAACTGGTCCAAAGAATATATCTATTGAGTATAAGGGTTATTCATATCGTCTCATTTTTTTATGACCTCTTCTAGAATTTGATAAAGTCAAAATTGTTGAAATTACTTATTTTGATTGTAAAATTGTAAGTTTATTCATTGAGTGGATTAATGTACCCACTATAGTTTAATATTGCAAATTTAAATGGGTGATATTGTACTTTTAGGAAGATCATATTTTCACATGTGAATTTATACTGTTTACATGCTAGGAAAAGTGTCAGGAAGAGGGGTAGAATGAGCTCATTATCCCATGTCATATATCTTCATTATGAGCTTGTTTTTATGAAACATGTCAGACAAGTATTTACAACATTGACTTTTAGTTTTGTTATTCAAAGAACAAATATTTATTGGTTTGTTTAAACTACTTTTATAGTCCAAGTTTACTACGTTTATTTTTGAATTTTTTTTGGAGGCAAGGTTCCAAAGCACATCTTGTTAGAATAATGTAGATGTGCTAGTTTCACCATAGAAAATGCTACACCATTGTCACCCATACATAGGCACAAAATCCATCCCGGAAGACCTTAACCTTTTACATAAATAATTATTTTGGGAAGCCACACAATAACCAACAGATGACCAAGAGAGTGCACCTTCTCCAAGGGTAGTGCAGAAGAGAAAGTTTTGGAAAGACTGAACAAGAAAAAAATGTACAACTGCAAATACTACTTCTCCTCCTCCAAACTTTCGTATTGTTTCTGGTTTCCTGAATGTGAGTGAGTGAGTGAGCAAAGGAGACAAGACATCCTCTAGTTATAGTGGTTCTAGTCACTAGTCCGGGATGATTTGTCTTCCTGGAGGATAATATCATAATATTATATATTTTGTTGAGCTGTAGGAATCGTAATATTATCTTAATAGGATATCTAGCAGCAACTTGAATCTTTAGTCCATTGAAGATTACATCTAGTCCTATTCCCACATGATCAAGTCTATTTGATCAATCTTGGAATATCAACACGATGTTGCAAACATCAATACTCCCCTAGGGAAACATTTGCATTCCTACCAAGCTTGTACCAAACAGAGACTTAGTGAAAATTCTAGTTATCTTTGCATCTATGGATAAGTGATGGAGCCTCACTGCTCCTTCCTTCACCATGTCTCTGATGAAGTCCTGCAATATCCTTCATCTCAAATTCTGAAGTCAACTCCCTCTATCTGAGAGAATCCTTGCACGCTTTCATATGTTGCATGCCCCTTTGCATCCTGCAAATTGTCATGAAATCAAGTTGGCTTCTTCTTGATCAATGACTCCCTCTAAGTCCTTTCAAGTCTGTTGTTCTTTTTTTCATATATTTCTTGTTCCTAACCTAGAACTAGGGGCTCCTGTACTAGGGATAATGACCCTTCTAACAAATATAAGAAGTATGGTCTCTCGTACTAGGATAATAACCAAGATGGATTCCCATATGAATAGTAACCAAAATGGCCTCCTATACTAGGATAATAACCAAACCAAAAATAAAAATGGACTCTCGTACCAAGGAAAATAGTTCAATATAAAAGAAAAATAATTAAAATGACTAAATTATACTTACAATGAGATTTGTAGACATTCTCATGATGTATTTAGTAGAAATAATTGTCGTCACATTTGGTCTTCTTCTGTGGATGTTCATCAACTATCGATGCATGTTTCATTTCTTTTCTTTTTCTTTGAGGACAATCTCTAGCATAGCGACCAAAATCATCACAAATCTGGCATTGGATCTTTGAAAGATCCTTCTTCTTTCTTGACAGTCTTTTATTTTTCTTCTGGAATTTTTCTTTCCCTTTTCGAGCATTGACTACAAATGCTTTATCTTCTTCTTTTTCTTCTTCTGAGATTTTTTGCAAGATCTTTTTGGATAGCATCCAAGTTTCTTCTTGAACACAATCAAACCATAAGTGGTCAAACTTGGGTAGATTTTTACATCCGCAAATTTTCTGAATAAATGGATCCCATGAGATTGGCAATACATTAAGAGATATAGTGACAAGTTCTGTGTCTAGAAATTCATATCCAATAGCTTAAAGTTGATCTCTTATTTCAGATAATTTTGTTAAATACATGTTGATTGAATCTACTTTGACATCTTGATGCATCGGAGGTGATTTCTCAAAGCTAACTTTCTGCTAATGTTTTTTTCTTTCAAATAATTTTACCAAGGCATTGTACATTTTCTTGGCAGTCTTTAGTTCTGCAATATGCGGAATCATATGCTCTCTAACAAAATCTACCAACATTATTTTCATCATTACTTCTTTCATCTTGTTCTTGACCTTCTCTTCATCTTCTACTAGCTCAAGAATGTCCTCGTTTATGTAGTCCAGAAGATCATTTTCTTATAAGATAAGAAGTAACTTAATATTATATTCTATTAATTTGGTGGCACCTTCGAATATGTATTATACTTTGAAAATTTTCTTCGTGATTGTTTTGACTTTTTACCTTGGCCAGTCAAACTTTGACTTTGACCCAAAAATACAACGTTGACATTTTTTGTGGCTGAGGGTACCATGAGATGCAATCGGATAGGGAAAACTAGAATATCCAAGAATTGTGCCAAAATATTCACTTAAAGTTCCTGAAAAATCAGGTTAGTGTTTGTTTCCACTGCAAGATCAGAAACCCTAGCAACATATTTACCTTCGAGTGGTTAGACTGTTCCAAAGGTGGTGTGGGCCCGTAACTTGTTAGAATAATGTAGATGTGTTCATTTCACCATAGGAAATGCTACACCATTGTCAGCCATCCATAAGAAAAAAATCCACCCCCAAGCACTTTAACCTTTGACAGAAAGAATGATTCCAGGAAGACAGACTAGAACAAGTAGGAAACCAAAAGAGAACACCATCTCCAAGGGTAGCGCACAAGAGAAAGTACTGGAAATACTAAACAAGAGAAAACCGTACAACTGCAATTGTTGTTGCTCCTCCTCCAAACTTGTGCATTGTTTCTGGTTTCTTGAGTGACAGTGAGTGAGTTAACAAATGAGGCAAGATGCCCTCTATTTATAGTGGTTCTAGTCACCATTCTGGGCTAACTTGTCTTCTTGGAGGATAATATCTTAAGGTTATATATTTTGTTGAGCCGACATTGTTGGAGTTACTTCACACACACCTATGATTTCTTTTTCCTAAGGTTTTTATTTGTTTATTAGTTATAATTAGTCATTATTTAGTCTCCTATTACTTAGGAGAGAATATTCCATCTGGAGAATATTCTCTTTCAGTTCACACTTCAATTTGACTAGTTGAGTTGAGTTTAGATGTTGCATTGGGATCATCACCATGCAACATTGGGATCATCACCATGCTAATTCGACCTTGCCTTGGTATCATCACCAAAGTGGCACATTAGTCTTGATTCCTTGAGTTAACTCCTCAATACTTTATGTTCAGTCAGTTAACTGAAGACTAGTTGACTAGTTAACTCAACCAGGTGGCAGTTCACTCCCATAATTGCCTGAGAGACTAGAATAGGTGGTAGTTCACTCCCGTAACTGATGGTGTGTGTCCAGATTACTCTAGACCACCACTATGGTGAATTGGTTCACCTCAAGTCGAACTCATTGAGTTATACAGAGTATATCATGTGTAAATTATTCATTATTCACAATGGTTAATGAGAATTATTTTCGTTCTTTCTCTCCTTCTTCTTCTTTTTCCAATTCTCTCTGCAAATGTGTGTATCATTGTTTAGCTAGATATGTTCTATGTAGGTAAACACATTTACATGGTATCAGAGCCAAAGGACTGCTAAGCAAATTCTACACCAATTTTTTTTGCAGGTACAAAAGATTGAAGACAACGGAAAGATGGAATTCCAAAAAGAATTCATTCTACACCTTACAACTATTTTGCATGGAAGGAGAAAATAACCATACATATATGATCCAAAGGGTTGTATAGGTTAACCATGAATACAAATACAGAGCCTACATCAGCCATAGAAAAATCCAGGTACTTAAAATGCATGGATGAGGCACTCGAAACAATTTGCAGTCTTTGTTCTCCCTTTCTCCTTTTTCATATATCTTCCTGTAAGACTCCCAGTGAAGCTTGGACTATATTGGAAGGGATATTTGGAAAACAGGATGAGATGAGGGGACACATGCTGGAGGTGGAGCTACTCACATTGGATCCAAAAAGATTCAAGAATATCCAAGATTTCTTTACAAAATTCAAGGATTTACTGTCGCAACTCAAAGCTTGCAGGGTTGATAAATCGAAGGAGGAGAAACAAATCGTTCTCACCATTCTCTCCAAGCTTGGTCCTAAATTCTATGTATTTGTATCCACATTCCATATTGTCAGATTTGCCTCTGGAGCCACCTGGAAGATGCCTTCTCTTGAGGAATTTATCGAATCCTTGACACAAGAGCAAACGAAGCTCATCAACATGGGCGTAATCAAAGGCCCAAGGGTGCATGCACTCACTGTAAATGATGGTAGCCACAAATATCAGAAATCTAAATATAAAGATAAGCGAAAAGCTCATGCACATATGAAGAAGGAAGGGTACACAAAACCCTTCACCGATGCCTCTGGATCCAAAGGCGAAAAGGAAAGAAGATAGAAATGCACATACTATCACAAAGGATTCCATTCGGAATCTGCATGCATGCAAAAACAAATAGATCTAATGTCTCAGATACATCAGAAAAACAACCTTGGAGATCGCGTCCCCGAGGATGCAAAGAAGAAGAATCCAGAAGATCTGAATTCCAAGAAAGACAATTCTAGCTATGCCTTGATTGAAATCAACTCCTCTCCTGATTCTTGGATTGTAGATTTAGGAGCATCACATCACATGGTTTCCTCAGAAGTAGTCTATTCTTCTTTGGATGCATGCAAAGTTCCTCCTATTCTGATGGGGGACAACTCTTCTATCAAAGTCACCGACAAAGGAAGGATTGAACTCACCAACGAAAGCTTCGAGAACATGCTGCATGTTCCCAAGCTTTCTGTCAACCTTCTCTTCGTGTATCAGATGACGAATTCTGGCACAGAAAAATAAAGTCATATTCACACCAAATTCCATTGACAAATACAACATGCAAACCAACTCCAGGGTTTCTACTTGTGAGGTAAATCACCAGTCTAGATTGCATACATTTTCTAAATTCATTGAACTTGATTTTGCTTTACTACTTACTTATGCTGATGAAAGTAGTAGGATATGGCATGAAAGGTTTGGAAATTTGAATTTCATATACATGCAACATCTTAGCAAGCATAGATTAGTTGATGGTCTACTAGACATCCTCTTCTCCAAGGGAGTATGTGAAGGATGTGTTCTTAGAAAATACCCTCAAGATAAATTCGTCAAAGGAAAGTCTTAGTGAGATTCTGCACCTTTAGATCTGATCCACAGTGACCTCATGGGTCCTTTTCCACATCAATTGATCATCAAAGAGAGGTTTGCTCTCATTTTTGTTGATGATTTCTCACGTTTTACTTGGATCTACTTTCTCAGGCAAATATCCGAGGTCTTTCAACACCTAAAAGATTTCAAAGATTTGGTTGAGACACAGTCCGGAAAGAATATCAAAGTCCTTTGAACGGATAATGGGGGAGAGTACGTGAATCATGACATTCATAATATTTTCCATGAGGCAGGGATTCATTTGCAGCATACATTTCCCTACACTACTCAGCAAAACGAATTTGTTGAGCGGAAAAACAGATCTCTAAAGGAGATGGCATCTTGCATGTTGCATGCAAAGTCAATACCACAAAGACTATGGGCCGAAGCACTTAACTGTTCAACATACATCCAAAATAGATCTCCTCATAGATCTGCTAAGGATAAGACCCCCCTACAAGGCTTGGAGTGGCCTGAAACTGGAAGTGACCCACTTTCGCATTTTTGGTTCTCATGCATGGGCCTACATTCCCTCTGAAAAGAGGAAGGCACTTGATCCATAGAGCACTGAGTGCATTTTTGTTGGATACCCTAACGGAGTGAAGAGAAATTGGATTATTTATCTTTCCTTGGACCAGATCATCATTGAGCATAGTGTCCAATTCGAGGAAAGTGTCTCGCATGTACCTCAGCAGCCACATGCAGACACCTTCACTCTTCCACCTGTCTGAGATGATGAGCATGCACATGTTGACTCTTCTTCAGATGAGAGTCATGATTCAGAGGACTTAGATGATTCAGAGTCAGTACAATCAGATGCAAATTCAAAGCATCTAGATGCAGTTGCAGAGCCAGAGCAGAGGCCCAAGTGGGCATAGACTACTCTTCAGGATGCAGGTGATCTCGTCGGTGATACAACCATTACTAAGAGGACTCGATATGATTTTGAGGAGCCTCCTGTTGCACTCACTTTCACTGAACCATTTCCTTCTAGGCATCTTTTCTTGGTTCAGTCTTCAGATCCACAGTCTTATGGCGAGGCTACTGGAAATCCCTTTTGAGAATCCACCATGCAAGAGGAATAGAACTCCCTCCTCGAGAACCAGACTTGGGATCTGCTTCCCCTTCCATCTTGGAGGAAACTTGTTAGATGTAGATGGGTCTACAAGACCAAGAGCGCAACGGATGGACAAATCAATAGATACAAAGCTAGGCTTGTCGCCAAAGTCTTTCAGCAGGTTCACGGTATTGACTATGATGAGACCTTCACTCCAGTAGAAAAGATGGATTCCATACGATTGGCACTTGCCATTGCGACAACCAAGGGATGCGAAGTCCATCATATGGATGTGAAGAATGTATTTCTTCACGGTGATCTCTCTGAGGAGATCTACATGGAGCAACCCTAGGGATTTATGCAGGACTCATCTTTGGTCTATCGACTGAAGAACTCACTTTATGGCCTCAAGTAGCCTCCAAGGGCATGGTATGCCTAGATAGACTACTACTTGTTGTCACAGAACTTTAACTTTGTACATTGTAAATTAGACCTAAATGTATACATGCTCAGGACGACTGATTCACTTCTACTTTTAGTTCTGTATGTCGATGATTTGCTAATCACCTGTTGCTCGACTTCAACGATTGTTGTAGTCAAGAGGATTCTTCATGATAGGTTTTTGATGATGGACATGGGTCCGCTACACTTCTTCCTTGGACTTGAGATCAGTCAGGATGCATCAGGCATCAAACTGTCTCAAGCCAAGTATGCACGAGATCTCCTTGAGAGATTTCACATGATAGACTAAAAGTCTTCTCCGACTCCTTTCCTATTAGGAGTCAAACTTGAGGATGGCAGGGAGACTCCACTGGTTGATAGCACACTATACAGACAGCTAGTGGGGAGCTTGTTGTATCTCACACCCTCCAGATCAGACCTCTCATATGCAGTTGGCGTAGTTTCTAGGTTCATGCAGGGGCCTCATGAGCTACATTGGAAAGTTGCAAAGTGTATCCTTTGATACGTTCAGGGCACCATCATTTTTGGGATTCATTATGAAGCAAACTCTACATTATATCTCATTGTTTTTAATGATTCCGACTGGGCTGGTGATAGCATTGATCGCAAGTCCACATCTGGTTACTCACTCAGTCTTGGTTTCAGGCCTATATGTTGGTCAAGCAAGAAACAAGATACCATTGTTTTATCTTCAGCGGAGGCAGAGTATAGAGGGGTAGTTAACATAACCATTTAGTCTATGTGGCTACACCATTTTCTCATTGAGTTGGGCATTCAGTTTCATCGATCGATCGTCATCTGGTGTGACAACCAGAGCACTCTGAAGTTCTACAGAGATCCAGTTTAGAGGTAGAGGATGAAGCACATCGAAATCCACATGCACTACATCCGGGACTTGGTACACGAGGGGATTATCGACTTGCAGTTCTTTCCTTCAGCAAATCAGATGAAAAACATTTTCACCAAGACCTTCACTGAACAAAAATTCCATTCTCTGCGAGGTCGTCTTGGAGTGAATGACATAGTTGCCTAGCAACTATAGTTCTTCTTTTTTACATACTTTGTACCTTGAGGGGGGGGGTTTCCCTTGAGGTTTTCCCTCTTTCCTCACTTTAATTTCAGTGTATCTTTTGTACTTGGGTACCTAACATGGCCTCGTTGCCGAGACCCAATCTTTATTTTCACCATAGTGATGTTCAGGGGGGGTGTTGGAGTTACTTCACACACACCT
>JZKD02S0022255.1:599191-614717 GCA_000966675.3 Picea glauca
AAAACTGCAGGCACAGGCACATTCTGAGCCTCTGCAATTAACCTAAACTTCCATGTTTGAAAGAACGATATCACCAATAATATAGTGCCCAGTGTAAACGCCGAAACTAAAGATCAAGACCTCACCATGGCCGGATCCTGTTGAAAGTCAGATTGCAGAACAAGGATTAGACATTCAAAAAATAAGTAAAACCATGGACGTTATAAGCATTATTCGACTCAGAATGTGGAATCATAACAGAACAAAGGCCATACTAAAAATAGAAATAAAACCATCGATGTTATGAAGATCATTAGACTCAGACAGTGGAATCATAATCGCACGCGGTGCTAAGAGATTGAAATGCTTACATATAACTGTGCCGTGAGAAAATTTCTATGTTGTAGGTGAGAATTAAAACCTTGTGGCCATGGCTCCAACAACATATCTGGAACAACATTTAATCTGTGAATAGGATGTTGCCGATTATGACCTCACAACTTCGTCCGACGGTAAGTGGATTAATGACAGTTAATGGAAACCTACCGTCTGCTTGCAGATGATGTGAGGCCAAGAACGTGATATGTGCATTCATGTAACATCAGAAGGAAAACTATATGTACTGGACCTGCGCTGGCCAGAGGATGAAAACAAGATCAGGGTAGACGTGGCTACCTTTACTTCACTAATTCTAGCCCAAACTTCGCATCAAAACAAGCATGCTTACCTAATCTCTGTGCACGTTATCTGGATGTAACTAACTAAAATAAATACCTCATGTTTGTGTGACCCAATCTCCATTGTTATCCTTACCAAAAAAATCCTTATCCTTTCTAAATATGTATGTAGACTCATGTATGCATCATTTTCAGGTTGGAAATGGAAATATTATTTACTTATTTTGTGGATCAACATTTTAAAAAGTGTGTATTGTCAATATGATATACACATCTAAAATCAAATAATAGTATACAAATTAGTTGGATGTAACATGGGTAAAGAGTTCACAAAGAGTATCCCATCTTGTTTGAAATGAACAAATTGTTGGATGTCGAATGTGGAAAGAATTCATTTGAATATTCAAACAGTATTCTATTTTCTCACTTGTTATATAGGTTTTAAAATCGTCAAAATCATAATTTTAATTATAATATAATTATTTTAATTTATTAAATATTTTATAGTAATTATAAAAATTATAATATATTATTTAGTATCATATAATTTCCTTTAATTTATATTTTTATATAATATTAATTTAAAATTGACTATGGGTCAAATTAGGAAGAGTCATTCAAATTAGGAAGAGTCATTCTTTTTTATATATTTTTAAATTATAACTAAAGGATTACTATAAATATTCAATATATTTTAAACTTATAATTAAAGGATTACTATAAATGTTCACTTGAGAATAATATGATTATAAATATTCAAGATTACTATAAATGTTCACTTGACAATAATATGATTTTAGGTATATTTTTATGAAACTATCTAAAATGTTATGTGTAAAGAAGGTCGATACATACAATAAATCGCTAGAAGAGGGATCACGGATCATCTAGCATATTAAAATGGTTGTTAAATCAATATAATTTTTCAATATATATTCAAAGTGTTGAAAGAAAATAAATTCTGAAGTTATCTGAACGATACAAATTTATTCATTTGTCAAATTAGTTAATACTTATTGAATATGTCACAACAATACGGTTTTGGGAGTTGAATCGGCTTCAAAAGTTAGAATTTTCTGTGGGAGTTCAACCGGTTTCGAGAGTTAGAATTGTAGAGTACTAGGTAGAAATAATGCAACAAAGAGAAACAATGTAAACATTCAAGCATATAAATCAAAGAGTTCATTAACCTAGCGAAACAATGTAAACATTCAAGCATATAAATTAAACAGTTCATTAACCTCATTAACCTATGGCATAGGTATTAGAACTGGCATAGGTATTTGAACAGTCGGATTCTTGACTGGTTGAACTCCCTCATAGTTACTCGAATGTTAAATTATGTCATCATTTCAACAATTTTTGCTTGGACAACAATTTACCTAATACCCTTTTCAAGTTTATTCATCACCTTTTGTGCAAGTCAAGAGAAGCCAAACATCTCTTTCTAGCAATATTGGTTATGTTAACATGTCTGTACATTTTTCTCCAATATGGACCACTCCACCTCCACTGAATCAACATAACCACAAACTAAATCACTACAACCACTAGGTGATACTCATGCTTCTAAGATACTGAAGCACCCATTTTCATTCTCTTTACTTAGCTTTTCCATGTGTTCACTAATAACACCAATTGAACATTCCATGGCAAGCATTGACCTTCTTACTATACTTGCATAAGGTACACGAAACATGGGTGAGCGCATGAAGTTGGTGGATAAAAAAATGACAAGGGGATCGGCTGGAACACGTGCACATGTAAGGGGATCAACTGGAACATGTGCACATTCTTAAGAATGTGTGTGCATTCCTAGGAACTCAAACATGTTATTGTTGTGCCCTTTTGAAAGGAACCATGGGCATGATTTCTGTCACTTTGGACACCACACCTCACGTTTTCCTTTGATTGAAAAAGTAAAGAGTAGGAGTAGAGGAGCCAAGCACATTATCTTGCCACTTTGTCCAACTCAAGTAGGTATGCTTGATTTTTTATGTTATCATGAAAAATTGGATTGCGTTCAACATGTAAAAAACGTGAGGATGTTTTGTATCCGCTAATCAAAGGGATTGGTCTATAAGTAATATGCCAACTAAGACTTGAAGAAAAATAAACAATTATTTCAATAATCTTCATTTTTTATTTGAATTTCTCTCTAGCCCCATTTGAATTAATTTTTTCCTTATAAACCCATTTGGAACCCTATAAAATTTATTCATTTAGGATACTACACAAGCTCCCATGTTTGGTTCTTCATCATTGCATTATATTCTACATTCATGGGTTTTTTCTAATCTTTCTTTCCTCTAGTTTCCTCAAATGAAATTGTTGTTTGTAATATCTTTGTCATAAGTGCACTTGTTAAGTTGCCTTATTAAATTACAACAAATATTATTAAGATGGAACCCATAGACAATGAAACACAAGAAAACCAAAATGCAGAAAACCCCAACCCACCACAACCACCAAGCATAAACACATAGAGTGATGATGAGTTGGCCAATTTGAGATCACTTGTCCATGAATTAAGGGGCACAAGAGAACCTAGACTATTGTCCTTGTCCACTTCATTGAACGCCATTGTATTGTCCATTGCAAGTTCCCAAGGGAAATCAAATACTATTTATGAATATAGTGCTAGAATGTTTGAGTTTTACAGGACTTGACTAGATAGAAACCAAGTCAGAGACTTGGGTATTTATTTGATGTCAGCTTTTATTGATCTTGAACTAGACAAAAAACACCTATCAAGAAGAAACATATTTGTATGGACTAGTGCATCCACCCATAATTTATTGAAAACTGGATGGATAGGTGGTTCATGGTTTTTGATAAACCTCCCTATAATAACAAGGAGGTGCCTTTATGTTTTTTGAGAAAATTGTGGGAACAATTTATTTTGGGTCACCATGTGAACTACTTAGACATTGGTGATTTCCAGAGGGTGGGTTGGGGGTCTGCATAGGACTAAGAGAGTTCTAGGCATCATCCCATGTTAGGTCCTTGTCCTCACAAGAGAAGGACTAACCCCCCTAACCTACATCCTCTTGTTGCAGAGGGCTTGCGGGTAGGAACATGTAGATTTATCATGCTTGAATCAGAGTCTAGTATAGCATGTTATTTTTGTTACACTTTCTCGACAGGAGGTGCTTGTTGATGACATTGATAGAGGGGTCAGACCTTCATCCCCTAGAGAAAAGTGCAATGAGGAGAGGGCACATGGATAGAGCATTTGTTCATGTGAGAATCACATATGCTCAATTTGTGACTAGACTTGCTATTGGCCTATGGAATCTAGTATGTAAGGTGTACACCCTTGTGTCTTCCCGACCTTGATGTCTAAATCCAGCTCGAGCTATTAGGGTGCTATCTCTGTATCTGGTTCAGCCCACACCGGGGGGCATTAATAAATAAAGTGTATTATAGTAATACACTTTATCTATTAATGCCCCTGGTTGACACCGGAACTTCATGGAGGATGTTAGTATCCTAACCATCTCTATGTTCTTCATCATTATATATTTATATAATATTCTCCGTATTTATTTTGATATTTTATTGTATGATGTTTTGCAGTTTCTACATCCCTATAGATAACCCTCTACATCGATAGATGCATCAGTGTTTGTCTCCACCACTAATGCAGCAATAAAGGAAGCATGTTCATTCGATGTACCACATACATAGGTATGTGTCACATTGGATAAATTCACCATATTGATTTCTTTATTTTTGGACATCCTAAAATTTATAATTTTCTTTTGTTTCTACAGGTTGCAGGACCAAGGGATGCCAAGCAATGTCCACCTGGGATGGACAAGTCATTGTATCATGTGTTGAGTTAAATCTCATTTAAATCTCAAATTTGTTGTATTTATGTTGTTAAATTTTACTGTTTGGTACTAATAATATTATTATTAATAGGCTATTTATATTTTCACCAGTTAGAGTATTATTCTAGTCCTTGGTCACCCGACCATCGATTTTGGGTTACTTGTTTCCAGGACAAGCGTTAATCCATCACTTGTATAGCTTGTGGGGGTTCATTGTCACCTAGCCCCGCCATCTTTCATATTCCATGCATCCTTAGTGGATGCACCCACAAGCCACCCACCCACACCACCTATTCCCTTGAATCCATCCATAGTGGATGCACCCGTATTCCAACCACCCACCCCCCGCCCAATATTTCCATATGTGTCATCCATCAAGGTTGCCACAATAGATTTTTATTTCGAGCAGGTTGTACAGTCGAGCACTCCACCTTCCAGTTACTCTCCATCGATTCCCAAGATATTCAAGTTATATATATATATATATGATTTTCCTTCACTCATGGAACTCTTAATAATACCACATTTCATTGTTTATTAGGGTTTGGAATAATTAATGATCCCCTCCTCATATTACATGTGTAAGCTTGGGAGAGATTAATTCAGTGAAGTAATTTCATATTAATTGTACAATGTACACATTTGTCTAGGTATAAATATGAATGAACATAAATTGAAGGACAATAAAAAATTTTAACCATTAGTTATGAGTTTTGCGTTTGATGGAGAATATTGAACATCAAATTATAGCATTATGGAAATAAATAAAACCCTAATGAGCACTGTAAAGATAAAATTTAATTAGATATGTGTGTGAAAGAGGAATTCATTCTACACTCACATATGAATCTATCTGTCAACACATAGGATACATATGTTGCCCACAATTTCTTAATGGAGACAAGCTAATGAAGTTTCTATTTTGGAATATTTATAGGGGGAAAAACCACTCAATAAAGAGACTAGGGATGAACATGAACTTTATTATGATAAACAAATGAGTAGATCCATATAAATGAATTTGGAGAAGAGATTCAAGATGTGTTGATATTATGGTAGTCGCGAGAGGTATTAAACTCCATATATAACCTTTGAATAAAATAGAATATTACAGAAGCAAGAGAAACCCTAAACCGATGTGTGAAAACCCTAGAAAACATGTCTGTAAATGTGTTGACCTGCACAGAATAGATCTATATAAACAATGATACACACATTTGCAGAGAGAATTGGGAAAAGAAGAAGAAGGAGAGAAAGAATGGAAAGAATTCTCATTAACCATTGTGAATAATGAATAATTTACACATGATATATTCTGTATAACTCAATGAGTTCGACTTGAGGTGAACCAAGTCGCCATAGTGGTGGTCTAGAGTGATATGGACACAAACCAACAGTTACGGGAGTGAAATGCCACCTATTCTAGTCTCTCAGACAGTTACGGGAGTGAATTGCCACCTAGTTGAGTTAACTAGTCAACTAGTCTTCAGTTAATTAACTGAACAGAAAGTAGTGAGTAGTTAACTCAAGGAATCAAAGCTAATGCGCCACTTTGGTGATGATACCAAGGAAAGGTCGAATTAACATGGTGATTATCCCAATGTTGCATGGTGATGATCCCAATGCAACATCTAAACTCAACTCAACTAGTCAAACTGAAGTGTGAACTGAAAGAGAATATTCTCCAGGTGGAATATTCTCTCCTTAAATATAGGAAACTGTATAATGACTAATTATGACTAATAAACAAATAAAAACCTTAGGAAAAAAAATCCTAGGAGTGTGTGAAGTATCTCCAACACCCCCCCTGAACATCACTATGGTGAAAATAATGATTGGGTCCCGGCAACGAGGCCATGTTTGGTACCCAAGTACAAAAGATACACTGAAAATAAAGTGAGGAAAGAGGGAAAACCTCATGGGAAAATGCCCCCCTCAAGGTACAATGTATGTAAAAAAGAAGAACTATAGTTGCTAGGAAACTGTGTCCTTCACTCCAACATGACCTCGCAGAGAATGGAATTTCTCCTCAGTGAAGGTCTTGGTGAAAATGTCTTTTGTTTGTTCTGTTGAAGGACATAACTGTAAGTCGATGATCCCCTCGTGTACCAAGTCCCGGATGTAGTTCATGTGGATATCGATGTGCTTCGTCCACTGCCTCTGAACTGGATCTCTGCAGAACTTCAGAGTTCTCTGGTTGTCACACCAGATGATGATCGGCCGATGAAATTGAATGCCCAACCCCATGAGAAAATGTTGTAGCCACATAGCCTGAATGGTTATGTTAACTAACCCTCTGTACCCTGCCTCGACTAAAGATAGAGAAATGGAAGATTGCTTCTTGCTTGACCAACAGATAGGCTTGGAACCAAGACTGAGTGAGTAACCGGATGCGGACTTGCGATCAATGTTATCGCCATCCCAGTCAGAATCAGTAAAACCAATGAGATCTATTGTAGAGTCTACTACATAATGAATCCCAAAGGTGATGGTTCCCTTTACGTATCGAAGGATACGCTTTGTATCTTTCCAATGTAGCTCATGTGACTCCTGCATGAACCTGGAAACTGCGCCAACTGCATATGAGAGGTCTGGTCTAGAGTGTGGTAGATACAACAAGCTCCCCACTAGCTGTATGTACAGTGTGCTGTCAACCAGTGGAGTCTCCCCGCCATCCTCAAGTTTGACACCTGATAGGAAAGGAGTCGGAGAAGACTTGCAGTCTGTCATGTGAAATCTCTCAAGGAGATCTCGTGCATACTTGGCTTGAGACAGTTTGATGCCTGATGCATCCTGACTGATCTCAAGTCCAAGGAAGAAGTGTAGCATACCCATGTCCATCATAAAAAACCTGTCATGAAGAATCCTCTTGACTGCAGCAATCGCTGAATTCGAGCAACTGGTGATCAACAAATCATCGACATACATAACTAAAAGTAGAAGTGAATCAGCCATCCTGAGCATGTATACATTTGAGTCTGATTTACAACGTATAAATTTTTGTGACAACAAGTAGTATTCAATCTTGGCATACCATTCCCTCAGAGCCTGCTTGAGGCCATAAAGTGACTTCTTCAATCGATAGACCAAAGATGAGTCTTGCATAAATCCTTGGGGTCGCTCCATGTAGATATCCTCAGAGAGATCATCGTGAAGAAATGCATTCTTCATGTCGATCTGATGGACTTCCCATCCCTTGGTTTCCGCAATGGCAAGTGCCAATCGTATGGAATCCATCTTCACTACTGGAGTGAAAGTCTCATCATAGTCAATACCATGAACCTACAAAAATCCTTTGGTGACAAGCCAGACTTTGTATCTGCTAATCTGTCCATCCGTTGCACTCTTGGTCCTGTAGACCCATCTACATCTGACAAGTTTCTTCCAAGAAGGAAGGGGAACCAGATCCCAAGTCTGGCTCTCGAGGAGGGAGTTGTACTCCTCCTGCATGGCGGATTCCCAAAAGGGATTTCCAACAGCCTCACCATAAGACTGTGGATCTGAAGACTGAACCAAGAAAAGATGCCTGGAAGGCAATGGTTTAGTGGCAGTGAGTGCAAGAGGAGGCTCCTCAAAATCAAATCGAGTCCTCCTAGTATCGTTTGGATCACCGAAGAGATCCCCTACATCCTGAAGAGTAGTCTGTGCCCACTTGGGCCTCCTCTATGGCTCTGCAACTACATCTGGATGCTCTGACTCTGCATCTGACTGTACTGACTCCGAATATGAATCTAAATCATTTGAGTCCTCTGAATCAAAACTCTCATCTGAAGAAGAGTCGACATGTGCATGCTCATCATCTCGGACAGGTGGAAGAGTGAAGGTGTCTGCATGCGGCTGTTGAGGTACATGCGAGACACTTTCCTCGAATTGGACACTACGCTCAATGATGAGCTGATCCGAGGAGATATCAATAAGCCGATATCCCTTCACATCGTCAAGGTATCCAACAAAAATGCACTAAGTGCAATGTGGATCAAGTGCCTTCCTCTTTTCAGAGGGAATGCGGGCCCATGCATGAGAACCAAAAATGTGAAAGTGGGTCACTTCTTGTTTGAGGCCGCTCCAAGCCTCATAGGGGGTCTTATCCTTGGAGGATCTATGAGGAGATCTATTTTGGATGTATCTTGCACAGTTAAGTGCTTTGGCCCATAGTCTCTGTGGTAGTGACTTTGCATGCAACATGCAAGATGTCATCTCCTTTAGAGATCTGTTTTTCCTCTCAGCAACTTCGTTTTGCTGCGGAGTGTAGGGAACTGTATGCTGCAACTGAATCCCTACCTCTTGGAAAATATTATGAATCTCATGATTCACATACTCTTCACCATTATCAGTTCAGAAGACTTTGATCTTCTTTCCGGACTATGTCTCAACCAAAGCTTTGAAATCTTTGAGGTGTTGAAAGACCTCGAATCCAAGTAAAATGTGAGAAATCATCAACAAAAATGAGAACAAACCTCGCTTTGTTGATCGATGGATGCGAAAAAGGACCCATGAGGTCATTGTGGATCATATATAAAGGTGCAGAAGCTCGTTGAGACTTTTCTTTGACGAATTTCTCTTGAGGGTGTTTTCCGAGAACACATCCCTCACATACTCCCTTGGAGAAGAGGATGTCTAGTAGACCATCAGCTAATTTATGCTTCCTAAGATTTTGCATGTACCTGAAATTCAAATGTCCAAGCCTTTCGTGCCATATCCTACTACTTTCATCAGCATGAGTAAGCAGTAAAGTAGAATCAGGTTCAATGAATTCAGAAAATGTATACAATCTAGATTGATGATTTACCTCATCGGTAGCAACCCTGGAGTTGGTTTGCATGTCGTATATGTCCACAGAATTTGGTGTGAATACGACTTTCTTTCTGTTGCCGGAATTTTTCATCTGATACACAGAGATACGTTTGACAGAAAGCTTGGGAACATGCAGCATGTTCTCGAAGCTTTCATTGGTGAGTTCAATCCTTCCTTTGCTGGTGACTTCGACAGAAGAGTTGTCCCCCATTAGAATAGGAGGACCTTTGCATGCATCCAAAGAAGAATAGACTTCTTTTGAGGCATCCAAGTGATGTGATGCTCCTCAATCTACGATCCAAGAATCGGGAGAGGAGTTGATTGCAATCAAGGCATGGCTAGAATTGTCTTTCTTGGAATTCAGATCTTTTGGCTTCTTCTTCTATGCACCCTCGGGGATGCGATCTCAAAGGTTGTTTTTCTGAAGTATTTGAGACATCAGATCTATTTTTTTCTACATGCATGTGGATTCCGAATGGAATCCTTTGTGACAGTATGTGCATTTCTCTCCTTTTCTTCCCTTTTCTCCTTTGGATCCAGAGGCATCGATGAAGGGTTTTGTGTACACATCCTTCTTTGTATGTGCATGATCTTTCTACTTATCTTTATCTTTAAATTTCTGATATTTGTGGCTGACATCATGCACAGTGAGTGCATGCACCCTTGGGCCTTTGATTGTGCCCATGTTGATGATCTTGGTTTTCTCTTATGTCAAGGATTCGATAAATTCCTCAAGAGAAGGCATCTTCCAGGTGGCTCCAGAGGTGAATCTGATAGTATGGAATGTGGATATGAATACAGAGAATTCAGGACCAAGCTTGGAGAGAATATTGAGAACCATTTGTTTCTCCCCCTTCGATTTATCAACCCCGCAAGCTTTGAATTGCGACAGTAAATCCTTGAATTTTGTAAAGAAATCTTGGATATTCTCGAAGCGTTTTGGATCCAATCTAACTAGATCCACCTCCAGCATGTGTCCCCTCATCTCATCCTATTTGCCAAAGAGCCCTTCCAATATGGTCCAATATTCATTGGGAGTCTTACAGGAAGATATATGAAAAAGGAGATCGTGAGAAATAAGACTGCAAATTGTTCTGAGTGCCTCACCCATGCGATTTAAGTACTTGGATTTTTCTATGGCTGATGTCGGCTCTGTATCTGTATTCATGGTTAACCTATACAACCCTCTGGATTGGAGATGTATGGCTATTTTCTCCTTCCACGCAAAATAGTTGTAAGGTGTAAGAATGAATTCTTTTTGGAATTCCATCTTTCCGTTGTCTTCAATCTTTTGTACCGGTAAAAAATTTTGGTGTATCTTTTGCTTAGCAGTCTGTTGGCTCTGATACCATGTAAATGTGTTGACCTACACAGAATAGAACTAGATAAACAATTATACACACATTTGTAGAGAGAATTGGAAAAAGAAGAAGAAGGAGAGAAAGAATGGAAAGAATTCTCATTAATCGTTGTGAATAATGAATACTTTAGACATGATATACTCTATATAACTCAATGAGTTCGACTTGAGGTGAACCAAGTCTCCATAGTAGTGGTCTAGAGTGATATGGAAACACACCAGCAGTTACGGGAGTGAACTGCCACCTATTCTAGTCTCTCAGGCAGTTACGGGAGTGCACTGCCACCTAGTTGAGTTAACTAGTCAACTAGTCTTCAGTTAACCGGCTGAACAAAAAGTAGTGAGGAGTTAACTCACAAAATCAAGGGTAATGCACCACTTTGGTGATGATACCAAGGCAATGTCGAATTAACATGGTGATGATCCCAATGTTGCATGGTGATGATCCCAATGCAACATCTAAACTCAACTCAACTAGTCAAACTGAAGTGTGAATTGAAAGAGAATATTCTCCAGGTGGAATATTCTCTCCTAAATTATAGGAGAATGGATAATGACTAATTATGACTAATAAACAAATAAAAACCTTAGGAAAAAGAAATCCTAGGTGTGTGTGAAGTAACTCCAACAATGTCGGCTCAGCAGAATATATAACATTAAGATATTATCCTTCAGGAAGACAAGTCAGCCTAGAATGGTGATTAGAACCACTATAAATAGAGGGTGTCTTGGCTCATTTGTTAACTCACTCACTATCACTCAAGAAACCGGAAACAATGCACAAGTTTGGAGGAGGAGCAACAACATCTGCAGTTGTACGGTTTTCTCTTGTTCAGTATTTCCAGTACTTTCTCTTGTGCGCTACCCTTGGAGATGGTGTTCTCTTTTGGTCGCCTGCTTATTCTGGTGTGGCTTCCTAGAATAATTATTTCCGTCAAAGGTTAAGGTGCTTGGGGGTGGATTTTTTTCTTATGGATGGATGACAATGGTGTAGCATTGGCTATGGTGAAACAAACACATCTACATTATTCTAACAAGTTATGGGACCACACCACCTTCGGAACAGTCTAACCACTGGAAGGTAAATATGTTGCTAGGGTTTCTGATCTTGAAGTGGAAACAAACACTAACCTGATTGTTCAGGAAATTTAAGTGAATATTTTGGCACAATTCTTGTATATTCTAGTGTTCCCTATCCGAGTGCATCTCTTGGTACCCTCACCCACAAAAAATGTCAATGTTGTATTTTTGGGTCAAAGTCAAAGTTTGACTGGTCAAGATAAAAATTCAAAACAATCACGAAGACAAGGTTCAAAGTAGAATACATATTCGAAGGTGCCACCAAATTAATAGAATTTCATATTAAGTTACTTCTTATCTTATAATAAAATGATCTTCTGGACTACATAAACGAGGACATTCCTGAGCTAGTAGAAGATGAAGAGAAGGTCAAGAACAAGATGAAAGAAGTAATGACGAAAAGAATGTTGGTAGGTTTTGTTAGAGAGCATATGATTCCGCATATTGCATAACTAAACACTTCCAAGAAAATGTACAATGCCTTGGTAAAATTATTTGAAAGAAAAAAACATTAACAGAAACTTAGCTTTGAGAAATCACCTCCGATGCATCAAGATGTCAAAGTAGATTCAATCAACATATATTTAACAAAATTATCTTAAATAAGAGATCAACTTTAAGCTATTGGATATGAAGTTCTAGACATGGAACTTGTCACTATATCTCTTAATGTATTGCCAATCTCATGGGATCCATTTATTCAGAAAATTTGCAGACATAAAAATCTACCCAAGTTTGACCATTTATGGTTTGATTGTGTTCAAGAAGAAACCTGAATGCTATCCAAAACGATGTTGCAGAAAACCTCAGAAGAAGACGAAGAAGAAGATAAAGCATTTGTAGCCAATGCCCGAAAAGGGAAAGGAAAATTCCAGAAGAAAAATAGAAGACCATCAAGAAAGAAGAAGGATCTTTCAAAGATCCAATGCTACATTTGTGATGAGTTTGGTCACTATGCTAAAGATTGTCCTCAAAGAAAAAGAAAAGAAATGAAACATACATCAATAGTTGATGAACATCCACAGAAGAAGACCAAATGTGATGACGATTATTTCTACTAAATACATCATGAAAATGTCTACAAATCTCATTGTAAGTATAAGTTACTCATTTTAATTATTTTTCTTTTATATTGGACTATTTTCCTTGGTACAGGAGTCCATTTTTTTTTTTTTTTTGGTTATTATCCTAGTATAGGAGGCCATTTTGGTTACTATTTGTATGGGAGGCCATCTTGGTTATTATCCTAGTATAAGAGACCATACTTCTTATCTTTTTTAGAAGGGTCATTTTCCCCAGTACCGGAGCCCCTAGTTCTAGGTTAGGAACAAGAAATATATGAAAAAAAGAACAACAAACTTGAAAGGACTCAAAGGGATTCATTGATCAGGAAGAAGCCAACTTGGTTTCGCGACACTTTGCAGGACGCAACGGGACATGCAACATATGAAAGCGTGGTCCAAGGATTCTCTCAGATAGAGGGAGTTGACTTCAGGATTTGAGATGAAGGATATTATAGGACTTCATCAGAGACATGGTCAAGGAAGGAGCAGTGAGGCTCCATCACTTATCCACAGATGCGAAGATAGATGGCATTTTCACTAAGCCTCTGTCTGGAACAAGCTTGGGAGGAATGAAAATGTTTCCCTGGGGGAGTATTGATGTTTGCAACATCGTGCCGATATTCCAATATTGATCCAACAGACTTGATCATGTGGGAATAGGACCAGATGTAATCTTCAACGGACTGAAGATTCGAGTTGCTACTAGATATCCTATTAAGATAATATTAAGATTCCTACAGCTCAACAAAATATATAATATTATGATATTATCCTCCAGGAAGACAAATCAGCCCGGACTGGTGACTAGAACCACTATAACTAGAGGACGTCTTGTCTCATTTGCTCACTCACTCACTCTCACTTAGGAAACCAGAAACAGTACGAAAGTTTGGAGGAGGAGCAATAATAGTTGTAGTTGTACATTTTTTTCTTGTTCAGTCTTTCTAGGACTTTCTCTTGTGCACTACACTTGGAGAAGGTGCACTCTCTTGGTCATCTNAGAAGAAGAAGAAGATAAAGCATTTGTAGCCAATGCTCGAAAAGGGAAAGAAAAATTCCAAAAGAAAAATAGAAGACCGTCAAGAAAGAAGAAGGATCTTTCAAAGATCCAATGCTATATTTGTGATGAGTTTGGTCACTATGCTAGAGATTGTCCTTAAAGAAAAAGAAAATAAATGAAACATGCATCGATAGATGATGAACATCCACAGAAGAAGACCAAATGTGACGACAATTATTTCTACTAAATACATCATGAGAATGTCTACAAATCTCATTGTAAGTATAATTTAGTCATTTTAATTATTTTTCTTTTATATTGAACTATTTTCCTTGGTACGAGAATCCATTTTTATTTTTGGTTTGGTTATTATCCTAGTATAGGAGGCCATTTTGGTTACTATTCATATGGGAATCCATCTTGGTTATTATCCTAGTACGAGAGACCATACTTCTCATCTTTGTTAGAAGGGCCATTATCCCTAATACAAGAGACCCTAGTTCTAGGTTAGGAACAAGAAATATATGAAAAAAAGAACAATAGACTTGAAAGGACTTAGAGGGAGTCATTGATCAAGAAGAAGCCAACTTGGTTTCACTTCAATTTGCAGGATGCAAAGGGGCATGCAACATATGAAAGCGTGAAAGGATTCTCTCAGATAAAGGGAGTTGACTTCAGAATTTGAGATGAAGGATATTGCAGGACTTCATCAGAGACATGATGAAGGAAGGAGCAGTGAGGCTCCATCACTTATCCACAGATGCGAAGATAGCTGGAATTTTCACTAAGTCTTTGTTTGGTACAAGCTTGGTAGGAATGCAAATGTTTCCCTGGGGGAGTATTGATGTTTGCAACATTGTGTCGATATTCCAAGATTGATCAAATAGACTTGATCATGTGGGAATAGGACTAGATGTAATCTTCAATGGACTAAAGATTGGAGTTGCTGCTAGATATCCTATTAAGATAATATTATGATTCCTACAGCTCAACAAAATATATAATATTATGATATTATCCTCCAAGAAGACAAATCATCCCGGACTAGTGACTAGAACCACTATAACTAGAGGATGTCTTGTCTCATTTTCTCAATCACTCACTCTCATTTAGGAAACCATAAACAATACGAAAGTTTGGAGGAGGAGAAGTAGTAGTTGCAGTTGTACGTTTTTTTCTTGTTCAGTCTTTCCAGGACTTTCTCTTATGCACTACCCTTGGAGAAGGTGCACTCTCTTGGTCATCTGTTGGTTATTGTGTGKCTTCCCAAAATAATTATTTATGTAAAAGGTTAAGGTCTTCTGGGATGGATTTTGTGCCTATGTATGGGTGACATTGGTGTAGCATTTTCTATGGTGAAACTAGCACATCTACATTATTCTAACAAGATGCGCTTTGGAACCTTGCCTCCAAAAAAAATTCAAAAATAAACGTAGTAAATTTGGACTATAAAAGTAGTTTAAACAAACCAATAAATATTCGTTCTTTGAATAACAAAACTAAAAGACAATGTTGTAAATACTTTTCTAACATGTGTCATAAAAACAAGCTCATAATGGAGATATATGACATGGGATAATGAGCTCATTCTATCCCTTTTAGCATGTAAACAATATAAATTCACATGTGAAAATATGATCTTCCTACAAGTACAATATCACCCATTTAAATTTGCAATATTAAACTATAGTGGGTACATTGAATCCACTCAATGAATAAACTTACAATTTTACAAT
>JZKD02S0022255.1:614727-631879 GCA_000966675.3 Picea glauca
TATATATATATATATATATATATATATATATATTGCATATATGTTTTTTTTACCCGCATCCATGACTGTACATAATGTGTTTCATGATTCATTTCTTAAGAAATATATACATGATGTTAAGCATGTTATTGATTGGAATGTGATTCATGTGGAGCAAGAAGGTGTCTTGTAAGTGCATTCAGTGCGCATATTAGACTGGAGAGAAAAAAACTTCGAAATCGAGCCATGGGGCTTGTAAAGATCCATTGGACCTGGTATGGTCCTAAGGACATGACATGGGAGCATGAGGATGCTATGCGGGCAGAATACCTGCATCTTTTTGAAGATTTTGGAAATCTTGTTGATGTTGTGTAAAGAGTTTCACTGAGGACAGTGAAAAAATAAGGGGATGGGATTGTAATATCCCCAACGACGAGCCCATGTTGTATTTATGAGTTGTAAACATGATCTTTAGGTTGGTGAGCCGAGTGTGATAAGATGGTGGGATTATGTGTTAATAGGATGGAGAGCCTAGGTGTTAAAGGCTAGGAGCCTATTTTTTATTTTTCATTATGAAAAATCATTATTAAAATATAAACATCGTTGGGTGTAGACCGACCACGAAGAAAGAGTGATGGGGGACTAAGCTTCCACAAGGTTCATTAAGGGAGGAGGCTAAGTGTGTGGGCCTAGGAGCTAGGTTAGGGGGATACCTCTGAAGGGGATAATAATTTATTATCGTTTCCTGAAGGCTAACGTGGACATGTTGAGTGTTGTCCTAAGTTCCTATAAAGGGAACATGTGCTAAGTGGAACTCATGCAGCTCTAGGAAGACAAGTGTCGACCTGGGCGCATGCAGTTAAAACTGCTGAGTCAACTGTGTTGGGGGTGGTTCTGTCATTCTTTCATCCTCTACCTGAGTTCGTTCGGATGCCTGTCTGAACCTGTTTTTCCTCTGCATCTACATTTTATTACCCATGCACAGGGAAGGAAACCCTCACGGGAAGGTTGTTCATTCGACCATTCTCCCATCCTCTGCTTGAACCTGAGACCTCTATCATGGACCTCTGTGTTTTATTCTCTGGTCACGCATCCTAAAACCCAATGAGAACTCGTGGACTGATTTGTGTCTTCTGTGAAGCCTGAGTATCCTGTGTATTATATGTGTCATGTGTGTCATGACTATGGGTTGTTGTGGCCATCCAATTCCTGGATTGATTATGGCTTGTTGGCATCATTTGTTCCTTGTTGAGCCTTGTTGTTGTCCTCCTTGTGCGGGAAAAAAGATAAAGAAGTAGGTTTTCAGGCCTATGTGCAACACTCTCTCCAACTGAGGGAGGTGGTTGTGGTTGAAGAGGCAAGTTGTCAGGCCTGTGGGTGAATCTCTCTAGGTGACAGAGTTTGTTGGGAAGTGGTTTTCTCCTAGAGAGAGTCCAGAACTAACTACAGAGATCTGAGAATTCCAATTCGACCTATTGTTGAAACCCAAGGCAAGGAAGGTGAAGCATCTGATGGACTGTGTGATAGTGAAGGTGTATACTCCTGGGGTGGGATAGGAATGTGGGGAATCAGATTCCATGAGTAGTGGGTGTAAGAAGGCTCCTGGAGAGAATCCTTCCAGTTGCACTGTGGAATTTCCTGTAACCTCAACCTAGTCTAGGATTCCCTTGTCCTGGGTGGAGCTGAGTCCCATCTCAAGGGTGACCCACTGTCGAGCATGATGAGCAGCATGGTCTATGGCTAGGAGGTTTGTGGAAGGTCTTCACATAGTTGGTGGTGTTAATTCAGTTGAAACGATAAGTATCATTCTATGCTTAATTTATATGTTATGCGTGTATGTGATGCTTGAAGTTTATCATGTATTATGTTACGTATATGAACTACTGTTAATTCCATTTATTTTATATGGTAGCAATAATTCTATTATTATTGTGATTAAGTGTTTTAATTTGATTAAAATGCATATATTATATAAGTGTATATTTCATAGTGGTAGCATTACTCGGTCTCTCTGTTGACCGGGGATGCTACACTTTGGTATCAGAACTAAGTGATGTCTTTGAGTGGTGGAATTTCCCAACCTGTTGGTGGTCGGGGATGTTACAAATACATTAAATTTGATTTATAATATTTTATATAGGGTATTCTAAGAAAAAATGTTTTTCATCTTCAATTATTTTTGTTTCATAAACACCATAATGTTTTAGACTCATAATCTTTTAGGAATTGTTTAATCCTCATTTCATTCGTTATTGTGAGGATTTGTTAGTATTTTAGCAATGTGAATAAATATGTAAAAATGAGATATATAAAAGATCAAACTTAAAAAAGATTGAGAACTCATTATATTCTAAACAATATTTATGGCTAATGGTTCATTTATGTTGTTAATATAAAATCTTTCAAAAACCTCTTCTCTAACTACTTCAATTAGGACTTCACAATGTAAATAACATAAAATCTTTCATGCTTCCCATTAAAAGGATATGGAGTGGATGCCACTGACGAGATTAGACATGCAAACTTGACATTGCCCAAATCTAAGTTAAACCTCTATATTTTATCTCCATGATTATGCTAAATCCCTACCAGTGTGTTTACACTATGTAAGAAAACCACACTTTAGAAAACTCATGTATCTAAAAGATTTTGTTAAATTTTGAAATAAATAGTTTGAATATTATATTATGAAAAACACATTTCAATAAAATTATTTACTTTTATTATTGAATTAGAAAATATTATGGAAAATTCTAATTTTTAAGTAATTTAAATTCAATTGGGAAACTTTTGCATTATATTTTTAAAAAACATGAATACAATTAATATAATAAAATTATTAAAAATTAAGTTTAAGATCAATTCAAAAAGATAATTAAAAATTAATTTTGAAAGATATTTGGGATTTCATTTTGATTAACATAGATCAAATAAATACATTAAAGGTTTTTTTTTTATAATGGTGAATTAACTTTTTTTTATATGAATAAACATTGTAATTTAAAGTGTTTTTGGACCACTGCTCCCAGAGGCTCTATAGTCCAATTGAAAAATGTGGAGGCTTAAAGTGTTAAGTGTTATGTTATGTTACAATTGTAATTATAAAGTCGACTCAATTAATACTACTACTACTAATAATATTTTTTATAAAAATAAAATTTACTTAATATGTTTTAATAATTACTTTAATTTGGTATATAATTACTTTTTAAATATATTTTTTCAAAATGAAATATTCAATATATATTATAATATATATATATATATATATATATATATATATAAGGAAATTAAGATACTACAAGGAGGTGGTCAGCCCTAATTTAGAAAATCAAAATTACCTCTCTGTTTTGAAAAGTGCAAAGAAGAAAATCAAAGTTGCAAAAATAAGAATATGTTACCTTTGTGAAAGTAAGAATATGTCACCTATACCCATATTATATCCCAATTTAAAAATATTTTCGACATTCCCTACCTCCTAAGTCATCATAACTATGGTGATATTGGAACCCTTCTCTCCATGCTTTTTGAGAATGATTTACCCTAATTCAATTAATATACGACTAAATCAGTGTAGTGGTGGTTAGAGATAGTAATATATGGAATTTTTAATATATCAAAAATATATTATCATTTTTTAATATCTTAATATATTTTATAATACTAATACTTTTAATAATTTAATATTAATGTATTAAGCCAACATACATTCATCTTAACTCTGGATCTATCAAGCATGGAGAGGAATTAAATCTCTTTGTGAAAACCTTTTTTAGAGTTCAAAACTTGAGGAAGTCACTTTAATCACATTGATGAAGTTTAAGTTGAATAAGGTCAAACAAATTTAAAATTTGATTTTAGTTGGATGAAGTCAAACACTTTAAATTTTGAAGGCATCATTTTTAGTTAATATAGGTGTGATTAGGAGATCTCTCAATTGTATTTTTTTTTTTTTTTTTGTATGTTAGAAAATTGTATTAGAGCCTATAAAAGAAAGAAATTACATATGTCTATCTCATCTATTCAAACATGGAAGCAATGCCCTGGTCGGAAACCACAACTCCCACTTGTCCAAAACATATTTGTAAAACATGAAGAAAAATAAAACTACAGTGCCATGCAGGGAATAATTATGAGTGCTAAAATAAGAAGAAAAAACTGAGAATGGATTCCCCATAGCTAGCATGCCTCCCATGGATATAGATATAAAACAAGAAACATAAACCTGAAGCATGATTAACTAATTATTGGATCGAACCATGGCCCAACGAAGGCTGACACACCTACAAGTTGCCTCTGTCGAGCCTATCTCAGTCTGATATGGCTTGTTGGAGGTCCTGTAGGAAGGACATCATGAGGTGCACGTGGCTCCAACGCTCTGATTCCTTGATTTGCAACTCGAGTAAGGTGGCCTTGACATCCCCTAAACCACTCTTGAGGTCATCTAAGGAATCTGTGAGAGCTTCTCTATCTGCACACATGTCACAAGTTGAAGGGAGAAGGTGGGGTAGTGGAGAGTCGGAGGAGGAGGAGGGACAAACATAGGGAGTAGAGGAAGTGACTGGAGGCGGAGGATGAGGGTGGCGAAGGGGAGAAGGCGGAGGTGGAGGAAAATGAGGAGGGGAGTGGGGAGGAGGAGTGAAGCCAAGCGAATTTCCGAAGTTGTCAAACCATTCAATTCGATAGGCATATGGATTCAAGAGCGGGGAGAGGTCCAGGGTGGCCTTACAAAAATGGATATAATGCGTGGGAGCTTCGACAAGATTCAAGTTGAGGATTCCATTGATTTCAAGGGGAGAACCACAGTCGGGCACAACCCTTCCCTGGTCGCATGCCAGGCTGCCCCTCTTTTGGATTTTCCCCTATGATGAGGCATGCAGTTGGCTCCAAGAAACATAGGAAGGAGATCGTAGAAAAAGTGAAAGAAATTGGACCAAACCAACAAATCCCGAATAGAGAAGCATGAACTAGAAATCCAGGAGGCCAAGTAGAGGTCACACCAGAAAGAAAAGAAGAAATTGAAAACTAGGGAGAGCTAAATATGCAGAGGCTGAAGGAGAAAATAGGTTTTGATGTGCCCAGCAACTGACTTAGGATCTTCATTGTTGAGTTATTGATGGAACTACTGAGGTGTCCTTCCCATCACCATGAAATCTCCCACGAAGATGAGTGTCATGAGAATGCGACAAGATGGCCTTGAGTGAGGTATGAAGAATGGCAGTGAGGGATTTATTCCCATGAGGTGATGGTCAAGGGGGGGAAAGTATGAGCCGGTGCCAAGTGGATGGAAATATGGCTAGATGGCCTCCCCTTAGTCTGTCCATGTTTCAAGCCCAAGAACACCCCAACTGGGGGTTGATCCTTGTTGTTGTCTATGTTTCTACAAGCGATCATTATGGGATGGGTGGAAGAAGAGGTGGGAGAGCACGAGAAGTCTCCTTCCTGGAGATCTACTCCATAATTTGCCAACATATCAACAACTTGATTAGTTGTTCTTCGAACATGGGATGGAAAAATTACCCATTGTGGATGGAGAATGGATTTGATTCTGAAAATCCTGTTCATAAGTCTCCAGTTGGGGGAGATATTCTCCGAGTCTGCACCATTAAGGAGATGGGAGAGGAGATTGATGACAATCTGTGAATCACCTTCTGCTATGATGGGGAAAACCCCTTGATCTTTGGTTGCTTGCAAATTGCAGAGGAGTCCCAATATTTCTCCAACATTGTTGGTGTTGTGCCCCAGATTCCCGATAATGATGTGGAGGATTTCACCTCTATTGCTGTGAATGACTGATCCATATCCTGCAGGTCCCAAATTTCCTTTTTAGGCTCCATCAAAATTTAATTTGTGGCATCCTGATTGCATAGCCTCCCAATGGGTGGGGCTAGGCTTACTACTTATGGATGTAGAGGAGCTTGTGGGAAGGGGAGTGAAATTGAGTTACCAAGAATTAAGGATAAGACGCTCATTCATTGGGCAATTTAAATTCTGGTCCATCCAATGGTGAAAAAAGATTGTTTCTTTAATATTGGATTGCATTATAGTCCAAACTTCTTGCCAATTCCTGGAATCTAATTTAAAAATTCATCGATTTCGTTCCTTTTAGATTTTCCAAAGAATGAAGCTCGGTAAAAGCTGCCAAATTCTGTTAAGGATGGGGGATTGAAAAATTGATTTTCTCCATCCCTCAATTGTCTCCCGGATGCCTGTACGGTTCTTTTATTTGGTTCTCATGATGCTAGCATTGTGATCCCAGATTCATGAACTATATGAGAATAGATTTAGGAGATGGTTTTGATTTTCCTCCTATGTACCGCATAAGTGACACCAGGAAGGACTGATGAAGCCCCTTTGCCTCAAGTTATCCCAGGTGAGAATTTTTTTGTGCACAATTAAACAAGGGAAGGTACTAATTTTTTGCCATGAATTGGCTTCCTAGATATACCCTGAGACTTCGCTTGGCTTAGACAGAGAAACAATAGAAACTCATTCCTTACTCTCCCTCTCTTCAGATTTCAGACAGTCAACATGAAACCATTCATTCACACATAAAATCAGATGTATAACAAATAGAGTAAACGAATCATGAGAATAACATTCAATCATGCATACACAGAAAGTACTTGAATGCCATGAGTCTAAATCAATCTTCATATATTAATCTCAGAACTTTTTTACATGGGTTCTTCTACACAGTTTTCTGCTTCTGCTCTCCTATGTTCTCTTCTCATAATAATCTTACAACTATACAATCAGGGTGTCTATATCCGTTTTCCCTCCGGCTCCTAAAACTGTCTAATATAGGAATTTAAGTCTACCTACTTACATTTACTATCATAAATGCCTCTTATTCCTTCAGCCGAGAGTGGGACGCTCAAGGTATGATTATAGTCTACCAGTACGATCTTTCTTAATTATTTCATTTAAGTTTGGCGTATCCAATTTCAAAAGATTTCAAACAATTTATTATGTGCCAAAATGCGTTGGCGCTTGCCCCCACGCTCACTTGTTGTTGGCGACGCTCCTACATCAGTAAGGATCTATGGCCTTCTCTTAGGTGGTAAGCTTCTCGAATGTTGAAAGTTCATGTGGTGGTATGTCCCCATCTGAGGATTTCATCCCCTTGTTGTTAAGATTTTCCTTGAATTGAGGTGGTCCAACAGAGGTTGGATGTTTATTTCAAGGGGTATGTTCAAATCTTTGTGGTAGTTTTTCCAATTGCGCTAGGTGTTTATTGTAGCTTCCGGATTCCATAAATCTAACATTTTGAGGAGGCCTATTTCCGTATGAGGGGGATGAATGCGCTTAGAATGAGTTTAGTGTTCAGGGCTGGGAGTTGTTGCCAAGAGTCGCTCCAAAAGAGGGATGAAGTCCCACTCTGTAGTTCCTAGAAAGAGTGATATGTTATGAGTCCCTTGTTGTTCCTAGCCGCGTTCCAAATGACCAAGCCAGGTCTCTAACCATTCCACCTGATGAGCTCCCTTTCTAGGATGGTTGGGGCATATTTTTTCCTCTAAAGATGTTCCCAAAGGTCTTGCATTAATTTTAACCATATCCACAAAATTTTTGCACCGAGGACCTTATTGAGAAGAGACGGGTCTCTGAAGCTGAGGCCCCCTTCTTTATTTGGTTTGCAAACTTTTTGATAGCTAGCCAGAGTCATTTTGCATCCTTCTTTGGTACCCTTCGAAAGGAAGCTTCTTTGGATATTCCTTAAGGTGTTGAGGATAAAGTTTGGGGAAGAAAGAGCTAAGAAGGCATAGATTGGAATGGATTGTAGGAAAAATTAGAGGAGGATGAGGCGACCAGGAAGAATGAGGGATCACAAGGACCAGAACGAAATTTTCTTCCGGAAGCTGAAAAGAAAGGAGTCCCAGGATGTATTTCTTAGTGGGTTATCAATAAGGGGGATGCCTAGGTATTTGGAGGGGAGGATTCTATGGATAAACCCCAGCAACTGCGTAATATGGTGTTGGATCTGGATAGGCATGTTGAAGAAGAAGATTTGAGATTTGGAAGGATTCACTTCCATGACTGAAGCTTCGTAAAAAAGGTTGATGATAGATCTGATGCGAAGGCATTCTTGGACTGTGGGTACCCCCATTAGGATTATGTCATCCACGAATTGACTGTGTGATATGGAGGGAGATATTCTGTGAGGGGTGAGACTAGAGAGGGAGTCATCGGTAATGGCTTATTTGATGACTCGACTCAGCCCTTTCGCCATAATTATGAAAAGGAAAGGAGAAAACGGGTCCCCTTGCCTTATTCCTCTTGACGGCGAGAAAGGTTTGGACGAAACACCATTGATTAGGATGGAGAACAAGGATGATGAGGTGAGGTTGACAATCCAAGAGACCCATGAGAGTTTAAAACCAAACACGAGGAGTGTTGAGTTTAATTAATTCCAACTTAATTTATCAAAGGCTTTAGAGAGATCCATTTTTTGAAGCATAACTTGAGACTTCGTCGTATGAGGTGAGTGGATTACTTCGTGATCCAAGAAAACACTGTCCAGAATTTGTTTGCCCTCCACATAGCTTGATTGTTCCAGAGATATTATGAAAGGTAGTATTGGTTTAAGGAATGTTGTGATGATCTTCGTTAAGAGTTTTTAAATGACATTGCAGAGTGCAATGGGTTGAAAGTGAGAAGGGGAAGTAGAGTTTTTATCTTTGGGTATGAGCGTGAGAAAGGTTTCATTTAGGGCTTGGAGGACCTACCTAGATATACTAGAGTCCTTGATGATTTCCCAAACATCTCCATGGATTATTCTCCAACAATAGTGGAAGAAATCAGAAGTAAACTCATGTGGTCGAGGAGCCTTTCCCAGTGGGGTGGTCGAGGAGCCTCATTTTTCTCTTTAGTGAGATCCTTAGGTATATTATTGAGGATGGAGTCAATTGCATGCGAATGATCTAAGGGGGGATCCATTAGAAGGTTTTTGTAATAAGAGAGCATTTCCTTTTCTATATCTGCATGCTGCTGAATTTTAGTTCCTTGTTCTAAAACTAGGTGAGTGATGTGATTTGTTTGTCACTAATCGACCATAGATTTGTGAAAAAAAATGTTTTTTTCCCCCTCTTTCAACATTGGATGCAAGATTTTTGTCTCCAGAGTATTTCTTCCTGCGCCTGTCTTTTTGCCAACTGGTTGTTTAGTAGATTCTCTTTCTCCTTTAGGGGATCAGTGAGGCCTTGAGATCTGATCTCTTGTTGGAGGCTTTGCATTTGCTGATTGAGAATTTCTTGAGCATGAAAGATGTTGTCGAAGATGGACTTATTCCAAGATTTCAGATGTTTTTTGAGATTTTTTAGCCTCTCTTGAAATCTGTACATAGGGGTCCCTATTGGGAGGTTACTTCTTCCCACCGGAGCTTGATGTTAGTTTGGAATTCTAGGTGTGTCAACCATAATTTTTCAAAGCAGAAATGATTTATGACTGGAGTGCCACTAATGTTAATTGATAAGAGAATCAGCTAGTGATTTGAACCCGGGGTGTCAATGACTGTGGCATTCCAAGCCAAACCATCCAACATGATGGCTTCTGATGTTATAAAATGGTCTAATTTGCTGGAGACATGTTGAGCCCCCATTTGTCTATTGGACCAGGTGTACAGATCATTGTCTATTTCTACATCAATGAGATTCAAAAGGCTAATGATTCAGTTGAAATGCTCACTCTCATTTCCCAACGTGCATGTGCCCCCCTTTTTTTCCTCCCAACCTATTATCATATTGAATCACCCCCTAGGATCCATATTTGGGAGCCAATGTGATTGGTGATCCATTCTAAATGTTGGAGGAAGGTTTCCTTGTCTCCAGGTCTTGTGGGTCCGTAGACATTCATGATATAGTCGATTTTGTTTGAGCCAATGAGATGGAAGTAGGTTGTAATGGTCCAGTTGGAGGTGAAAAAATTGTCCAACAAAATTGTGGCTCAATTCCAAAGCATTTCCAGGCTGCCTGTTTCCCCCTTGGCGTCGAATTCAACCTGATTGTCTTTCTTAAATATCATTTTTGAAGAATAAGCGAGGCTTACTTACCCACGCATTTTTCTTCCTGTAGTAGAACTATATCTCATTGTTCCTTCTTAATTATTTCTCTAAGTAAACCTTGTTTTCTTCTTGCGTTGAGGCCCCTTATATTCTAAGATAGCATCTTCATGAGGATGGTGAGGGTCGGAGGGGAGGAAATATTTCTGACATTAGATGTATCTGACCTGACTTTACAAGGAAGTTACCCACATCTTGAATGAGTTGATGCTTTTGTTTCCTGCCTCTTTTTTTCTCATCTTTTGTGGGTTTATGTTGATCCTTCGAGGTACCTTTTTCTATTATGAGATTTGTATTGGCGTGAGCTGATCCTCCTGCATATGAGTTGAGAAATACTTTTTGGACCTTGCGCAACTGATCCAATGGTATGGTATATAGTTTTTGTTTTCATTAAGCTTGCTCCAGATGCACCATATCAATCCCTGCTAGCTCATGATCTTCCAAATTTATGTCTAGGTCCCCAATTTCTAGCCTGAGATTTGCAGGAAGGGAAGCCTTTGAAGTGGTGATTTGGGAAGAAATTGGGGCTGAGGGGACGAGGTTTGAGGAGCCTTGGTCAGTTGCAGGGGTTGCAGAAGTTGCCAGTGGGTCGGCGGGAGTGGAGGGGAAATATGACAGGGTTTGAAGGGCTTCGAAAGAGTTCTTGGTTTAGGGTCATGGGGGGATTTTTTGGCTTGATGCCTGCGTCAACCCATGACTTGGGTAAATTTTTCCTTGGATTTGTCAGGATCTTCCATATTGGTTTTGGTGGGGTTATTTAAAGGGAATTCATGGAAGAGGTGACCATGCTCATGGAATTTCTGGCAGCGAAATGGGATGTGCTCATAGTCTAGGTTTTGGGACCATTCGTCATCTTGATAATCTAGGGTAATGGCTATGAGGAGAGGTTTGGAGATATTCAAATAGACACATATTCGGGCATAATCATTGTACCTTCGTTTTCTTGTTGCCTCTAAGGATTTGACATATATGTCAATAATGTTGCCGATTCTTGCAATAATTTCTTCCAGCCAAAATTCTTGTGGGAGCAAATAGAGTCTCAAACAGACTGGGGCACGTGTGAAGTCTTCCTTTTTGGGGCCGAACCTTTCCATCCATAAATGGAGGAAAATACCTACCGAGTTGTAAAAGTATGACCATCCTTCAAATATATTTTTTCTATCCTCCAGGTTATGCAAGATGATAGTGAAGAATCCATTTGATCCTAGTTGGAGGTCATAGTGTCCCTTGGGCTTCCATTAGTGTTGAATCCATTTAACTAGGTCCTTTTCTGAAGGCCATAACCCCAAAGATTTCCCTATCAAGCTGAAATCCCCCATTTATTTTTTCCGATCTTCTATTCATGGAGAGTTGATGATATATTTCAGAGCAATAGGGGCCTTTTGGATACATTTGTCTGGTTCGCAGGTGCGAGTAGTTTTTAGATGATTGGATTCTAGGTCTATTTCCATTGGTTTCTCCTTTGGCATCTCTTCCTCCCAAATGATTTCTTCCATTCCAGCCGAAATTTCGAAGCTCAGTCATTTGAAATGTGTGGATCCTTATTCCTTAGTAGTGACAGAACTATAAGGGGAGCCCGAAGGCCCCCCTCCCTCGACGTCCATGGCCGCAAAAATAAGAAGCGGGGTGGCGCACGTAGGGTTCGTGGCTAAAAACCCTAGACCAGGCCAACACGCGCATAAGTCTCAATTGTAATCTTATAAATAGAAACATGTGTTTAGAGACATGCACAGAGGGAAGATAGATGGTTCTTTAAGAGATTTATGTAAGGTATTTTCTTTTGGATGGTAGTGGGAACACTATTTAAGCAGACATAAAGGGTTGAGGTAAAATTTTGCAATGTGAAATGTTGTTTGTCTGCTCAATGGACAAAGTGGTGAACAATTATATGTTTCCTTTATACAGGTTGAGATACCTTGGAGACATTCAAACACAATATCTTTATAATCCGAATTAACAACATTAATATTAAACTTCCCTCTAATTTCTAATTACTTCGGCATTCCCATTCTCCCGCTTAGGAAGTATGCTGATATATAGATTATGTTTTTGACAAAATAAATATTGCGTAGACATACTCTTAAAATGAACAAATAAAGGAAAAAAAAAAGGACTAAATGGTGAAGAAAAAACAAAGCTCATAAAACATTAGGTAAGGGAATTGGTTGAGGTTACCAAGTAAGAACATGTTAGATGGTGGAGGAAAGGCTAGTACCAAAGTTAGGTAAAGGAATTAGTTAAATTGAATAAAAAATGATTAGAATTTATAAAGATGGGGAAATGTTATAATAATATAATTTTTTTTTAAATTTTAAGATGTAGATTTATATAATAATATGCAAGTGTAGGATACATTTTTGTGATTGTTTTAAAAACTTGTTTGATACGTGATACGTATTTATTAAATATGATTTAATAATAATTAATTTTAAAAAGTTATAAAAATTTCACATAAATTATCTAACCCTAAATTTAATTGTGCATATGATGTAAATTAATTACTCACTCTTAATATGTTAGTAAAATTTATACTTTCATATCTTAGGTACAAATCAATGCATATCTTAGATAGGCGATTCAACTCACTAAATTAATTTTAAAAAGTCATAAAAGCTTTACATAAATTATTTAACCCTCAACTTAATTGTTCATATGATGTAAATTAATTACTGACTTTTCATATGTTAGTAAAATTTATACTTGTATTCATTAGGTGCATATGTATTATTAGGTACATATGTATTATTAGATTAACGTAGAGTCTGTAAAAAGTGTAAGTCTATTAGGAATAGATACAAAAAATATTAGGTCACTTCTAGCATATTGTTGAACAAATAGAACTATCAAAGTTCAAGAATGTTGTAATTGGACAAATAAATTGCTTGTTCGTGTACAAATTCGTCTATAACACATAGATTTCTATCAAGACTTAAAGCTTCCTTAGAAAGGGAGTCGGTAAAATATTTCATCTCTCTTAAAATATGCACAAAATTAACCTTATGGAACAGTCATACAATGTCTTTTAGCAACTAAGCCATTTGCAACAACCTTGTACTAAACCATTTGCAACAACCTTGTACTGAGAAATTATATCATGTTGGTCATACAATCAATGGTTAAGGAATAATCGTCAAGTAGATGAGCAATTTCCTTGTCCATAACACATTTTAGAAGGAAGAATGAGGCTTTGAATTCACCTTGGTTGTTTGAACCTTGTCTAAGATTGGCCTTCCCTCTGAAGAAGTGATAATCAGAAAGATATAAAACAAACCCCAAGTTGTATATGTGATTGGGGGCCTAGAAAGAAACATCAAATAAATCCAATAAAAATCCTTATTAGTAGCCAATTCGTTTTAAAATCAAGCCTCCTTTACCTTGGGAACAATCTTGTAAAAAGGAAGTAAACTAAGAACCCATTTAATAACCTTGTAAGATGGATACGAGATATCCTCGAAAATCTTGGCATTTCAAGCCAACCAAATACCCCAAGCTACTAGGAGAGGAAGAGCTATAATCTCCTTAAGGTCACTTCTTTCAAAAAAAATCTCGAAAAACCTCCTCCACACAGGGCTTAGCCCATAAGAGCCCTCTAGTCAACTACAAATCCACCTCACTCTACACTTTCTTAGTAAACTGACACTCTAGAAAAATATGGACATTGTTTTCTTCATCATTTCAACAAAGCATAAAAACCCCCACCCAACCTTATTCGTTATTTGAAGTATATCCCAAGTTATAACCCTTTTTTTGACTTCTGACTTGGGTGTCTTTTTAAATTTCTATAATTTGTAATCCCACCAACATTATTCCACTAGTCCTAGGCCCTGAAGAACAAGTTTCCCTATCTTGGTTGAATAATGTCCACCTCAGTTACTCAACGACCATACCACTTCATCCTTATCATCCCTAAGTCACACATGAGCTTTACTTAATTCAACAATGAAGAGCAACCATGAATGGTGTCAAACTTCATCAACTCCTATCTCATGTGAAAGGTTCCACCACTAAACACAAGGGGTTGTATATCGAGGATCACCAATCATGTTCAAAGTACACCTTCCCACATCCTATAACTAATGAAATAACAAATTTGGAAGAAAGACATTTTCCCCACAGCCTAAAATCACATCCCTACCTTACATGTGTGCCAAAACTCACCTTCCAAGACAACCACCGAGCAACCATGGGAAAGGCTAAAGATAGTGATTTCCATTAGTTATACATGTTTTGAATGTTCTTTTGGCTCTTTCTAACCTAGTCTAGAATAGAATTGGGGGAATTGTATTTTTAAACAAGAATTATTTTCCAAATAATTTCACAAGTCAATAAAGTATACATTGACTTTGCCACTAATTCCCTTCCAAACAAAAAGATGTTCTTTAACGCCCATGCACCCTAGTTCTTTGGCCTCATGATCACCTGCCATTTTACCAAGTGTGAGCCCAGATATTCACCACTCCCCTTCCATAAGTAATCAAAGAAAAATTTTGGAATCCTATTAAGGATACCCTTGGGGATGTCCACTAGAAGGTGCCAATAGACTGGAATGGCCTCCAATTTATACTTAATGAGTATAAGTCACCCCCCTCTCGAGATCCATCGATTGCACCAAAAATTATTTTATTTATTTTAGTCAACAACCATTTCTAGTTTGACTCCATAGTTATTTGTCTTGAGGAAAAACCCTAATTAATTGATTCCTTCATCTAGACCGAAGCAAGAAAAAAAGAAGAGGTTTGACATGCTAACTCAAACGTGGTCTTATATAGTAGGAAAGTAAATGGAAGACTTGTTGTCATTCACTAGCGTACCTATTGTTTCACAAAAAAGGTTTAGAAGTTGATTTAATTGATGACATTCAAAATTTGAGAAGAAAGAGAAGAGTATAACATCATCAACAAAAATGTGGTTTGAGATTTTCTCTAATCTCCCAATACTCAAGCCTCAGATCTTATTCTACCACCCATCTTCCTGAATATCATGCATAAGCCCTTATACCACCAAAATAAACACGCAGAGAAAGAGTGGGAACCCCTGCCTCAATCCATGAGAAGGATTACAAATATAAAATCCGGAACCAATTATAAGAACAACAAAACAAAGTCATCATGATGAAACCCATTATAAAATTTACTAGTTGCAACCCAAACCCTACCTATAAAAGGAGTAACCTAAGATAGAGCCATGATACCCAATCGTAGGCCTTCAACAAGTCAATTTTTGATATTGTTGCATTATATCTGGTCATATTTAAAAAATGCACCCCTTCTTGGGAAATTCCAATGGATTCATGAATGCATCTGCCCCTTAGAAACTTGAATTGCTCAGAAGAGATGACCTTTGATAAAACCATCTTGATCCTTACCGTAATCACCTTCACAACAATTTTATGCATACAATTACTTAATGAGATTGGTATAAACTCCTTAAAATAGATTGAGCAATATACTTTGGGGATTAGAGCGATGAACATAACATGATATCTAGCTAGAATTTTTCTAGTCAAACGTACCTCCTCAACAAGCCACAACAAGTCATCTCCTAGGACATGAAAGAAGTCATCAAATAATTATGCAATCTATTAATCCTACCCAGGACACCTACCTTTCTTAAATGATTTGATGATAGAGAGAAGTTCCTATTTAGACATAGGAATATAGATCATGTTATCCTCTTATTCATTTATAAGTCTCGAGAAAATACTCACTAACTTTCACATCTCCCCCATATTATCATGTATCGGTTCTTTAAATATCTCTTTGAAGTAATTAACACCCAATTTTTTCAAGTTAGCAAAACCACGACCTTATTTCCTCCACCTTCATTCATCTCCCAAATGGTATTTTGCTTCTTTATGAACCGGAGAAAAGATTTGGAAAAAAATGGTGTTTTGATCTCCTACTTCAATTCATATATCTCAACTTTGTAGGCACCACTCCTTCTCATTAGCCATAAGTAACTCAAACTAATGGTGTTACAAAGATTGAGCTCCTTCCAACATGTCTTGAGAGAGGGTACCCATCCTCTACTCGACATTGAGATCTTCCACGTCATGTTCCACCTTTCTCACCGTTTGGTCTTTGACCCTATGTCCTTCCCTAGCCCAATGCATCAATTTTTTCTTCAACAATTTCGAAGTGGCCACTAACTATGCATGATTTGGGACTTCAAAATCAGTCTCCATATGTTTCTAGTTATCCTTTACTAGCTCTGGGAACTCTTTTATCTCTTGTCATTGATCATTTTACTTGAACAAGGCCCCTGGCTTTGAATCACTTTTCTCCAACTACAAAAAATGGGAAAGTGGTTTGAACACCTTACTTTCACAACCCAGGTTCAAAGCTAATCAATTCATTGAAATTGAGAATGATGCATAAGGAAGCAATCCAACCATTTGGATACCCCCATCTGACTTGATCAATTGTTACTCCAGGTATGGAACAGTTGTATAGGTTCAATGTCTACCCAACTTTCCAACTCAAATTTGTCCAGAAAAAATCTGGCTAATCTAAGCTCCCAAGGAGAGGCCCCCCAAATATCATCCCTACTAATTGTCAAGTTCAAGTCCCCTCTAGTTATAATATTTTCAAATGTCAAACACTATAAAGAAAAAAATATTTCCCAAAATTGTTTTTTACCCTCGTAGGTACCATACAAATTCAGAAAGGTTAGGGTAACCCCCAACTCCTTACAGTGGACCTATGTACAAATTCCTGAACGCACAACAAAGACATTTATCAGAGAAAGATTTAAGTTGAAACTAGTAATAAACGCCACTTGAGAATCCAACTTCATCCAAGCCAAAAAAACTCCCAGCCCATAAACTATTTCCTCAACTCAAGAAAAATAATCTCAGTAAGTCCCAACATTTCCTAAACAACTATTGCATCCAAGTGATCCATTGATCCGGATTATTTTCGACACGAAATGAGAGCAGAGATATAAGAAATAAATGCACATAGATATTGCATATATTAAATAATATAACAAAAATGTACCATAGATGCAACCATAAACACAGATATACAGTAATACATGATTTCTATTAATCAGAGAAATGTACAGAGACTATAAAAATACAGAGTGAAAGACTCGCTAGAATGGTGGCAGCTTATC
>JZKD02S0022255.1:661868-676033 GCA_000966675.3 Picea glauca
TTAGGTACGTGACTATATAATATTTTAATTTGTATGCATTATTCTCTTAAAATAATTTACTTTTAATGTCATGGGTTAATTACATGTTTTTAAGTTTTATGCGACGTTTTTATATGCCAGGTTACATGTTGTTTAATTATTATTTGAAACCTAAAAATAGTTTTCAATATAGTAAATTACACGGTAGACTAAAAATATCATTTAGAAACACATAATTTGATGTACCTTCATTAATTTTTTTTTTTGTAGTTTATATGCATGAATCTTATAAATATGACGTTGCTTTCGATTATTTTATATTTTATAGATTGGGTTTTGGGGATCAATTGAGAGTGATGTGAGGGGGAGGGGAGGGGCCATGTGAGATTCCACCTTCACATGGTTGGACTTGTTTAGTAGAGCATAAATTATTCTTGAAACCAAGAGAAGCTCTTTCATTTTTATACCATCATGATCATATAAGATTTCATCAATATTGTTACCTATTTGAATCTTCTTAGAATTGAGATTCGTTACATAGTCGTTGAAAAAAGGCAAAAGACTTATGTATGCACTGGAATTTTTCATGGATAGACTATTTGCATGCCTTAACGATATGGGAGGGTTTCTGGACTCAAATTTGAGTGACACACCCACTTTCTTCCATCATCAATTCACCATGAAAACCATATTAAACCCTATTTTTCATATGTTCCAGTAGATATGTTAATGATTCAAAGTTTCATATTTGTATTTGACTGAAGGTCCATCTAGCTTGCAAAGTATCAAATTGATATTTCAAGTTTATAAACCAAATATGAAATGAATCCAAGCATCATTTGATATCGTCGCAAGAGAGACGAATGTAAATAATCTTGCGACGAATTTGCTGTACTATCGACAAAAAACGTTTGTCGATAATTTTATGCCATCAGTATGTAATTTTGTAAGAAAATAATGGATCTTGGGGACTACACCATGGTCAAGGAACGATGAATGAGGAACGAAAATTGCACGAGGACTAGACACCAGCAACATGGACCTGCAAATGGGGCCAACGTTGAAATGTTTTCAAACAGTTTCTGTATGCACTGCAATTTGTCATGGATAGACTATTGGCATGCCTTAACGATATGGGAGGGTTTCTGGACTCAAATGTGAGTGACACACCCACTTTTTTCCATCATTAATTCATCATGGAAACCATATTAAACCCTATTTTTCATATGTTCTAGTAGATATGTTAATGATTCCAAGTTTCATATTTTTATTTCAATTAAGGTCCTGCTAGATTGCAAAGTATCAAATTGATATTTCAATTTGATAAGCCAAATATGAAATGAATCGAAGCATCACTTGATATCGTCACAAGAGAGACAAATGTAAATAATCTTGCGACGAATTTGCTATACTATCGACGAAAAAAGTTCGTCGATAATTTTATGCCATTAGTATGTAATTTTGTACAAAAATAATGGATCTTGGGGACTACACTATGGTCAAGGAACGATGAACGAGGAACGAAAATTGCACGAGGACTAGACACCGACAACATGGACCTGCGAATGGGGCCAACATTGAAATGTTTTCAAACACTTTCTGTATGCACCGAAATTTGTCATGGATAGATTATTGGCATGCCTTAACAATATGGGAGGGTTTATGGACTGAAATTTGAGTGACACACACACTTTCTTCCATCATCAATTCATCATGGAAACCATATTAAACCCTATTTTTCATATGTTCTAGAAGATATGTTAATGATTCCAAGTTTCATATTTGTATTTCAATTAATGTCTAACTAGATTGCAAAGTATCAAATTGAGATTTCAAGTTGATAAACCAAATATGAAATGAATCTAATCATCATTTGATATCGTCGCAAGAGAGATGAATGTAAATAATCTTGCAACGAATTTGCTATACTATCGACGAAACAATTTCGTTGATAATTTTATGCCATTAGTATGTAATTTTGTACAAAAATAATGGATCTTGGGGACTGCACCATGTTCAAGGAATGAGGAACAAGGAACGGTGAAGGAGTAATGGAAATTACATGAGGACTAGACACCGACAACATGTACCTGCGAATGGGGCTAACGTTGAAATATTTTCAAACAGTTTCAGTAAGCACTGAAATTTGTCATGGATAGACTATTCGCATGCCTTAACAATATGGGAGGGTTTCTGGAATCAAATTTGACTGACACACCCACTTTCTTCCATCATCAATGCATCATGGAAACCATAAACCCTATTTTTCATGTGTGCTAGTAAATATGTTAATGATTCCAAGTTTCATATTTGTATTTGACTGAAGGTCCAACTAGCTTGCAAAGTATCAAATTGAGATGTTCAATATTCATCTTTTAATCTAGAGTAGTGTTATTTCATATTTTGATCATCCTAGGTCTTGATCAAAAGTAAATATATATTTCATACTAGTGCGTCAACAACACAATGTTTCTCTTTATGAACTACTTCAATTGCAAAATCATCAAATAGTTCCATGGTATCCCATATTGCATTTCTACATTTTTAACCTTTAATTATTAGGACCATATTCTCATTTTACTTTTAACATAATGAGATTAGATTCCCCAATTGATTTTAATCATTTTATTCCCATATCAATTGATTTTAATCATTGATATTCAACTTGGTATAACTGCCTAGAAAACTACCAACAAACAACAACAACATTTGTTGTTATGGTGCAACTCCACCATGAGTTCAACCTCCATGCCTGACAACCCGACTCTTCAATATTTATCTCCAAAACACTCCCAAAATGCTCTAGCATGCTCCATAATTATCCCAACTTTCTGTCTCTATCTCCAATGCTCTTTTCCCCTACTCTCTTCTTGTTGTTCATGCAATGTGAAATAATGTCTATTCCCCCCATACAAATTTCCTCTATTTTACCAAGATAGTTGACTACTCAATCCACCCAATGTTGATTGTACCTAATCCCTATGCTTCCAATAACTATGGGATGTGACTTCTACACCCACCCTATGATAGTTATTCAATGATTGAGCTCTCATACTCTCAAACATAAAGAAGTTATCCCCGTTGATAATAAAATTCAGGAAAGTGGGTTTGAATTAATACCCATAAATCATTTCCCCTCTTGGACCCCTCTTAGATACTCTCTTCTCTTGTGGAAAAATGATCCCCCGTCTTTGTCCATATTCTCAATAGTTGGTATCACATTATATTTATTAAAATCAAAAAATACAATTCACATATTACATCGTTTTCCCATAACCACATTCATATCTACATTATTCATTAATTAAACAGAGGATTATAGCGGGGATGTTACATTGATCCCAGAGTTTCTACCCAAAACTATTGATTCATTTTTAGTCACTACATCCTCAGTCCCAATTTGACAAACATTTACCATATCTAATCATCCCCCTGACCTCATATCACTTTTTGTCAAGTTGGTTATTTGACTATCACCCTTATCAACCATCAATTATGCTATGACCAAGGGAAGTCTTGAGTCCCATTTCTCACAAACCTTGTCCATATTCATCAACAACATATCAACAACATATCACCATTACATAATCAATATCCAGTACATATTCAGTTAATTTCAAGGGGCGCCTTTCCCTTTGCGGTCACAACTTCATTCATGTAGATATCAACACCAGTTTCCAAGAATGTTACAATATCTCGATTTCGATTGTCATACAAATGAGAAACCTTGGATGGGACAGGGAGAGTCCTCATTTCTCTCTGCTTCCATTGACCCCCAATATCCACCTGGATCACTTTCACACTTGGAGAAAAATATTATGAATCTTGAAGAAAACTTATAAATAGAATCCATGTGTATGCATTTCAAGGATAGAATTTCATGCTTGTTATGTTGCTCGGATGATTCTTGGAGAACCATATTTACCAAGTTATCATTATTGCAACCATATAAAATCAAAGCTTGTGCATTGATTTCTCCCCTTGGGAGAGCTCTTGCACACTTCTTGGTTCAAAGAGAGAGATAAAATGCCCCAAGGAACAAGAAAGGACCCTTCCAAGGAGGTGAGGAGAGGCCACTTACTTCCTCCAATCCTCTATAGTGTATTTACATGGTCTTAACATTGGTATATATTTGATCTTTGCTTGCATTTGATGGTGTCATTTTTATTCCCATGCTCTTTGTATTTCTTTTTCCTTTTCTTTATCTATCTTGCAATGGTGATTTGTGTACATGGATTAACTCTAACATATTGACTATACTGTAGCTTCAGCCTAGCTTACACAAATGGTTGTTTTGCTCACCAAAGTGGCTAATGCAACCAAACAATGTCTCCACATTTTCATATGCCTTATGATACCTATGGTCACATTCCTGTCCAATTCCAAGTCATAGACGACATCATCACAATAGCTTCAGAATAGTCACAACATAGTTGTAAAAGGAAAGCTGACAATGCACAAATTTTACAAAAAACAAGTACAAAGTATCTAATTTTCACCATTTATTAGGTATGTAATCATATGTCAATGGAGCAGGTTTGAAACCATTAGAACTTGTGTCATGAAAAATTGAATATGCACAACCAATTTTGCCAAGTCTCTTGAATCCATGAATCATGGCATTGTAAGCATAGTTACCAAATATGGCCACATTGACCTTTTTTGTATGAAAAAATGTCTTGAATGTGAATTTGATCATATTATTGAAAATTTTGATTTGATATCAATGAGCCTATACTTATGCAATTCAATCTAGAAKAAATTCTTTYAAAAATTGGATYGATTTGAAATTATTTTGCRATTGGACAATTTGATTTCACTCCAWTCTACTCCCCTATGCAACACTRCAATYGATTGACTATGATTTAHRACCCAATAYGCMCCATMTACCACTAACTTGTAYRCYATGTTAACACTCAGAACCATCCAATTCGTTAAATCAACTCTGGAAGARTTGGCAYTTGAAACTGGAAAARTTMAAAGGTAACTAAGGAAGGYGCCAATTTTACCTCACACAATCCCTTTGTACTTMTAKTTAATGCTTKYTATCCTTGGGGGGGAATTCCTATGCTATCTGGAAACAAARTTGAGCCCTAGATACCAAAGAACATTGCCAAATTGCGAAAAATATCCATTGTAATATAAAAATCTAGACCTTTAATCTACAACAAAATGCATTAAATAACTAGCAATGATGCATATTTACACCTAAGGATGATTTTTTTCCTTGAGAATCATGTAAATTTGTTTTTAGAACATGATAATATGAACTCCTTAAAAGTGCAAATTAGTGTGCGGAAATAAAAAAAACAAGTTTAATGAAATAATTTATGAATTATGATTACAATGCCTTAAATTCTATGGTTATGGAGTTAGAAAATTGACTGAGGAAGTGACTCCCAATGTTAATCAATTCAAAATATTGAAGCAAAACAATGGACACATTTAACAAGTCAGATATAATAGCCAAATAGATGTTACTTTTATTTTGAAGATGCAACTACTACAAATTTTGGGGGATATTAGCTTCAACTGCAAAGCACTCCAAGGGGCATCAAACCACTTTCGAAGCACCTTCTCACACCAATGTTTAGGGATGAATTCACATAATAAAGGTGAGAGAAAACTCTACCTCTCATTGAATACTATGGTTTCTCACACTCACTCCAATAAAAAAGTGGAGTGCGAAGACAATAGAACTCAAGAAAAATCAATAATCAAATCTCACCCCTACCCTCACTACCCCTTTAGCCTTTATAGAATAGGAATAGAGGTTTAAAAAATATCACAACCATCAATAGAGGAACAAAGAAGTGAGATATAATATCCAAATGGATGTTACTTTTATTTCAAAGTTGTAATTAATACAAATTTTGGGGGATATTAGCTTCAACTACAAAGCACTCCAAGGGGCATCAAACCACTTTCGAAGCACTTTCTCACACCAATGTTTAGGGATTAATTCACATGAGAAAGGTGATAGAAAACTCTACCTCTCATTGAATATTATGGTTGCTCACACTCACTCCAATCAAAAAGTGGAGTGCGAAGACAAGAGAAGTCAAGAAAAATCAATAATCAAATCCCACCCCTGTCCTCACTACCCCTTTAGCCTTTCAAGAATAGGCATATAGTTTTAAACAAATGTCACAACCATAAATAGAGGAACAAAGCTATCACATCCCAAATATAAACTCCTCCAAAGAGGGCATATGAACTAAAGATGGATAAAATGCTATAATAAATCAAATCTTGCTTAAATTAAATATTTTCCAACCCATGCACTTCCTTCCTTGACAATAATAGCTCATCTAAAATCAGCAAGTCCAAAAAATTAAGAAAATCTCCTCCTTTTCCATAAACAACCTCCTCAAAGCATGTACTCTAAATTAGGATAATAGTATCACTCTAATCTCCACAAAAGTCCTTCTCAACCCATGCACTCTTTTCCTAGGCTCATCAACCAACTCATGACAAATCATCAACAAGTTGGGCCCACCCAAAAACCTCTTAGGATGCTCTAAAATTGTTTGGAAATTACAAATTTGATTGGAAACCAAACTTCTTGGAATGGAGTCAAATTTAACTCATGTGCTATACAAAATATTGGGTCTCCTAAAATAACGCCAATTCTTGAAAAAGGTCACTGCTAAAAATAGGCCAAAAATTGGTAGTCTCTAATTGTCATCATATTCCACCCCCATACTGTACTCGATACTAGGTCTTCGAAAAATGAAAAGTTATATTTATAGACCTTGGGTTTGACCAACTTTGACTGAGGCCTAAAACATGTTAAAATTTCATAAAAATGGAACCCTATGATTATCTCTCAAATGGGTATCCAAACCTACTTTTAGATTTCAAGAAAGATAAAATTTGTAATAATAGAAATTTTACAAGATTGTGAATCTTGAAAATCTGAGAGTACTAATTTGAAGAACTCAATTCTAGATCTTCAAAACTATCCTCTATTGCTAAAAAGATTAAGTTTCTAAAAATAGAAACTAATAAAAATAGTGGAATCAAGAATTTGAAAGTGTCCATCTGATTGTTCTCATCCACCCATGCATATGCCAAATCTGAATGTTCATTTAATGCACGGGGAAGCATTGCTAAAATAGATCTTATAGCCTAAACTGGAAAACTTCTAAAAATAGATCTCTAGAAACTAGAACTAGAAACTTGTTAAAACTAGCACAACATGTGTTTTCCCCTTAAAACACTAATCTTTGCATACTCTCCAAAAATCATACATTACAATTGTAAAACAAGATAAATCTAGAACGAATATCTACAACAAGGTACTCATATGGCTAAGGTATTCCCAAACCATCAATGTCGAATGCTAGATTTTGTAATGGTGAGTCCATCATGTATAATATATGAACCAACGATGTTGAATGGTGAACTTTGTAATTTTGAGTTCAGCCTAAATAATATCCACAAACATATGTTAGAAAGTAACACCTATATTTATGAAGACAAATATGGTATTAACACACCCTCTAGGAATATGGTGTTAACACATCCTCTAGGTTTCAATTTCAAAGATTAACCGTATGCACTAATTGATTGACTATGATTTGATTTTGGGGCTTCATGCTTTCAAAGCGTGCCCTAGAAAAGTTTTGTTGGAAATATTGGAGTAATTTGTACATGTGGCCACAACCCATCCATATGTATCATCAATGTATTTGTAATCATGGATAAGGCCATACATTATTATTTTATTGTATAACTATGTGTGCTTAAGGATGACCTAGTCAACTTTGATATGTGTCTCGATAACCCTCTTGGAGAGTGTGCCCTACATATGTGGGATGATAATCCCTCTTGGGAGAATTCCCTACTTATGTTGGGTATCCTCTCAAGTAGTGTGCCCTACTTATGTGGACCCATAACTTCTTTTAGGAAGATCTACTTGAGTTGTGTATAAATACACAATTCAAACCCCGTTCGAATATCATCTTTTTTATCATTGAGATAAGACTTTCTAGTATAAAGTGTTAAGCCTCTAGGAACTGTACATTTTTGGTGTTCACTTATGGTTGACATATTTTCTCCTTTGTGTGAATTTGTGAATCTCAAGTATATCCCACTCATGATTGGACTATTTTTCTCTCTATAACACTTTTGGTTCATCCCTAATGCACTTCTTTAGTGTCGTTTGTTCTCTTTTTACTATACATTTTTGGGTTGGTGTTTTAGTTCCATTCAATCCCTTCTTTCTATTTGTGATCTCATCATTGTATCAAAACAGGTGTGAACCTTCCCTACTCACTCCATTTTTGTTTTTAAGGCTTCTTCTTGGCTATTCATGCCATTGAGATATGATTTTGGCATTCAAAAGCGAATCAAATTGGAGGAATATTAGGGGTTTTTTTCATAGTGTTTCACTAGTTGGAAAATATGTCTTTTGGGTGTTGTTGGAGCATGTTTTATGCACTAATTACAAAGATATTGTTTTCCCACATCACTAGCATTTACTTGTTGATTTATTTCAACACTTTTTAAGTCGTTCCATGCTATGGGCTAGTAGCATCACTTTTTTGTGGCTTCAAAACTAGGGTTTCGAACTTGATTTTTGAGCAACAGTTTGAAAACTTTTGGTTAATGGCATTACTTTTTTGTGGCTGTGAAATTAGGTTTCCATATCTGATTTTTCAGCAATGGTTTAGAGACCTTTTGGCTAGTGGAATCACTTTTTTGTGACTACGGAACTAGCATTTCCATATTTTATTTTTCAACAACAATCTTTGGAGATTTTTGGTTAGTGGCATTGCCCTAAGGTTTGCAAAGATAGGGTTTCTATATTTGATTTTTTTCCTATAGGTTATTTAGATATTTTTGGCTAGAGGTGTTGCACAAAGGATCGTGGATCTAGTGTTTCTTGATTCAGCTCTTGTTTAAGGTTTCCTAGGGTTTTGTCCTTGAGTTTTAAGCCACCTTCAAGGGCTCACTACAACAACTAATTTGGAAGTTTGTTTGGATCATCTCTCTTAGGGTTCACTTCAGTATTTGTTTCAAATTTTTCTCATCATCACATATGGGGATTTATATATATTATTTTATGGTTTTATCCTTACGCAAGGTTTTTGCTTCTCTTCTAGGGTTCCTTGGGTATCTCTAAGGATTTTTACACCCTTTACAAACGTAGCACTTCCATCCTAGGCTTTTACCTCTTTTTACATCCAACTCTATCTTCGTGTTCATTCTTTCTAGTAATATTTCTCTAGGGATGCATTTTTTGGCTAAGGCTTGTGATGCCCTAAATACAAGAACAATACATTGCAGAATTATTGGAAGAGTTGGTACCATTTCCTTCTTTGTTTTATGTCAAGGATTCCTTGAGACTTTATGGAACCTTATTTTTTGTTGAACATAATGACCTCAAGATGGTTCTTTTCCCTATCCAACAAATCTATTTATATTTGGGAAGATATGATATGAAATAACTCTATATGCAATGGTTTTCATATGGAGAGTTGCATCTTCAAGTATTTATTACCTTGTCTTCAAGGGATTCAAAAGATTGTAGGAGTAACAATTTAGGACATCTTGTTGACACAATTTAAAGTGCACATTTAGTTGTGAACCTTGCATATGAGTTTGACCTATTATGCCAAACCCTTGATCAAGGCATGCCTTCCCATTTTTTGCATTTTTGTTTTTTTGGATCAAGTAAATAGTTCCATATCCCTATATGTTGTCTATATGATCCTTCTAGCGCATATGCTATATTTAATGGATTGTATATTCACGGTCCATTAGGATCGTTTCCACTACGTCTTTTTGAGGATTCTTGTACAGACGATTCTCAATTGATTGTACTGGATCTATCCTTATTATAGTTTGGTGTACCTCATGTTATTGATGTATCTCAATCCTCCTAAAAAATTCACCACATGTAGCTCAATCCTCTTGAAAAATAAAGTTGCACAGATATCTAATACAAAGTAATAGATACCTTTGACCTATGACATATAATGATATAAAAATATGTAATGAATGGAGACCCAAGTGTCGTTATAAGGGTTTGATACCACCCTTTCCCTAGTTGCATCGAAACCTCCATTTAGGTTGCAAGGTTGAATTTTCCAATGTATGAGATTTTGAGATGCCATAGGATGAAACAACAAGATTGCAAGGTTGGCGCCAAATTAATAGCAATAGATCCTTTTTGAAGTTCTTTAGAAAACAAATGCAAGAAAACAACAAGCTTAGTAAGTGAATTAGAAAGCTAGATCAATATACGCCAATTCAAGTGTACTTGCAAGATAGGTTTTTTTTTAAAGGTTGTTCAAAGAGTGATCAAATCCCTTTACAAACTGGAATTGAATAGTATAAATTGGAAAAGAAATGACCTTACAGCATAAGTGAATGACTAAATAAGTGTTAGAGAGGAAAACTCATATGAAAATTTGAACCATGAGGTTTGACCACGTGCTGCGAGTTTCTCATGGCATACAACAAATTGTTTCCCTAAAATAAATTTGTTGTTCTATGACTCATGAGACATGATTGTGATACAAAGGAAATATGTACATCTCATCATTGGTTCCCTATAAAGTGTGACATAAGTACCCTCACAAGTTGGGATGGTTGCATAAGATAAATCCATTTGAATATTACCGCCTAAACATGTAGCCCAAATTTCGGACAATAACATTCCCCAAGTATTTGGTACATCTACGACTACCACATCCATCAATACAAATATGTCTGAATATGCATCTAGACTAACCTTTAGATCCTTGATAAGACCACACACCTTGATTTCTCTCTATCCACACCACATACGTTCCAATATGGTGTTGTAGTCTTTAGACCTAGTTGGTTCATGAATTGCAATGAAATTGCATTGGTTGAGGCCCTATAATCCAACATACATTGATGAAGAATAATATCATTTAGTACCAAGGTTATGAAGAAAGGTGCATGACTCATGTTTTTCCTATCTTGATGAATGGATTTCAAAATTAAGGGTTGGTCTTTTGTTACTTCTAGATTAAGATACTTCTTCACCTTCTCCATTTGTGAGGGAATCTTGATTAGGTTTGAAAGGGGAACTAGAACTACTATCTTATCTAAAACATTGACTACATTGACATTTAGTTTCACACTATCACTAGTGGTACTCTTGTTAGATGGAAATGAAGTCACCAGACTAGTATTCAAAGATAGAGGTGGCCTACTCCATGGTTTTCTTTGTGGCTCAGAATCATTGGGTTGTAAAATCTCCGGTGATTTATTCCTTCTCATGTATTAAATGTATTTATCTTTCCTAAGATTTTTTTTTGGCTTCTTCACCTATAGAGTTCAACATGGTCATCCTCATAAACCTATCAATGGTAACACTTCTTTTGACCAGATGGGTTTTCTGTTGGATGTTATATATGTAATCAAGGTCTTCAACAAAATTTAAACTTTCAGGGCCAATAGAGTCTTAAGCTTATAAACCCTAATATAACCTCCCTATCCCCTACCATCTATAATCTCAATAACCCATATCCCATTAACAACTAATAGAATCCTTGGTATCTATAAAGACATATAATCTCTAATCCTTACACCTTCTATTGCATCTAACTAAAATAATGATTCCTATACCCTTTGATCCATAACCTTATAACCCATCTCATTCCTAACCCATATGAATCCCAACAAAAATAACCACTTCCATGGTACATTATAACCCATAATATAAGACATAACCACTACAACTCCTAATCCTTAAAACTTATAACACCTATAAAACTTATACTTAGCTTTCACCTCAAGAAATTAATGATATAAATCATGGTAAGGGATTGACACTTCTAACCAACAAAACAAAACCTCAGAAACTTCATAACACCTCGTACCAAAGGAACAAAGTTCAGATTATAAAAATATCACAATTGGTTTTCACGAAAGCTATAAGTTGTTTAATTCTGATCAATGGAGGATACCAAAAATATTAGGTTACAATCAACAATGTCCCATTTGCAAGCTAATCCCTTTAGTCCACCAATATCAATGGTACAATTTTAGTCATCACAATGTTGGTTACAAGTCTCTTCCCATCCATCATAATAGATTTGTGTGATTTTTTTTTATGGAACCTAAACTTGGACAATCATTACAAGATTTCAAAGGAAATGTTACCAAAGAAACAACTAAGCAAAATTTCTGACACAATGTCTTGTTCAAATGATTTTTATTTTGTTTAATGCTCATTATTAATTACAAACATTGTTTCACCCATAACTAGGATTGTATTTGCGTCACACTAACATCTAAAATAATATATTATTATGTTTATTATAACATTAAAAGAGAGATTGTCATATTAATTACTACTTTAACATATATATAACAAGCAACTTTGATAGCATCCCAAATGAGACAACATATTAAAACACTAGTATGAGCATTTTGGCATCATAAGTAGAGACCCAAAACATACCTAACATGCCTCATTTTCCATCAATATCTCCTTTTGGTCACATGGTTCTCCATAATAACTTAAAATAACTAAACAAATAAAACCTTTGATTAAAGTTTTTAACAAATATTAGTTTTTTAAATGTYAATTATTATTTTATGTTAATAACCTAGATTACATAACCCAATAACCTTTAACAACTCTTAACCTACTAACCCACAACCTCTAAACCCATTAATACCTAATGGCCCTTAACCCACTAACTCTTGATCTACTAAACTCTTGATCTACTAACCTACTTGAACTCCAAAACCATTAAGCCTACCCTAATAACCTTTAATTTCCTAATGCACTAATCCCTAACCCACTAACCCATTAAGAACTAATGCATTAAACCCTAATGCACTAACCCCTAACCCACTAAGTACCCATTATGAACTAATGAACTAAACCCTAATGCACTCATTTACTAACCCATAACCTTTAAGACTCTTACCACTAGCTCATTGACACTTACATTCCTACATATTAACACTCTAATACCTAACCTAAATGCTTGGTAGGTAGGTCTCTCACTCTCCTCACTCAGGTTCAAATCCACAATGATATTTTGGCTTGTTGTGATAAGTCCAGAAGGGTAGATTCCCCGCATGAGTGGGACCCCCCTTGCGCATGTGTCTTCAAACTTCTTGACTCTTGTTATGTCATACGTTTATTGCTAGGCATTGGATTGCAAGTTTTTGGCACTAATCTAGGGGTTATAGTGGAAGCTAGCTAGATTTGAACTTCTGTCTCACCTAGCTAATTATCCAGGGAAATTACAAATTCCTTTAGTTCTAAAAAAGCCACTCTAATGTATAACCCACTAACCATTAACCTAATTATACCCATAACCACTAACTCTTAATCTGTAACACACAAACATGTGACCCTTTGAATTATAATCCCCGACACGTTATCCACTAACCCATAACCCACTAACTCTTGATCCCCTAATGCAATAACCCCCTAATACCTAACTCACTAACCCTAAAGATACTAACCCACTAACACATAACCCTAACCCATTTACTATGGATGGAAATTATCCCACTAACCACTAATTGGATGACAACTAAGACACTAAATCCTAACCCACTAAGCACTAACACAATAAATTATGCCTTACTAACCTATTAAATGGTTAATTGAGATTTAACCAATATCCATAACACACCAACCAATTAAATTTATATCCCCTAATGATCCCTAAACCACCAAGAGAGAAATCCATAACCCCTAAAACCCAACCACTAATGGTCACTTGTCCGTTAACCCCCAATGAGAACTAATTGACTAACATCTAACCTACTAACTCCTAATGGCAAATAATTGACTAACATCTAACCTAGTAATCGCTAACCCTGTAAACCAATAACCCCTAATGTTGAACACACAAACCCATTATATAGGCTAAAAATACTAACCCACTAACTCGCAACCCCTAACACACTAATTCTTGACAACTAACCCACTAACTCCTACTAGACTCTAGATCACTAACCCATTAACCCATAACCTCTAAAACGCCAACTCCTAACCCATTAAACCATTACCTACTAAACCCTAAACCATTATCTCTTAAACCATTACCCCCCTTACCAATAACCCCATAACACACTAACCCTTAACCCATAGCTCCTAACACACTAACCACTATCCCACTAACCCCTAACCCTCTAACCCCTATACCACTAACAAACTCACTCAGTGACTTCTG
>JZKD02S0022255.1:691234-708809 GCA_000966675.3 Picea glauca
ATAGAGATGAGTGGATTCACCAAGGTGAATCTTTGATGTCTTCAATTGTTGTTTGCTTCACCTACAAACAAAAAGTCTTCAAATATGCAAAGAGAAAAAGACTTATTCCCTCAATAGAGTCATCAAGATGAGAATAGATTTTCAAGAATTCACCCTCATCCAAAAGGTGTAGCTAATCTACTGATGTTTTCTAGGAAACAAACTTTATCGTCGACAATGGTGGAAAAATGTTTCCACACAATCTCATACCCAAAATGTAAAGTCCAACACATAGCTGAAGATTTTTGGAATTAGGATGTTGGCCATTGTCACCTCACCAACTATCCTTTGCACTTTAGACAAAGGGTAGACCCAAGTCAAGGGGGCTTCCCTATGGTTGCTAGGATCACTTTTTGTAGTACAGAATATGAGTAATGAGATTCTAAACAAGTACAACAAAAATCCTTCATAGCCATCTTTGATACACAAAATATTATAACAATACCCATATCTCGCTCAAAGGTTCATGATTCCCTATAGACAACATGTTATGTGGTTTAGGGCATTGATTATGTCCCTTAATCCCTAAAGGATTCATAAATGACCCAAGGGCCTTATTTTCCTCACTTGACCATGGCTAATTACTTAATGCACATGTCCCTAGTGAAAAATATTTCATAATGGTACACATATTCAACTTGGAGGCCAAATATTTCCTCTAAATGGATTATTTTGAAGGTGATGTTCATGGATATTGAGCTTTACAAATCCATTTATGGAATAAGGCCCTTATTGTCCTCCCTTTGTTATGGTAAAGTCCTTGAGACCCATTCCTACGATGAAAAAACTCATTATTATACCCATATCCTACTTAAATGATAATGATTCACTTTAAATGAACTATGTTGTAGTTTGAGTCCTTGATCATGGCCTATTAGATCAACAATATTAACTTAGGTCCTAATTCCCTTGACTTCTAACCCAACCATGGTCAAGTCTCTAATACCCATCCCTAATGCATAAAACCTTCTAATGGCATCCACATACCATTGTAATGATCATGATATCTTATATAGGGCATGTTTTGTGGTTTGTGGCATTGTCCATGGCCCTTGTAGGTCCTCGAAAGATTCATTTATAGCCTAAGGGATTTATTGTCCTCTCATGCACATTATCAAGGCATTGAGACCTATCCCCATTATCCAAGGAATTATAGGAGAAACCATGTTCCACTTGGAAGATATGGTAATATTAATATTAATATTAAAATTGTAGCCTAAAATATTAATACTAGAGGCGGGCATCAGGGACTTGTATGGGCTAAATCATAGTGAATGATAGTGTTTTTGATGCCATAATAACATAACTGATTATTCTTGAATAAGTGAAACTAGTTTTTTCCTTCATATTCATAACTATATGAAGTTGTTGATTAAAGATTATTTTGTAACCAGTATGAAGATGTCTAATATTGATGTAAGTGCTTATATTTGATCATTCATTGGTACTATCATCAAGACTTAATGGTGTCCACCCTTTGGAGGTTTTGACATGTATAAATGTTATGCATTATTGATTCACATGTTCAATGGCCTATTGATTGATGGGTTGTTTAACTAGAAGGTTAAGAGGTTGATAGATTGATGATCCTTACCTTTATTTAGTGTATATGGGTTTAAATGTATTAACATTGTTCCTAAGGATTATCATGTTTAAAAGTGAATATACCTTTCATCCACAGTGTTGAAGATGTCTGGTAAGAGGAATTTGTCTTAGGGATACTATGAATGAGTTTGATTGATGTTAAACCAATAATTTTTATTAAAGAGAGAAACATATTTTAGTTATGCCTTTGAAACTTATCATGTGAATGATTGTGAACTTTCATATAATAGACTAGTCTTAAGTCTATTATGGTAATATTAATATTAAAGTGGTAATATTAATATTAATATCAAAATTGATGCCCAAAATAAGTTTTTTTTTTTTTTCTGAAAAAATTTTGGTCGTCGCCTATGCGACGACAACTTCTATTGATGCGACGGTTTAGCAATATAAACAACAAAATGTTGTCGTCGCATATCTGACGACAAATTTTATTGATGCAATGGTTTTTCTATATAAACAACGAAAAGTTGTTGTCGCATAGGCGACGAACACTTCTATTGATGCGACGGTTTTGCTATATAAACAACGAAAAGATGTCGTCGCCTATGTGACGAAAATTTCTATTGATGCGACGGTTTAGCTATGTAAACAACGAAAAGTTGTCATCACATAGGCGACAACAACTTCTATTGATGCGTCAGTTTATATATATAAACAACAAAAAATTGTGGTCGCATAGGCGACGACAACTTATATTGATGCGACAGTTTAGCTATATAAACAACGAAAAGTTTTCGTCGCATATGCGACGACAAATTCTATTGATGCGTTGGTTTTGCTATAAAATTTGTTGTCAAAATTTAGACGAAATGTTGGTTTCACATTGTTTTCCTATATTGTCACTTTTGCAACATTCGTTCAAGTTCGTTGGAAATTCCATGTCACATAAACCGACATTTCAGAGACTCCATATTCATCGCCATATCAATGACATAACGCCGCAATAGCGTCGAAACAGTCGTCGCGAAATGGCCCAAATATGCTAGTGATTATCCACTAGAGAGATCCACGCATTCTGCTTATCCATTTGTATATATTTCTTCCAGGATGGATCTCAACCCATCATGTTCCTTCTGTCAGAAGGGAACTCTGGTTAGCTTGGCCTATCATACCCAGTGGTACTTTTGGATGACATTCTATAGTTTTGGCCATGCTTCTATTCATGGAAGTGGTTGATAATTCAACCACTGGTCCTTTCTTCATTAACTGATTTCTCTCCTTGGGATCCGACGGAGGTTTATTATCCTCATCAAGGGACTTTGGGGTTATTTGATATGATGACCCTCCCTTATATTTTTCACATTCTTTCCTCTATTGATATCATGGCCAGTACTTTCAAGGCTTCACCCCCACAGTCAGTTATTGGCAACTCAAACAATAATACATTTATACTGTCCACATGCCTTAGCATGGTAAGTCCTATTTTATGATTAATTACAAGCTGGGGGAAACAAGGGTGTTACAATTCCCTCCCCCTTAAAGGAACACCATCCTTAGTGTTCTTTCTCAAAACACCTGTCATGCCTTTCTCATTCAGTTGTTTCAAAAATATTGTTCCTTCTTCCTCGGTCAGGTCCTTTTTCAGACCTTTAATCTTGGTCACCTGCTCTCAATATTTCTTGGACAACAAGCACGTTAATCATAGTCTTATGAAAAAACATTGCATAAAAAAATTTCTAGGAAAATTTCATAATCTTAGCACAATAATTATCTACGCAGTTTGTGGATTTGTATCCACATGGTTGTTTTGTTATCCAGGCTCATTCCTTTTCCTTGACATACCCATTGATTGCATGATCCCAATTAAATAGTTTACAAGAACTATCATGGTTTCATCTTCCTTACGGTCACTCACCCTCCAAGAATAGGCTCAAGCATCCCCTTCTCTGTTATACAGTCCCTCGGGTGATCCATCTTGCCTTGCTAAGGTTTTCTCACACAGGAAGAACTACCCATCGTGTGCATGATCCCGATCAATAGTTTACAAGAACTATTAAGGTCTCCTCTTCCTTGCGGTCACTCACCCTCTAGGCCCAAGATCAGGAATCCCCTTCTCTGTTATACAGTCCCTCGGGTGATCCATCTTGCCTTGCCAAGGTTTTCTCTCACAGGAAGAATTCCAGAGACTCTATTGAGTCTTATAGTCGAGGCATCCCTTAGACTTTCTCTGTCGAGGCGTCCCTCCAGCTTGTGTTACCTCAAAACAATATATTATAGGTGATCATGGCTTACCAAGAGGTTCTCATGGCTCAACAGTAGCCATTTTTCATGCTTTTATAGCTTGACAACCTTCCGGCTTGGCTAAAGTTAGGAACAAAGGTTACTCTCCTTCTCCTGACTCAATCATAGATAGGGACGAAGGTTACTCTCCTTCTCCCAAGTCAATATTTATTTCATGCAATCAGATTATACTCTTTCTCACCCGTATCACAAACATATAAAAATTCATGAGACATCATCATAAATTTTAAATTCAAAATTTTCTTGTAAATCTGTGACCCACAGATATCCAAATTCCACATTTTGTTTCCATATTTGTTTCTCATAGGAAACAGATTCATAATTATTGAACTTTCCTTCCCATAAAGGTTTGGCTCAGTAGGCAATTGGTCTTCCTTATGTATTTCAATGCTTACATATTCAAGACTCCTTTGCTTCCTGCACTTTCAACTTCAAGCAGCCAAACAAATTGTTAGTTTCCATGCACACACATTTTATTGCACCTTTATAATGTCATCACAAACAATTTCAGAATTGTGCACACTAACAATTAAATTCACTTTCTCATAAAGGAAATATCATTCCTTGCAGTTTGGCTCAGTAGGCAACTGGTCTTCCTTATGGGCTTACAATACTTCCATATCCAAGACCCATTTCCTCCTACAATTTCAACATTCCTCAGCCAAACAAATTGTTAGTTTGCATTCACATTACCTTTTCAAAATCAAGCATACTACAGTCCAAGTCATTTCATCTATTCAATGATACAAAGTAAAAGGATACATCATCCCTTACCTATGCATCATTTCATCCTACCAAATTTTTAAGAATGTAATTTAGATATCAATTGAACTTAATGAATGTGCCCTCATTCATGGCCACATTCATATCCAATGCACCTTTGCATTGATTTTAAGTTTCCCTCACTTTACGAAAAATACTTTGGCATGGTGTGTTGGATCTTAGCCAAGATTTTCAGCATATGGTTTACTAATTCTCATTCATTGTTACAACATGACTATGATTCTAGCTACAGGATGATCACGATTCCCAAATCAGTACACATGAAACTCAAAAGTTTCACATGAATTCCTTTGATCATTCTTCCTCCATTAATAACCAAGGTTCCAACACTCATGGCCAACCAGATTAGTTTTCCTTCGGTGCTTACATAATATAAGCAAAACATTGGAAGGTCCTCCTACTTACTAAAAACATCATTTTCTACCATCGTATGCAACATGTGTTCCCTCAATGTATTACATACAGTGTGCCATCTATGAGCACTTTTGTTTCCAATCGTTCCTTGATTGGTCCATGTATTCATGACATATCATTTCATGAATTCTTTTGAGGATTACAATCAGTCTTTACTACCAGAGATTCACACCTCCACCATTCAGGTTATCCTTCCCGAATCATACCCTACTTGGGTATCCAAGGCATACAACTTCTTTTAGACATTCCATACATAACATTAAGACCGTAAAACATTTCATAAGGGATTCTTACACAATCCATTCATACCTTGTGCCACATACGAATGAAATTTTTTCTATTGGTTTTGGTTGTTAGCACCCCCTCTGATATTATCCCATCAGTGATTCTCCATGGGGAATTTTAAAGTCCCGTCAACAATATTTCAACAAGAACCTTCTCATAGTCATCCTCTGATTGAGGTTGTTTGTTATTAGCAACTCTCTTTCTCAACAGTTCCAATCTATTTCTTTCTACACATGAAATACATCATAATCACATTAGTCATCATGTAAATTAAAAATGAAATTACCATAGCATTTAAATTAATAAAACATTTTCAGACATGTCCTAGAATATCTGTATGCACTTCATCACATTTTCCTTAATGTTTTTATGAGTGCAATATCGACAATTCTCAATGGTTTCTGTAGTAATACAATCCTCATCACTCCGGTGTCACAACATTTACTTTCATTAGTAAATCAACTTTATTATTCCAAAGGAAACAAAACACATAGCAAGGAAGGAGTTAGGGTTCTCCCCTTCTTCAATTTCTTTCTACATCGCCTAGGACTTTTCAGCCCAGATGAGTTATTTCTAAGGTCTCACTGTCTTTTCTCTGCTTTTGCAATTTATTCCTTGTCGAGATCTTCCTGCTCTTTTCCTTGATAAGCCTTGGTTAGGCCTCACCTTAACCTTTTTGGAATACAACAACATTCTTTAATAACAAACCCTTTTTTATTTTTGTTCATAATAGATCATGAACCTGTGCATCCTGCACATTACCATTCGGTTATCAAAATGGTCAATATTAATTTATTAGTGTTCTATTCCTTACATGATGTTTTTCAAAATGTAATCCAAGATTCTGGTATATATATAAGCTTGTATCTCACTGCTATGTTTCTCAGCAGTTACTAAGGTTGTGACTCTGTCCTCCTGACAGGGTTTTCAAACAGTTCTTCCACAGGAAACTCCCTCAGCATGCAAATTCCTTATTTCACATTCATGACTATCTGTGATGGAATCGGCCTTGAGTTAGCTTTAGTGGTTTACCAAATATTCCATAAGGAATATAAACATGCATATTTTTCATGTACCCAAATTATGTATCCATACATACTCTGGTTTTGTTAACTTACATCCATGATGTACTTATCCATATTCATAATCCTAAACCTGCATGTAGCGGTCATATGTATGTTTCACAACCCACCTACATCTTTACCTTTAAGATTAGTCGACTCAAGATTGTTCACAATCCTTCTCCTGTGATCCTCAAAAGCATAATCACTTGCCTCTTATGATGACAACAGAGCATATTTGCTCATTTACCCTTTTTAGCTAATTATATTAGTATTTCCTAAGGAAAGGGAATACATTCCCCCTCAAGCTATTATTTGGGACAAAACTTTCATGACTCTTTGGAATGGAGTCAGCCATGCATCCATAGTATTCATTTATTCTAGGCAAGAGAAATTATTGCTTTATATTTTACTCATTAGGGAAACCATATTGTACCTATAACTATACTCTTACATCATACATGTGCATCACTTGCACGTTTAATATCACTCATACCTAAATGGTATTAATATCGTTCTTCATATTAGGAAGCTCCATAATGCATTAAACCCATCACTCAATCATAATTAAACATGGATAAGTATTCGTCATGCTAGCTTATTACTTGCACCTTTTCCATGTCATTCACACACATGGACATATCAGGCTTCTATATCCTTTTCCCAAGGATATTCCAATCATCCTTATGATCATGTATACACATTCGTGTATAAGTAGGTGCATCTCTTGCACCTTTTTACCTCATGCATTCGCTTTATAGTTTAATATCATCATTAGTCTCCTTTAGTTTGAGATTTTAGTCACTTACAGGACTAATATCACAGTCATATCTTGTATTGATGTTTCCCTCTCTCAAGGAAATAACCATCCAGGGTCACTTTCCTCTTTATGTGACAACATCTAGAAAAAAAACCTTCTTGCCTCAGCATCCATAAGGTTTTACCGATCTCACTTTTATCTGGTCATGAGGAGTTATATACTTTGATTTTAATATAAAGTAGTAATTATAACTCCCAAGGATCCTACCTAATCCTATCAGATTCCTTTAATCCCACAAAGGTATTAACCATTATATAATCCACCATCATCAGTACCTGAATTTCCAATTGTTCATGCTTAGAAGCAGTGTTACGAACACCGGTTCATTCGTCCTTCGGGATTCAGCTGCTCTTGACAGAACCCTCCCACCTTCACCTATCCACATTCAAGTATTATTATAAATGTTAATTATCATATCCATACTCCGGTAAGAGTAGTTATCACTTTGACATGGGCTAAAGAAATTCTTCTCCTGAGATTCAACAAGAATTCCCAAAATCACAGGTTCAATCTGCAGTCCTTCTCCTCAAGGAGTAAATGCAGATAACAATATCTCCTTACGCGACTCATAGATGATCCCAAGTAGGCCAAGTGTTGTAACCATGCTCTGATACCAATTTGCAACACACCCATAGTGGGGCGTAATTTTTTTTTCTTTTCTTAATGGACAGATTCTCCATCCAGGATTTCTAATTTGGAAAGTTTGGGACTCAACCCGACCCTCCGGTCAAGATTCTTCAGTTCTCTAAGTCAAATGAGACTTTGAGACCTTGATAGTCTCATGTCTTAATCAAACATGGGCCCTTTCAGCCTTTGGTGTAGGTCTTATGATACCCACAACCTTCTCATTAGTTCTTCATCGAAGTATCAGGTTAGCGTTAGCCCCTTTTCTCTTACCAACCATTGCATATGATCGTGGGTTACGACTGAACACCAATTACGGAATTGTGGGTGTGACCAAGAGTGGTTTGGAACCAAACTTCTTTTCACCCCGCAATTCACCATGAGCCACCATGTGTCCTTATATCAATACTATGGTCTCGATTGCGGTCCTCCCTCAACTTTTTAAAGTTTGAACACCTTTTGTCCCCGCAATGTGACGTGACCATTGATCTTATGATCTTGACGTTACTTCTGAACTGATTGCTCAAATATGTTCCTTTCGAACCTGCGGATCAGATATGGCCCTTTCAAATACAAAGCAGTAACTATAACTCTAAGGGATCCTACCTGATCCTATCAAATTACTTTAATCCCACAAAGGTATTAACCATTATATAATCTACCATCACCAGTGCCTGAAGTTCCAACTGTTCATGCTTAGAAGTAGTGTTATGAACACCATGTCATCCATCCTTCAGGCTTCAGCTGCTCTTGACAAAACCCTGCCACCTTTAGCTATCCACATTCAAGTATTATTATAAATTTTAATTAGCATCCCTACTCCAATAAGAGTAGTTATCACTTTGACAAGGGATAAATAAATTATTTTGCTGAGATTCAACAAGAATTCCCAAAATCACAGGTTCAATCTCTAGTCCTTCTCCTCAAGGAGTAAATGCAGATAACAATATCTCCTTACATGACTCGTACATGAGCCCAGGTAGGCCAAGTGTTGTAACCATGCTCTGATACCAATTTTTAACACGCCCACAGTGGGGCATAATTTTTTTTTCTTTTCTTAATGGACAGATTCTCCATCCAGGATTTCTAATTTGGAAATTTCAGGACTCACCCTGACCCTCCGTTCAAGATTATCTGGTTCTCTAAGTAAAACGTGACTTTGATACCTTGATAGTCTCACCTCTTAATCAAACACAGGCTCTTTGGGCCTCTGGTGCAGGTCTTATGATACCCTTGAACTTCTCCTTCATGCTTCAACGAAGTCTTGGTGTTGACGTTAGCCCCTTTTCTCTTGGTAGTCATTGCATATGACCACGGGTTATGACAGAACACCAATTACGCGATTGTGGGTGAAACCAAGAGTGGTTTGGAATCAAACTTATTTTCTCCCCGCAATTCACTATGAGCCACCACATGTCCTTTTGTCAATACTGTGGTCTCGATTGTGGCTCACCCTCAACTTTTTAAAGTTCAAACACCTTCTGTCCCCACAATGCGACGTGACCATTGATCTCATGATCTTGATGGTAGTTATAAACTGACGGCTCATATCTATCCCTTTCAAACATGTGGATCAAATCTAAGCCTTTCAAATCAACGGACATGATTTGTTTCACGATTCGGGTTTCAGAGTTTTCAACTCTCTAATATTTACTTTTCTTTGTATGACAATATTCTAAAATGGAAGATTTGCTGACACCTGTCGCTTTTGATGTGTGGATATGATCTTTTCCATGAGATCAGCCTTCAATCATTTCAATTCTGGATTCATTTCTCCAAAATGGCAGATCGTCTGCCACGCGTCCTCCCAATCCAACGGTTTTGCTTCCACTTCGGGACTTTGGCCCTTTCAACCAGATCAACGGTCCTTCGGCTCCCTTCTTGATCAACAATTGGTATCTCCTTTGGGTCTCCAGACTTGTAAGATCTCAAATCTTAGACTTCACTTCCCCTCGAGGTAAGTGGATTCTTGTCGCGTGTCCACTTGAATCAGACGGTTGAGGCTTGCTTCATCTCTTTACCTGAAATATACAGATTTATGCCACTCGTCCTCTTGATCTGATGGCTATGAATTACATTGGGACTCTACCAAAAATCCACCGATATACGCCACGTCTCTTCTGGGTCAAACGGTCTAGATTCACCCCAGACGATCCAACGCTTGAGATTTACTTTGGATGATCTGACGACTGATATCTACTTCGGATGATCGGACGGTTGAGGTTTACTTCAGCTCTCCATCTCTCCAGAATTTGAAACTCTCAAATATCAACTAAAAACTGTCGAACAAATTTCTTCAGAGTCCACGATATGTCGCCACATGTCCCTCTGGATATGGCAGTCCATATTCACTTCGGGTCTTCGGGGCTCAGGAATCTCAATTCTTAACTAAAACCCTAGTGCGATTTCAAATTCTTCAGGCTTCAACAATTTCAAACTCTTCTTCTTCGCGTTCTCTGAGAGGGCTTCCACTCGGATTTCATGATCTATCAACATGTGTCTCCCACGAATTGATGGCTATAGATCACTTTGGGTCTTCATGAATATCGATGTTCTCACCAACGTAAACCTCTGGAGTGTAATCCTCCTGAAGTGTGAGATCTTCGGACATGCATTCCCTACTATCAATGGTCAGGATGAACTCTGGCACTTCGGCCTTCAGGAGTTCTCACTTCACACAATCCATTTTCCTCTGGAGCACTAAACCTTTGAAGCCAAGGATATGGAGGCACGTGTCTCAAGACACCAACGACTATGATGGACTTCGACACTTCGGCACTTCGGGAGGTTGACTCACTCCTCGATTGAAATATCCTGGAGTTGGTCAACGTCGGACTGATTACCTCATAGATCTAACAGTTGGGATGGCTCCTGGGAATCCTCAGATCTAAGGTCCTAATTAACTTCGGGACTTCAAGACTTCAAGGATTTTTAATCCCCTTATGACGAGCTTTCTCAATTTGTCGAACTTGCGAAGTTTGAAGGAGTCAAGGGGTTAACTCCTGCACTCCTTCCTGTATCCAATAGTCACAATGGACCTTGGCTCTTCCTGAACATTTATCGTTTGTTCATATTCTAAACAAAGGAACCTTCCCTTTTGATACTTCAAACTCGTTATTCTTCCTGAGCTTTGTTGGCTCTGAAATTCTTAAGAGATTTGCGCTCTTTCTCTTGAATGTAACGCTTGGAAGAATTCTTCCACGTACAGGGCTCTAGCTTAAGCCACCATAGGGTGCAAGAATTTACAAGTATAAAATATGTCCAATCCATAATTAACTACTTGCGTAATTACACAATCAAGAAGACACAAAAAGGGATATAGTATAAATAACTAAGCAAACATATCCATCCCTGCAACATTCATAGGATATCCAACTTTAATTCACAGTACCAATTAAATACATAAGATATGTGATTACTTATGTATTTCAGGTGGTAGCCAACTAACTGATTGTGGATGTTCATCCTTCCACCAGACCATAGGATCAGAGGCATTCATTCTTAGCACTCTGGCCACCCCCGTGCCAAGACATGATATAACTAGGGTACTCTCGCATTTCTCAAGGATTCTTTCTCTGTTTCAGTTTCTGCTCGGGTTCTTTTCTCTACAAACTTTCAAATATTTTCTTCTCTGTTATGGCCTCGATGAGGTTTATCATATGCTCACTCAGCATCAAGATCGTGACATTCTCTTCATTATCTGTTGGAGAGCTCTGTCCATTCTCCTTATCCATTTGTATATTTTTCTTCCAAGATGGTTCTCGACCCATCATGTTCCTTCTATCAGAAGGGAACTCCGGTCATCTTGGCCTGTCATACCCAGAGGCACTTCGGGCTGACATTCTACAGTTTTGGCCATTATTCCATTCATGGGAGTGGTTGATAATTCAACCACTCATCCTTTATTCATTAACTAATTTCTCTCCTTGGGATTCAAAGGAGGTTTATTATCCTCATCAAGGAAATTTCGGGTTATTTGATATAATGACCCTCCCTTATATTTTTCACATTCCTTCCTCTAGTGATATCATGGCCAGTACTTTCAAGGCTTCACCCCCACAGTCAGTTATTGGCAACTCAAACAATAATAAATTTACACTATCCACATGCCTTAGCATGGTACGTCCTATTTTATGATTAATTACAAGCTGGTGTAAACATGGGTGTTACAAGGTAGTAGCCACATCTCTTCTCAAAGATAGATACCACCATTTGAGCAAGTGTTTCAATTCTGCAGTTTTATAGTTTCAGCCTATTTAATTTATTCAATAGAATATATTGATCACTGGATATCTGTGTTTTTCTTTACATCTCTGTGTTTATTGTATTCATTCTATTAATCAGTTCGTTATGATCCTAAATCTGAATCGGTGGTATCAAAGCGGTCTTCTCTTCATTTATTTTTCTTTGTGCATGTCCTCGACAAGATCTGGGTATAAAAAGTTGGGAATAGAACCAATCGATCCTTTGCAATATCCGCCATGCCGATCTTGACAAAAACACATGGGGGACGTAAAGAAAGATGATGGAGCACAAGATCCTTTTAAAATGTTGCTTGAGGAACCCCTCACACGAAAAAGGAAAGAAATGATGGATAACTTTGTGTAGATCCTTCGGTGGCTTCCCACAAAAGAATCATCTTCATCAAGTGGCCATACAACCCCCTTCAAGGTACAGGTAAATTTTGATATTCCATTATTTGAAGGACTGATAGATGCATATGTTCTAGATAAATGGTTGAATCTGCTCAAATGGTATTTTGGGGTCCACAATTTTTCCGATAGGGGAAATATTACTTTTTCAATCCTCAATGTCATCCCCCATGTTAAGGACTGGTGGGATACTTACTCAGAGCAAAGGGAAATAGAAGAATCTGTAATATTTTTGGTTTCTCCTAGATGGGATTCCTTCCGGGATGCCATTAAAGAACAATACTACCCGGTTGGAAGCTACGAGGACCAGTACACTAGATGGAACACCTTGCATCAATAAAGGGACTAGACAATACCATATTTCACCAATAATTTCCATACCCTACACCAAATTGGGTATCAAATACTCTGAGCGAAATATGGTGTTCAAATATCACAGTTTTTTTCATCGATACATTTAAAGAAAAATGGATTTTTTGGACATTGCCTCCTTGGGTACGGCTTATAGATATGTTGTCAATATCGAGCAGGAATTTAAGCATAAGAGGCAAGAGTTTGGATATGAAAACTCCTCACATCCGAAGTAGGGAAAAGGAGACCCCAACCCACACAGCAAGGGACAGAGAAAATATGGCCACTCTCAGGACAACTAGTCCAAGATGCAACAAAAGAAGGGAAATGAAAATATGAGGAACAACACGGGAAAATGGTGTGAATAACATAAAATCCTTTGGCACAACACTGAATAATGTCGCTCCAAGGAGTTACTCATGGCCAAGATGAAGGCGTCTCAGTATGAGGCCGATTCTGACTTCAAATCAAATCCAGTAGGAGGGAAGTGGATCATCGATGATGAACCCAATGCCATTGTCGCTACCACCAAATTCAAACCAAGAGAACCAGAAGAACTAGAGGAAGGGGAATGCCTCTTTCACTCACAGATGTGAGTAAAGGGGGTTTCACTCCATTTCATTATCGATAGAGGAAGTCAGAAGAGCCTAATATTAGAAGAGGTAGTCAATCGATTGGACCTACCGATGACACCACACCTGCATCCCTACAAAATCGGTTGGCTTCGGTAAGGAAGAGATCTTCGTGTCATCCAACAGTGTTTTCTTCCCTACGTCATCAATCATTTTAAAGATGAGGTATTGCATGATATTTATCCCCTTGAATTTTGTGATGTTGTTTTAGGACAACCATATTTGTGGAAGTGTCATGTTGTGTATGATTCTAGACCCCACAGTGTTATTATTACTTTGGGTAGACAATTGTACATGATATGAGAGGTAGCTCTACCTACGACTATTTCTTTAATCTCTACTAAGAAATGCAGTAAGGTCATTTCATAGACTGGGAAGTTCATCTTCTTTGTGATCCATACTCACAGTAAGCATAAGGTTTCCACCACATCTATGGCCTCTACACAAAGCATCTTTTTGTAGCAGAAACAAGTGGATGAGATCGTGGAAGAGTACAAAGACATATTCTCCTCACCCATCGGGGTACTGACGCACTTCCAAGTCAAGAATCCAATTGATCTAACCCCCAGTGCACCTCTTCCTAATGGACCAGTCTATTGTCTCTTTCTGATGGAAAATGAAGAAATCAAGTGTTAGATCCAAGAGCTTCTTCAAAAGGGGAACATCAGAACCAAATCCTCCTGTTATGGAAGCCCGATTGGACTAGTGTTGAAGAAGGATGATACCTGGTGACTCTGCATTTATTACAGAGCATTAAACAAAATGAAATTCAGGAAGCGATAACCAATTCCCAGGATTGATGCCCTTCTTGACCAACTCAAGGGGGGAAAGTTCTTGATAAATATTGACCTAAAGTATGGCTACCACCAGGTTCCCATCGAACCAACTGATGTATGGAATACAACTTTCAAATCTAAAGAAGGTCTCTTCGAATGGTTGGTCATTCCCTTTGTCTTAACAAATGCACCAACCACTTTCATGAGGTTGATGGATGATGTATTGAAACCCTTCACCAACTCTTTTGTGGTGGTATATTTGGATGGCATCCTCATCTTGAGAAAAACTTGGGAGGAGAAAATGAAACATATTCAATAGGTTTTGAGCACTCTGTGACAACACAAGCTATATTCCAACTTGGAAAAAATATCCTTTGGCATGAACATGGTCCAATAATTGGGCTACATTGTTTATGATCATAGGGTACATGTTGGTCCAACTAATCTCCAAGTCATCCGTAACTAACTAGCCCCGACCACACTAATTGAGCTTTAGAGCTTCTTGGGACTAGCCAACTTCTACCGATGGTTTGTGTTGGGATTCTCCCATATTGTATGGGCCCTCAACCAAGTGACCAAGGTTTGTGGCAGAGAAAAGTTTGTGTGTGGGAAGGAACAACAATGCACATTTGATGATTTGAGGCATTGATTATGCTCAGCTCCAGTACTCTCCTTGCTCGATCTGCAAAAACCATTCAATATTGAGACTGATCCATAGAACTATGTTGTAGGCACTGTTCTCACTCAACACAATCCTCCACTGGCATACTATAGTGAGACACTCTCAGATACTGTCTGGAAATACCCCACCTATGACAAGGAAATGTATTCCATTGTACAAGCATGTCGTTAATGGAAGCATTACATTATGGGAAAGGAGATGATCATCCACACTGATCACAAGACTCTGGAGTTCATACAGACACAGGGGAAATTGCATAACGACTTCCATTAGAAGTGGTCCACCTACCTACAACAGTTCCATCTCAAAATAAAGTATAAGATAGGGAGCACAAATTGTGTCGTTCACTAACTTAGTTGACCTCCGATTGATTCACTCACCATTATGCTCCATTCCTATGTGCATGAGGCATCTGAGTGGCCCCAACTTTATCAGCAAGATCCGTAATTTTCCACCACCTATCATCTCTTAGGTACAGGCATGGATGTCACTGATTTTCACATTCAATACAGAATGTTATGCCATATGGGCCATCTATTTGTTCCAGCAAGCGAGCGAGAAAAGATGATTTGGGAAGCCCACTACAGTCAAATGGAAGGACATTTTGTCATGGATAAAACCGTGGTTGTTCTACAGAATCATTTTTATTGGCCAAAACTTCGACAGGAAGTTAGCAAGTAGATCAGATCTTGCACTACCTATACCATTTCCAAGCCATACATCAAGAAGAAAGGATTATACACCCCTCTTCCTACTCCTGAGAAGCCTTGGGAATCCATCTCTATGGATTCCATGTATGGACTTCCGCCCATCAAGAAAAGAAATGATTGTATATTTGTGGTCATTGATTGGTTTTCGAAGATGGCTATCCTCACATCCTGCAAGAATAATATCAAAATGGAAGATACTGGCATGCTCTTATTTGAATGAGTGTGGGTCCATTTTGGGATACCACATACCATCATCTCTGATCGGGATATCAGATTCCTGAGTACATTTTGGTCGATTCTCTGGTCACTGTCGGACACCAAGCTCACTAAATACACTGCTTTCCACCCCCAAATAGACATCCAAACAGAGGTCATCAATCAGATGATTATGCACATCTTTTGCATGTAAAACTCTAAGAATCCATGTACATGGGATGAGAGTCTCCTCTATGTTCAACATAGTTACAACAGGGCTCTCCATAGCTCCCTCAACCATAGCCCATTTGAGGTGGTGTTGGGATTCCAACCCTTGGGCCCCATTGATGTTGCAGTACCTCTTGCAACCACACATACAGATTCTTCCCATGTTCAGTCTGAGATTGACAAAGCCACTAGATTCATTGATCGGATTCACCACATCCGCCAACATGTACATAATATTTTGTAGAAATCCAATGCTAAGTACAATTAGTGCCATGATCAACACAAGGTACTGCACTAGTTTCAGGTTGGAGACATAGTCTGGTTACATTTGCAGAAGGAGTGTCTTATAGAGCCCCATCGAAAGCTATGCCCCCTCAGATATGGGACTTACACTATCACTAAGGCTATGGGTAGAAATTTTTTTGAGCTCAACACTACACCCTTCCTTGGTTTTCACCCAGTATTCAATGTGGACCTCCTTCGGCCATATTTTCCACCATTATTGGACACTTTAGAGATCAAAGAACAAGCGACGCCAACATATCTCAACCCTGACTGCATGAAACAAGAATCTAATGATCATATAGTGGACACACATGTCAAGGGCACTCACCAACAGAGGATCCAGATTTATCAGGTTGTCAAGGCAGGGCATCTCCTACACCAAGGAAAGTGGCTACCTGGGGCCAAATTCAGCAGAAGTTTCCTCACATGATGGGGGAAGTCAATGCAATGCAAAAAATTGCTTCTTAAGGGGGGAGTACTGATCCAAGTGGATATTGGTGGTCACCCACCTATTCCAACTAGCTCATCTTGATAGTTTTTAGTTCAACACGTTCTTCTGTACTTCTTTTTAATTGTGGGTTCTACAGTTCTGGGGTTGTCTTAAGCCCTACACATCTTCCAGGTGGATACTGGTGGCCTCCCGCGTAATGTAACTAGCTTATTTTGTATTTTTTCATGTCTTCACATCTTGTTGTACTTCCAGGGTCGTTTTGGGGCCCTTAACAATGTTTTTTTGGCTCGCCATAGTCAAACTTTAGACGAAGTCCAAATTTTATGGCGTAATGTGTAGTTATCTAAAATACCTTTCCAACAGGCTATCATGCACCTAAAACGAAGGTTGTATGTAAACGTTACGACCCCGGGAATTTGAGGTACCAACTTACCCATAGGGGCCCACATAAATTTATGGCGTTTCATCTCCTAGGGTTAGGTTTTTGGATGTCTATGGTTTTGGCATTCATGAGTAATATCAAAAAAGTCTCTCGAGTCTCATTGTAATCATTCTTCTCAGACGAATGCATGTAGCAACCACATCTCCTCTAAGAGATAACTACCACCATTCGAGCAAGTGTTTCTGTTAAGTACCTATACCAGATCTGCAAATATACTTCAATAATACCAAGAATAAACCATAAACCATTCACCATAACATGAACACAAAAAATAGAGAAAACCCTTGAGGTAGGGT
>JZKD02S0022255.1:754506-773314 GCA_000966675.3 Picea glauca
AAACTGCTATAATAACAGTTTTGTCAATGGCCTCCTCTGTCAGAGTATGAAGCTTGACTGGTTTGCGCTCTGTCTCATGCACTATCTCCTCTCGCTATCTAGTCTTCTAGTCTCTGCTACTCTTGACAGGACCAATATCGTCGGGTTAACCGCTTTACTCCGACCAAACTATGAACCCCACCACCCGAAGTTCATCAGGCTTTTGCAATTTTATGTGAACCCTATAGCTGGTTTTCCACGAATCTCTGCACCTACCATTGCCCTTTCGCGGCCACCTGCCTTAGCGGGACTTACTACCAGTGCTCGGAAGACGTGTTACACCAACTACCAGTCGAACCTTATTATCTGGATGAACGAACTATATCAGTCGGTACCAAGGAACATCAATTGCAGATATAGGCAAATAAGCGAGATCACAATGAGTGTATAATATGAGACAAACAGAGAAACTTCAGAGATTTAAACACATATGCGAAAGACTTTTGATATTGTATTAATCAAACCAAATCACTTGGGTATTACAATATGTGCCAGATGCACAGACTTAGAGCAGACTGCTCTTCGCTCTACTGACTTCCAGACTCTGGAAAGACACGAAGCTTCAGACAGAAGGGAAGCTTAGAGACTCGGACTCCTAACTCTCAAAATGCTAATGCTCAACAATGACCCTTCATCCTTATTTTATACAAGATTTTGAAGGAGGAGTCATCATGAAGCCAAGACTAGAACTGACTTGGGGCCCTACATGTTGGCCATACAATCCTACTTTTAAGATTTGGCAGATATATTCACACAGGAATTTCTGACCAAATCATATCTTTATTTCAAATCCACCGAAAGCAAACTGGAACAGTGGGTCTGTCGGAGTAATCATGCAAGAATCTTCGAGCATAGGTCATAAAGTAAAGTATCACATGCTGAACAGTAGAGCATTTTTGGAAATGTGGGTCAAATCCCACCAAAAGTCGAAGAAGTGCTTCGAGTTTTCAAGATTCTCTTTATTTGATATGACTATATTATGTACAAAGTGGAGTTTAATGATGGCAACCCACGGAACCCAAATGGCACCACTGTCGACCATTAAGACATGAAATTTACACGGTGGAGCTTATCATGTAAACCCACGGAAACCTTTATTCTAATGGAGAATCACTAAAATGTCTAAAGTTATAAGGATCCCAGTGATGAGTGTATATTTCTCTGAATAGTCTAGGATCTTCATTACTTTCTTCTTCTTGGTGGAGTATGAACTTGGTTCGGATCACCCATGGATGTTTTTCTCTTACAAACAACATTTTGTATTCTTCTTCTGAGAGTAAATCAGCAATAGTATCAAGCCCTCTGTTTGGAAAAAGAAACATTTTTCCAACTTCTGTCACACGAGGATGAATATTAACTAGATTTAGTCCAAATTTGTACTACCATTCCATCAACCAGTCAGGTTCAGGACCTAGGATGAAAGAATCTGCAAATTTAATCATACAGTAATAATATTTATACCTGTCTGTCCAAAGACAAGTATTAAACCACATTGTTTTATACTGATGATGATCAATATTGAATATTTTCTCTTCTGGATTTCCATTTGGCCAGTCTTGTATAGTTCTCATTCGATTGATTTGGAAGAAATTATATGCAAGAGTTTCTTCACACCTCTGTGTTTGGTGATCAAACCATTGTCTATTAGCAGATCTGAGTCTGCTTAGGTCTCTCATTTCTACCAATTTTTCTCTTGATGCAATAGTAGCATCTTGGTGCATTCTACCAAGGGAATGTTGAGGAGGGAGTACATTTACATGTGTATTTCTTGAAAATCCAGGCAATCCCAATTCTATTTTTTCTGATGATCTAAACTGCCATTCTGGTATCCAATTTTGTTCAAAAATTTCCCAAGGAGTGTCATCAGCCAGATAATGAGTAACAGGAGCATTTCGCAGATCATCAAAAACTTCTACAGTTACCAATCTCTTCTTACAATATGCAATTTGGGCATGCTTTTCAGAGACGAATGGCATTTCAATCCTTTTGGGAGGATTTCCACTTATACTTGGTAATGTGATAAAATACCCTGGTTTCTTGTCTGGACAGATACAAGAACCATGAGGTTCTACTGCAGAAATAAAAGGAGTACCAAGGATACAGTCTACTGGCAAATCTGAAATTTGGTATTTCATTCCTAAAGCATATTCTTCCAGAATTAAAATGTCTTTAGGTACTTCAAACTAAAAAGAAGTATTTACATTTCCTAGTCCAGTGGCTGAACCAAAAATATGATGCGAATATTTTGCAGGGATGAGATCTTTGTTTAGCAGGTTTAAATTCGAGCCAGTATCTATAAGTGCAGTTAGAAAAAATGTTTCTTGATTGATTTCTAACTGAATCTTAACATAATATTTTTGATATCTGATAGGCATGATTTTCATACCTGTCATCCCTTGCATTTCTACTGCTGTCTGTTCTTGGACGATTGATTCAAAAGGGGCGTCTTCAAGGGAAGGAGGGATAGAACCCAACCTTTCCTTTAATATTTGTATCTCTTGTCTGGCCCATGAATCAATTTTGAAGCTGAATTCTGTATCTCCTTCCATCCTTTTGATTTTTTCTTTTAATTCACTAACTTCCTTTTGTAGAGAGAAAACTTCTTTGGCTAAGTCTGTAACAGAGGTATTCTGTAACCTCGGTTCTCTATTAAACTTGATATATGTCTTTGTGTTTTTATCAAAAGAAGCATCAATAAACAATGGCTGTCATTTCGGAATTTCAGAATGCTTACCTTTTTGTTCTGTTTTGACAGCTTTAATGAATGTATCAAGAAGAGAATTCTTCATGTCTCCTTCAAGGAGACCTTTGATTTGGGTGAGCATCTGTGCCTCTTGGTCGCCTGTATTCTGGAACATACAGACTTTCAATTTTTGTTGTATTTCTGGTTCAGATTCAGAATCAGAAGTATCAGAACTGTTGTTGCATGAAAAAAAGTTAGGATTTTTGCAATTACAATACTGATTCATCAAAATTTATTTTTTTGATCTATAATCAAACTCAGATGCACTGCTAGAAGTAGAACAACACCCTTCTTCAAGAAGATGAACTTCTTCTCTTTTGATAAATGGATTGTAAGGGCATGTATTAGTGTCATGGTTATTTGCCCCGCATCTATTGCATTGAGTCCTTGTAACTATCTGTTTCTTTTCTTGAGCCTCTCTTGCTTTCCGTTCTGAAAATTTCCCATTGGATTTTCTAGAGGCTACATTGTCAGGACAATTATGGGCATAATGTCCATGCTTTCCACATATCCAGCATATAACCCCTTGTCTCACTTCATGTGTATGGGTTTTGAGCTTAATGTCTTTGGGCTCATAATAATGGATTTTGGGTGTATACTTATATCTGGCTTTGTATTTTCTACCCTTTTCTCCCCTGAATTCCTTAGGCTTCTTTTTTCTTCTCTTAACTGGATCTGTGAGGTATAAGCCATATTGTTCACAGATAGATTTCTGATCGGGAAGATATGTGGATTTTGACACAGAATTTTGTACTTTCATGCTAGTGCATAACCCGATCAGGGATTTGGTTGTTAAGGAGTAAATTTCTCCCTAGGTATACATTTCATAAGGGAGTTTGAATACTTCCTCCATTTTTAGATATTCTACAAATTTACTTGGTAGAGCTGCCAAATAGACTTGTTTCCATAATAAATTTTCACATTCTTTTACCTCAAAGATTCTTTGTGTCCATTATTTATGAAATTGCTCATACTCAGACATTTTCCTGCATTTCATATTCATGAGAATGATCTCATGTTTGTCTGCAATTTCATTCTCTGTTCCACACCAGTGTTCAAGTATTGCAGTGGTAAGAGCACCAATCATATTGTTTACTGCAGTTCCATCAGTATGGTATACAATATATCCTTCTTCATCTTTGAGGATCTCATCTTCCATCTTTGTGATCATTAGGGGAGAAGAGATGACTTCCCACCATTTGCTAAGAGTTTCTGTGAAGCACTGAATAATTTTTTTGCATGCTTCTACTTTTGTGTTTCCTTTCATACACATGATTTTATATGAAACATACATCCTATCAATCAATTGTCTTATTTGTGCAATTGATAGGTTATCAATATTCCATTCTTGGAACCAATCTTCAGCAAATGTTTGAGTATCTGGAAGCCTGCCTTTTCCAACTAAGTCAGGAGATGGTGGTCTAGAAGAATGATGTGGGAGATTTTCATAGGCTGGATTTCTGATGGTGACTAAAGCATGGTTGTCTTTGGTAGACTTATAAGAAGACTCAGGCAGCTCTTCTTCTGGTGGAAAATGTACTGGAAATATTTTTATAATTTCTATCTCGGAAGGTTTATGTACAGGAGATAGAATGGAAATATGAGAACTTGGGAGGATAAAAGAAATAGGAATAGGTTTATCCTGATGGATGTTTTTTTCCTTTTATTTATATTAAAAATTTCCCCATAGTTGAAAAGGCATTACCTAGTCCTTCCATTATTTCCTCATGGTTTTTGCTTGATTCTCTGGCTCTATAGGAAATTTCTGATAAAGCAGAATCCATTTTATCTTTTACTTCTGTGACTTTCTCTTGTATTTGATCCACAGATTGAACTATTGTATTGGTGGATACTTGAAGATCCAAAATTTGTTTTTTTCGGGCATAATCATTTGTGATAAAAGTATGTGTAGCCATGCCTCTTATAGTAGTATTCATCCAGTTAATTTGTTCAGAGACTGACTGGACCCTTCTATCAATTCCTGACATCTGAATGGCTTCTTCTGATAATAATAAAGGGACTTCTTTTACTTGTTTGTCATTATATTCTAGCATAATTCCCTTAATAGGTGGAAAAGTGGAGTTTGATTCAACAATGCTTCCATCAATACTTTTCCACTTATGTTTTTGAGGAGAAGACTTAGAGGTTTCTCCTACCATTTGGACTACAATTTGTTGTTTTAATTTCCTCCATTCAAAGAAGGAAATCCAGCTGTCTTTTTCAGCTATGAAGTTTTGCCATTCTTTAGAGAGAATTTGTTTTTCAGAGTCTGGCACTGCTAAATCAAATTCTTTTATTTCAAGATTTGTAAACAAGTCCCAGTTTAACATTCTTTTAATCCATTCTTCAGGAATGGATCCTTTTTGACATCCTCCCATGATTGTATGAAATTTTTGAATTTCATCTATAGAGGGTTTTTGGATATCTCTGAGTAACGGATTTGTAAATCTATAGTCAGGAATGATTGTGTCACATTGTTCAACATATCCTAACCCATACTTTGGAGTGCCTGGGGGTCTCATGCCTTTATAAATATCTTTGATTCTTGGGTCTAATGATTCTATGGAGGGCATGTAGTGAATCATGAAGCAAAAGGCATGTTCTGAAGTAGATACAGAAGATTCTAGGGTGTTATGTACAGATCTGTCATACTTAGAAGAATCCATAGTAACAAATTTGTTTACTATTTCTGCACAAGAAAGAAGGGCGTTTAGTGTTATGTCTTCTCGAAAGAAGATTAGACAGGTTCATGGCCGACTGCTCAGGCAGAAACTAGCAAATCTTTCAGAAGGTCGCAGTAGTGGAAACTATGCCTTTAAAAAGCCCGAGACTACTGATACAGCCTTAAGTGTGTCGCAAGAGTGGAACTGTGCCTTTAAACAGCCCAAGACTCTTGATACGACACTGGATTCTTTATTATACAAATATTCACACAGAGAGAGAAAATAAAGAGTGAATAGCTATATTAGATCTAAGAGAGTCTGATATCATACTCGGGTTGAAAAGAAGGTCATGGCTCTGATACCATGGGTTGATCCAACAATGTATATATTAATTTTAATAATATTAATTTTTAGCAGTAAGTTCATTATGTAAAATAGTTAATATGGTGCTAGGTGTAGAAAATTAAATTGTTAATATGAGGTGTTCAGAATTAAATAGTTCTGGCTATGTAAAATAGGTTGTACATGGAAGTAATCTTCCCTCATTTTAGGCCAAAAAAAATGGCCTGATTAGGAACAGATTTTCAGGGGTAGCCTCAGATTTGCATGGATCAAAGTTTCATGCATTTCATAACCATACCTAAGGGTTTTGCCCCATTTTAAACCAACCCAAATGCTCAAAAAATCGATCAGACTTCTAGATTGGCCAAAAATTTAAAAACACACCCCAAAAAACCTACCGAAAAAAATAACTCTAGAGAGAAGATTGCTCCCCAGTTAGCCCATTCCATCCTAGATGCTCATCAAATCACAAGTACAGTCAATCTTGGACGTGGCTAAATGACACATGAGAATTTCAGATAGACTATTCCTTCGCATATATGTGATGCGTTGTCCAATTTCATCCTCTCTGACTTCCGCCATTATTGTGATTTCCATCTACTTCCTTTTTCACACCAGAAATGTTGTACAATTGGGTTATTTCTTGACACGGCTAAGCAATCCTTTTTCACACCAGAAACGCTATACAGTTGGGTTTTTCTTTCTTGACACCGCTAAACAATATAAAACTTGCTAAACAAGAGTTGCATGGCAACGTAGTCTTTGCCAGGTAAGATTGAAATTTGAAAATGAAGGAGCGAGAAGCGGGTGCGGTTATTCCACCATCATTGGATCGATAAAGAGATTCTATGATCTGCTGAAAGGGGTTCTACTCATTGGATTCTACTCATTGATGGATGGGCAAAACATCAGGAGCCTTAATTTGAGGTCTCTGAGACAACACATAGCCCATAGCCCATGTAGGACATGAGCCAACTCTATTTGCGGGCAGTATCAAAGACAACATCGCTTATGGTAAAGAGAACACAACAAAAAATGAGATAGTAGAGGCTGCAAAGGCACTCACTTCATTTAAATTTTATACCTGACATAATTAATTAGTTAAAACTTTTTCAAAGATTAAATGGTTTTTTAGTTAAATCTTTTTCAAAGATTAAATGGTTTTGTAGTTAAAACTTTTTCAAAGATTAAATAGTTTCTTAAGTAACTTTAATTAACATATTTAGTTAAGATTAATTTTATTTTAGTTTTTTTACATTATATAATTAAGCCAGTAAAGTTTTTCTTTTTTTTGTTTAATTAACTTTTTCCAGTATATTTAGTTACACGAATTAAATTAAAGATGGTTCGTTTGTTCTTTTGAAAAGATGAGCAAACCAAATTAATTCTCACTCACTGTTAGTTTGTTCTTTTGGAAATATGAGCAAAATAGATTAATTTTCTCACTCACTGTTATCATTTTCCGCAAGAACATTAGTCACTTATGCTTCCTCCATTGTGGGAGCTAACAAGACAATATTTCCACTTAGTCGGCCATTATAGACGTTGGACATATGCTAATGTCAAATAAATATTTTTGAATATTTATAAAAAATAAAATAAATCAATGTTTAATGTATAACTTTGCATAAGATACAGGAGTTGCCAATTTAAATTTTTGAACAACATGAAGACCACAATAACACCTTAAACTTTTCAACCAATAACACTTTACAAATTTAAGTTATTTTATAGATTAAAAAATAAAAATTTGTATTTCTTATGTATAATATTAGGTTTCCCACATAAATTTTTTAAGTTAATAAAATTTTATGTCAAATCAATAGCAATTAATGTCAAATCAATCACAAACTCATTAGCTTTTGGCCTCAGTTAGTGTCTGAGGCGACTTTTAGCATAATGTAACAAATTATTAAGCATTGAATGGGAATGCGTCAATAAGGCAGATCTAAGAATATATATTATATAGGAGCATGTGGAGTTGTTAAATTCAAACTCATTGTTATAATCTTGCTTTGGCAGGGACTAATAATAGGATGATAATAATGATGATTATTATATATAAATAATATGATGATAATAATCATAATTATTATATTTTATAAAGACAATTAAATTTATTTTAAAAGATTAAAAATTTTAATAAATAAAATAAAATCAAAAAATAGTTTAAAAAAATATGTATAACATCCTTTTAAAATAATAATGATAATAACTTATATTATTTTAAAAGACAATTAATTTATTTATTTTAAAAGTTCATAAAGTTTTAATAATATTAAACAAATTATTTAAGTTTTTTCATAATCCCATTTTAAAATTTATTTAACATACATTAAAAAAAAATTAATCAATTTAATCAACATGTATGTTACTATAAATTTAATCAAAATTAGGTATGTGACTGCAAACTTTAAACAAGTATGTTACTATAAATATAATCAACCCAATAAAAAATTCCCAATAATTTCACATTTTCTACATAATATACATTAATGATATAAAATTCCATTAAACGCGTATGACATATTTTAAAGGGTGAAAATAATCTCATAAATTTGGTACCCTTCAGAATGGCAAGAAATTAGCTCGAAAATTTGTTATAATCAAAATTGCTAATTTATCGCGTCAATGTCCACTCTACAATAACGCTTCCAATTGAATAATTAATGAAAGGTCAAATAAATATTTTTGAATGTTTATAAAAAAATAAAATAAATTGATGTTTAATATATAATTTTGTACATGATAGGACTTGCCAATTTAAATTTTTGACAGAGGTGAAGGTCACAATAATACTTTAAACTTTTCAATCAATAACAATTTAAAAATATAAGTTATTTTATAGATTAAAAAGTAAAAAATTGTATTTCTTATGTAAAAAATTAAGTTTTTTTTATGAAAAATTTTAAATCAATAAAAATTAATGTCAAATCAATAACAATTAATAACAAATTAATAGCAAACTCATTGCTATAATCCTACTTTGACAAGGACTAATAACATTGAAAATTGTGATAAATAATATACTAATAACATTGAAAATTGTGATAAGTAATATATATATATATATATATATATATATATAATATAGATAATATATATAGTTGAATCATTCTGATATATATGGAATATATGTGAGGATGTATATACTGTCTACCATAGTCTTCAATGCTGTACAGTAGATTCAATGCTGTACAGTAGACTGTATACTACTCGCTTCTTGTATACTACTCGTTTCTTGACACGACCATTATGTAAGGTAAAAATTTTGGAAGGCTTTACACTCTGACTTTAACAGAATCAAATCATTTAAAGACCTGGAATTTGATGTCTCACAGAACGTATTCTCACTTAACTTATTTGATAGGTGGTTTTGAAAGGCAAAAACTTAAAAAAAATTACATTTTTAAAAAAATTGACATTTTCTTAAAAGAGATAAGGCAGCGAACCGGATAATGATAGGGAAGTTTGCATCGTTGTAAATAAAGTAGTCAGTTTTTAATTTTCTCATCTACCCTCTTACATTTCAATATTTTTTTATTCAGCGTACTGAATTTTCAAGTTTTCTTATTTGCAAAGGGCGGGTTTTGAATGAGACAACAGAGGATAAGATGAAGAAGAGACAATATTTTTTTAATTTATTAAGGGAAAGAAGTTTCTGTATTTGCAAGGGCTTTGAATGAGACACAAGCTGACAAGATAAGATGAAGAAATAATGGCCGTGTAAGATGAAGGCGAAATAATGGCTTATAGGAGAGAAGGGTAAGGCGATGTGGAGGTTAAATTTACTAATCACAAAAAGAGGAATACTTAAAAATTTCTACTTACAGTCGAATTTTTACGAGTTCTTTTTACTAGATGTCATCGATAAACTTTGAATTGTTTGGCAATTTCACTGTCTTCGTGAGCAAATCACCTGGTAAGTTTTTAGCCAATGAAGCCACCTTCAACTGATAAATAGTCCATAAAAATGCCAATTTTTCACATTATATAAAATGAAGCACAATTAAAAATTTAACCGTAAAATGAAAAGAGTTCAAAAGTTTAATGTGAAGAGTAATGTGAAAGTGATTTAGACAAACTGGATCTTTAGTTTCGGCATCTGCGTTAATGGTATCGTCGTTTCCTGCAAGGAAGTTAAATCTGATTACAGAGGTTCAGAAAGTGCCTGCTATATTTTTCTTCGGCGACTCGTACAGACAAAAGAGGATATTTTCCTCAAATGGCAGAGATTTCATGGGCCATATTTCCACAGTACGTTTATCAATGCAAAACTCATGCCTCAGTATTTCCGTAAGATGTTTATGCTTACCTATATATATCTCAATTTCATTAATGTGACCCTTCAGAGCTGGTAAATTGTCATTTTCTTGGCTAATAATTTCAAATATACGATATGTCTGCAGTCGAAGGGTGGCCATCAAAATAATTTGCAACAAACTAAATTTTGAATTGAATTTCATGACAATTAAAAAAAATAGAATTGAATTCCATGACAATAAAATTTTGAATTGAATTGAATTCCATGACAAAAGTCGAAGGGTAGCCATCAAAATAATTTGCAACAAAGTGAATTTTGAATTGAATTCCATGACAATAAAAAAAAAATTGAATTGAATTCCATGACAATAAAATTTTGAATTGAATTGAATTCCATGACAATAAAATTTGTCGAATAAAAAAGTTGATATAATTTACCATTAAGATCATACACACTGCCATTAAGATCATATATGAGGCATTGTAGCTGTCGTGATTTGCATCAATTCTACATCATCTTTTTGATGCATGTTTTACCACGGGTCATATTAAAAAAAACGAATATGCCACATAAATAAAGCGGTGTTGTGATTTGCATAAAATCTTTTTCGATGCATATTTTACAAGTTCCATATTAACAATAAAGAATATGACACATAAATAAGAGGTGTTGTGATTTTTCTCAGTTTTGCATCAATTTTACATCATCTTTTTTATGCCTGTTTTACAAGGCGCCATATTAACAATAAAGAATATGTCACATAGATAAAGGAGGTGTTTTGATATGCATCAATTCTATATCATCTCTTCATATTTTACAAAGTGCCATATTAATAATAAAAAATATGACACATAAATAAATGGGGTGTTGTGATTTGCATCAATTTTACATCACCTTTTTCAATGTCTATTTTAGAAGGTGCCATATTAACAATAAAGAATATGACACATATATCAACAATAAAGAATATGACACATATATCAACAATAAAGAATATGACACATATATCAACAATAAAGAATATAACACATGTAAAGAAAGAAGTTGTTGTGATTTTCATCAACTTTGCATCAATTCTACATCACTTTTTTCAATACATGTTTTACAAGGCGCCATATTAACAATAAAGAATATGACATATCAAATTTTTCTACATCATATTGGTGTTGTATTACATCGAGTATTATTAAAAAAAAAAAAAAAACACTTAGGGAGTCACTTTTGTGTTCAATTTGTGTCATAAGTGTTTATGTTGAATTTTCTTAGCATCATATTATATCAATATTTTCGTCGATATTTCATATGGGGCATTGTTCTTGCATCATATCAACATCATTATGCAGTCAACATACATAACTTTTTAGTTATTTTTCATCATATGTGTCTTATTGGAATCATTTTGCATCACAATTGCATCGTGTTAGCATCACATATGGTGTTGTTGTTATTCATTTTTCTATCATATTATAATCGTATTACATCACTCATGCACCTTGCTACTACATTGTTATTATTCCTTTTGATTTGTATTAACATATTTGTATAGTTATAGTAGATATAGTTTACATCATGTTAATATCAAAATTGCATTGTTTTATCGTCAAAGTCCTAATGTAATTATTAAATTAATGATTTAATGATTTTTATTAATTTAACTATTGTTGAGTATTTAAGTATTTATATTTAATTAATTATTATTTCTAATTAATTTAATTCATATTAATAAAAATCACTCTTTCCATCATTAGTCATATATTTTCATCATCATCTTTATGCCTTATGCTCAAACATTAATGATAGGCTAAAGAATTAGAACACGATTTTTGAATTCCTCAACTTAAATTTAAATGTCAACCGGGGGTTCACGCAAACATGTGAGGTGTTATGCATTGTTTGTGCAACCACGAGGTCTTAAATTACTAATATGTATTCTATGAATGATATGCATTTAATTAAATCTAATCTATACTATTGAATTAAATGATCAATTTTGATAGCTCATTAACATTGATTGTTCAAACCATTGAGTTCAAGACCTTCATTGTTATGCCCCCTAAAAATGTGCAAGGGTATATGGAGGTCTAGAGTCACTTCCTATTGGAAGAAGAGTTAATTATTGAGTTCCATGATTCATTAAATTGATGATCCTTCATATGCTACTAGATCACTCAATCCTTACAACATTGGAAACCATATTAGATTCATTTGATGTACTTCAAAGTGCTAAACATTGTAAAGTAGAAGTACTAAAAGGAATCTTGAAAATAGAGAAATGAAAGTGCTCCTCAAAGAAATATGGTAAATTATCAACATTAATAGTTCATCCCCTTGACTCTTCATCCCATTGAGTTCGTGATATTCACTCTGAACTCCATTAACAATATTCAAGGGAAGAGAGAGGTCTCTGGTCACTATACTTGGATGAAGAGTTTAGGGAATGGATCAAGGAAACCAATGATCCTTCAACTACTATTAGATCACTCAATCCTTACAACCTTAATAATCCTATTAGAATCCATTAAGCATACATCAAAGTATTGAACAAGATAAATTAAAAGAAATAAAGAAAATACATGAAAGAAATTGAATGATGGAGATAAAAATACAAAAAATTAAAGAGAATAAATAACAATTAAAGGAATGGAAATGTAGAAAGAAAATTATAGCCATTAAAAGAAAATAGTGCAACAACTATCTAGTCTACATGTAAAGGGGTTTCAACCCCATTGCAACTTCAGAGTGTGACAAAATCCAAAGCAATAAATGGGGTGGATCCATCAAGATAAAAACATTAATTATAACAAGAACCTTAAACCAAAAGTTTGCATTAATTTGAAATTCAAATTTACAACTAGAAAGTAGAAAAATACAAGAATGACAATCCTCCCAAGGAGATTAGCCAAACCTATCATCCATGCTTCCTCTTATGCCTAAAAAGAAGTCATATATAATCATTCAAAGAAATCCCCAATCCCTTATTGAGGAAGGCTATCCCAAAATCTCCTAAAATAGTATGCAACCTATTTTTTGGGATTACTTCATCTTCTAGAGAAGTTGAAGGGAAAATATCCCTTAGTAACTTCACCGGCCTTCCTTTTTGTCTCCATCCATTAATGAGGGAGATCAATTTTGTCTTGAACATTTCATTTGTTTGACTTAGCCTTTGGGGATCACATTAGTCTTCATATACGATATATGAAATAATAATCAAAATCATCAAAACCACTCTAACATCAAACACATGTTACATTTAAACTTGAATTAAGTAAATCACATACAATTAGATAAACATAAGTCATATTGGTCATCAAAAGGCATGAATATTTATCATGAAAATTTTGGCTAAGGGAATCACCCCCCAACTGGTCTTTGTCATGCTCAATCCTCCTGATCAAAATGGTGCTCTCTGTGTGAATTATTGAGTCATGGTTATTTGATTTCTTTTGTAGACATATTGATATGAAATATGAATTTAAAATCTTAAATAATTTATTGTTGATTGTAGACTTTAGAAAGTATTTTCTGGATTATCATCTTGAAAAACAAAGTGTGCAAGATCTTGGGAGAGTGATTCTTATACCTTGAGAGGAAGTTTTTTAAACTTTTATAGTGTTGAAGGAAAGAATTCATACCATGTTTTAAGCTATTGTGATATTATTTATTGGTTTTTATTAATGAGGGTTTCACCTTTTTGACCAATATCTTATCACTTTCATTGATAAATGAGGGTTTTTAAATTGTTAAAAATAGAGTGAATATATTATAGGTATTGTGGGAGGGGAGATGTAAGGTTATTGGAGGGTTTATATGAATTGGGGGTATAAAAGGGGGTATTTAGTAGAAATAGGAGATATCTAGTAAAATGAGTTTTTTTTATTGAAAAGATGTATTAAGAAGAAGAGTTCAACAAATTAGGGAATTATTTATCCATATATAATGAAAATTATTTAATATCTCCCAAATTCACATGTTATTTAATATGTTCATTAAATTGAAACCCCTTGATTTCATTGAGGTTTTGGAGATACTATATCTCTTGGAAAATTTATTGTTCAAGCATTTCCAATTTAGTTTTTTTTAGTTTTCTTGATCAATCGAGTGGTCGTACATGTAATTGAATTATTTTTGACCAACTTAAACCAAATATTCTTGGATTGATCTTTTATGGAAGATAAAGGAAGAAATACTATACACCGTGTAAATTTTTTTGACTTTGAATCCATGGCATGGGTGAGTATCAATAAAAACACATTGAACCTCTTAATTTTTTTCTTATTTTCCTAGATTGTTCTGGTAGGTGTCTATAATTAAATTATTTTATATGCTTAAATAAATATAATTTGATGAAATCCTTGAGATATATAACATATGTAATGTATTGTTAAGGCATTCATTTATGTGAAGTCATCGGTTTGAAATCCTTCTACCTTTGTGTGCTATGTGAGGGTTATAATGGTTCTGAGAATTCTCGTATTATGATTTGTAATTAGATTTTTTTGACCTACATTAAATCAATATTACTTGAATTGTAACATATTTTTTTTTATTGTGACTTGGAATTGACCTGGAGTTGAAATAGACTATTGTATATTTCTATGGTGAACCATCAATCTTTTGTTTTTATGATTTGCAAGATTCAATGTTGTAGGTGGGTCGTTTTGTAGCTTCTTGTATAAACTAGTAGTAGGTAAACACTTATATAGTGTCCTACATGCATATCATTGCTTGGATGGAGGTTGTCATTGAAGCTTTGAATGTTGATGAACTCTGAGTCAAACCTCATTATGGGATACTGATGTTTGTTTTATGCCTTTGTAGACCTTCAAATATGAGTCAAATGATCAGTGCATGATGATGATGAGAACCTGATAATAACAATAATCAATCCTAGCCCGAATTTTCTGTAGAGAAATCCTACCTCCCCTGTCACATTTGACCCAGGAAATTTCCTTTCCATCGAGACGTTTGGATCTGAATACCTTCTACCTCTTCCCGTTTAGCCAGTTCAATAGCTTTCTTCATTTTTTTTTCTGAATGGAACTCTTGGAACTCTCTTCTCTAGTTGTATGTCAATATACTCCGCAAGAATATTAGGTTTTCTATAGAGCTTCGCAACTTTTTCTATAGAAATGTGAAAGAGCATATTTAGTACATCGTTTATGAATTTTTCAATTCCTTTAAAACCCCTAGCATCTATTAACAAGAAGTTGGGAAATCCAATATAGATTTTGACTTGAATCAGATTGATCTTTTTGTTAATCTCTACACCTGCAATTCCTCCATAATTCGAGATATGTAAAGCATAGATCCCTAATCATGTGTTGTAATGCCTTCAAATCTGACTCTTTTGAAGTGGCAGTGGCAAAAACTCCAAGTTTTCAAAACCCACTCACTCTGTGTTAGATGTGTATGTCATTAATTCTACTGAAAACCATACCTAAATAGCAAATTTGATAGTGGAAAAAACTTCAACACCAAATATTACTCTTCAACGCTTCAAATTTCTGAGAAAAATGGTAATGAAAAACATAAATTTGATATTGGCAATTGTTTCAACGCAACCTTCAACTTTCACAGTTCAAATTTTGAGAAAATGGGAAAGATAATTTTGCCAGTGGCTTAATACTTAGCTTTTCAGAACAAGTCCTTTTGAAACTAGAAATGCAAAGCTTGAGGATTTCAATCAGTCAACTATTGAGAAATAATAATAAAAACATCTGAGAACATGTTGCTTATGAAGATGGACAATTATTTAGTTTTTCAAAATTTTGAAGTGGGCTTCTTGTGAATATGTTAACAACAAAATATTTAATTTTTCAAATTCCTAAGAATAGGATCGAAGGATTGGCAATTCGGTTTTCAGACTTCCTTTCAGAGATACAGTTCAAAAACTAGAAAAATCTATCAACTCTCACACTTTACTTTTGAGCAGAATTTTTTTAGATAGGTTAGAGTTGAAAAATGTATGAGATTTCCGAGAGTAGTCACCTCTGAGAGTAGGTTTTTAAGTGGTGATAAAATATTGAGAACAATAAACTCTAGGAAGAGTTATCACCCTCTGTGAAAAACTCTAAGAGCAATAAATTCTGGAAATCATTTTTTTTTTAATCCTATTAAGTATTCGCTTGGAGATTTGCACTAGACGGTGCCAATAGACTAGAATGGCCTCCAATATAGACTTAATGAGTACAAGTCTCCCCGATCCATCAATTTCACCAAAAGTAAATGGAAGACTTGTTGTCATTCACTAGCATACCTATTGCTGCAAAAAGAGGTTTAGAAGTTCCTTGAGCTGATGACATTCAAAATCTGAGTAGAAACATAAGAGTATAACATCATCAACAAAAAGGAGGTTTGAGAGTTGCTCTACTCTCCCAATCCTCAAGCCTCCGATCTTATTCTACCACCCATCTTCCCCGATATCATTCCTAAGCCCTTATACTACCAAAGTATACCAAAATAAACAAGTAGGGTGAGAGTGGGCACCCCTACCTCAATGCACGAGAAGGCTTAAAAATCTCAAATCCAGAACCAATAATGAGAACAACAAAACAAAGTCGTCAAGATGCAACCAATTATACACTTTAATAGTTTCAACCCAAACCCTACCTATAAAAGGAGTAACCTAAGATACAGCCATTATACCCAATCGTAGTCCTTCGACAAGTCGAGTTTTAATATTGTTGCAGGATATGGAGTCATATTTATAAAATGCACTCCTTGGGAAATTCCAATGGCCTCATGAATGAGCCTGCCCCTTAGAAACCTGAATTTCTCATAAGAGATGATCTTTGATAAAAACCATCTTGATCTTTACAGTAATCACCTTCACAATAATTTTATACATACAATTACTTAATGAGATTGGTATAAACTCGTTAAAAGTGATTGAACAGTCTACTTTGGGGATTAGAGTGATGAACGTAGCATTATATCTACCTGGCATTTTTCCAATCAAAAGTACCTCCTCAACAACCCACAACAAATCATCTCCCACAACATGAAAGAAGTCACCAAAGAATTTTTCAATCTAGCCATCCTACCCAGGACTCCTACCTTTCTTAAACGATTTGATGATAGAGAGAAGTTCCTATTTAGACATAGGCATATAGATCATGTCATTCTCTTATTCATTTATAATTCTCAAGAAGAGACTGACTAAATTTCACATCTCCCCCATATTCGCATGTGTCGGTGCTTTAAAGATCTCTCTGAAATAATTAACACCTAATTTAGGTAGCGAAACCATGACCTTATTGCCTCCATCGTCATTCATGTCCCACTTGGTATTTTGGTTCTTTCTGAACCGAGAGAAGTCTGGAAAGTATGGAAAATTTTGGTGTTATGATCTCCTGCTTCAATCCATATAGCTCAACTCTTTAGGCAGCACTCCTCATTCTTCCGCAGTAACTCAAACTAATGTTGTTCCAAAGCTCGGTCTCCTTCCAACATGTCTTGAGAGAGGTCACCCATCCTCTACTCAACATTGAGAGCTTTCACGTCTTGTTCCACCTTTCTCAATGTTTGGTCTTTGAGCCTATGCCTTTCCACCCAATGCATCACTTTTTCCTAAACAACAATTTCGAAGTTGCCACTAACTATGCAACAATTTCGAAGTGGCCACTAACTATGCATAATTCAGGATTTCAAAATCAACCTCCACATGTTTCTAGTTATCATTTACTAGCTCTTGTAACTCTTCTATCTCTTGTCATTGATGATTGTACTTAAACAAGGCCCCTAGTTTCAAATCACCTTTCTCCAACTAGAAAAATATGGGTAAGTGGTCTGAACACCTTACTTTCACAACCCAGTTCAAAGATAATCAATTCATTGCAGTTGAGCATGATGCATAAGGACCTGATCGGTGGTTACTCCAGCACAGTTGGATAGGTTCAATGTCTACCCAACTTGCCAACTCAAATTTGTCTAGAAAAAATTTGGCTAATCTATCCTCCCAAGGAGATGGTCCCCAAATTTCATCCCTACTAATTTTCAAGTTCAAGTCCCTTCTAGTTATAATATTTTCAAATTTAAAACATTGTAAAGCACAAAACCTTTCCCAATATTGTTCCTTACCCTCATAGGGACCATACAAATTGAGCAAGGTTAGGAAAAGCCCCAAATTTCATCCCTACTAATTTTCAAGTTCAAGTCCCCTCCAGTTATAATATTTTCAAATTTAAAACATTGTAAAGCACAAAACCTTTCCCAATATTGTTCCTTACCCTCATAGGGACCATACAAATTGAGCAAGGTTAGGAAAAGCCCCAACTCCTTGCAGTGGATCTATGTACAAATTCGTGAACACATAACAAAGACATTAATGATAGAAAGGTTTGAGTTGAAACTAACAATAACCCTCTTTGAGAAGGCAACTTCATCCAAGACTATAAAAAAACACACCCGTCTCATAAACCATTTCCTCAACTCAAGCAAAATAATCTCACTAGGCCCCATTATTTCCTAAACAAATATTGTTGCAATTGTTAACGCGGAAACAACAATTACCAATAAGACAGACAATACAAATGCAAGCAACAAAGACACAGTAATTTACGTGGTTCACCCAAATGTTGGGCTACGTCCACCAAGCATAGGTATCGGTCATCTTATTATTCAGCCAATGGAGATTACAGACGGATCTCAATCCTCACACTTCTCAGTTACTTCTCAGCCTCTACGGGCATTCAATTAAATAGAAAAATCCATATTCTAATTAGAAACATCCTATTCTAATTTAGAAAAATCCATATT
>JZKD02S0022255.1:773324-790976 GCA_000966675.3 Picea glauca
ATTAGAAACATCCTATTCTAATTTAGAAAAATCCATATTCTAATTTAGATGGATTAGTTACAATGGATTATTTCTATTCACGGGTGAGTTTGTTGTCACCGTTTTCAACAAATATTACATCCAAGTGATCGAGATCATACACTCGAGGGATAGCTTTTTGGCCCTCTCTCCTGGGTCTCACATGTTTACTGACATAATTCTCATGGTGGAAATGGCTTAGAGTTCATTCCTATTGTAAGGACCCTGAGATTACTCTCATGGTGGAAATGGCTTAGAGTTCATTCCTATTGTAAGGACCATGAGATTACTCTCATGGTGGAAATGGCTTAGAGGTCATTCCTATTGTAAGGACCCTGAGATTATATGTTGTTTACTTTTACTAATTTATATTGACACCTTTTCTTGAGAATGCTTGAGAGATGATTTATGGCCTACTCTCAATGGCAGCGTCACAGAGTCACATTAGTCACATTGACAACATCAACTCCCAATTGCCGACTCACATTAGTCACATTGACAATATCAAATCCCAATGGCCGACTCACATTAGTCACATTGACAACATCAACTCCCAACCCTCTTGAGGCTCCTCACACTTACGGATACTCCTATGCTGCAAAAGGTAAGGATCCCTACCACTAAACGAGGAGGATGGGCCAGACAAAAAGGTTTTTCAGGTACTCAAGGCATATAGAGGGTAAGAACCCAAATCATTTCACAAGCCACCTCAATTTCTAACTCCACCCCATGATTCATAGGTCTATACCCGGCCACAAACCGAGTAGAAAGAGTCTTAAGGAGAGTACATTTAGACCTTATCGGGCTTGAACCAAAAGAAAACCGAAAGGGTTTGTAATTCTTACCAGGAGAGACACGTGAGATAACGGAAATTTATAACATAAATAATTTTATAAAAAATAAATTAATCTAAAAAATTAATAATTTTAGGATTACTAAAATATATTTTTTTTAAACATAAAAAGTTATAATTTTGAAAGTGAGATGATGAAAATAATTATCACAATATAAAGAATTAAAAAAAAAGGATTAACATATATTTTAATTTTTGATAAAACTATACTTTTAACCCTTATTAAAAAAACAAAAATATATAATTTAGGCTAATTTAACATATAAAATTTATAATTTTATAGAAATAAAAATATACAATTTAGCATATTTTTTAAATTTATAGTTTAATAAGAATAAATTTAGGTAATTTTACACATTGTAACTATGTAACTATTATAGATGGATATATCTGGATTCTTGTTTGCTATACTAATACACAGAGTAGTGGATTTATTAATTTTTTTTATAAAATTTTTAGAGCAAATTCAACCATCCAATTGTTGGTGAAATTGTAATTTCCCATTATTTGAATTGTAGTTTTGAACCCATAGATGGATCCAGCATCTAGAAAAACCTATGATTCACCCAAAGTCTACAAACTCAACAATTGATATCTGCAATTTTATCAATTCTTTCAAATTTCTAACCAACCTCTAAACAAAACTGATAAAAAAAAACAACCTAAAAATTCTAATATTTAAATTAAGACTACTAATATTAATATGCTACTAATTGCTTATTCCAATTCTATAATTACTTCCATTTTAAAAAGTGACTGCTGTATTTTTCTTGAACGACTCAAGTGCTACCCAGAAAAATGATTATATCCCTACATAGAATAGTTGCTTCTTTCCCCACATAACAAAGATTTAAAGGCTGAATATTCAGCCTGCTGCAAATCATTGAATACTGAAGCAATTATTAAATGCTGAAGCACTTAAAGTATAAACCGTGAACAATTCAAATCTTACAACCTATAATCCAGCTGCAACATCGTCCGAATCTAAGCGAATAATAAGCACCCTGCAGAGGTGTGAGCCGTTGGCACTTTGGATATTAAAACGTTCTGACTATGTAGTCAGTATAACATTTATTATGTAAAAAGGGAAGTAGATGCTCATAAAATCTTTTATCACGACTCATGCTGTGTCCAATTTCATCGTGGCTGATTTCTACCCTTATTTTTGTATTGTGATTTCTATCAACTTCCTTTTTTCACATAATACATATACGATCTGTTTGCAGTCGAAGGGTAGCCATAAAAAAAATTTGCAACAAACTCGTGGAATTAAAACCCTCAAAACGATTTCTGCAATTCAACAACTGTAAGCGATGAAAGATTATTTTAGTTATCAAAATGTATTTAACCTCTTCAAAACAATAGGTCCTGGTTATTATTGTTTAACAACCCAAACATTACAAGTAACATCGGAATTCGTCAATGATCTGGAAATATAACTCAATACTATTTTTTAATACAGTTAATTTTAATTTTGAAAAATAAAATAATTTAGAAATATATTTAGAAAGTTCATATATTTTTATCAATTTTTTTAAATTTTATTTTAACATTTAAATGGAATATATTTATTTTAATTAAGGTATATTTATTTTAATTAAAATATTAAAAAATAGTTTAAAAAATTCATATATTTTAACAAAAAAGATTGTCTTAATAAGATTTTTAAATTTAATCATCCTTTATATTTTAACAAAAGAGATTGTCTTAATAAGATTTGTAAGCTTAATCATCTTTTTTATTCTAATAAGGTTACTAATTTGATGGGATTTGGTCTTGAGATTTATATGAACTTTCAAAAAAAACATTTACGAATAGTGGAGATAACTTATCAAAGAAACAAATGGACAACATGTATGCCTAACCCCTAATGGCAAGTCAAACCACTTGAGTTATACACCCAACCCTGAGGGACTTAGGTGGATTTGAATTTGTGACCTCCTTTGTCATTACAACTTTCACATAATTAATTAAACTATTTGAGCTAACCCTCATTTTAGTCCTAGATGATTTTTGTCTGTATGCTTATTATGTGTTTGCATTGTTGGGATGACAACCATTCTTATTATGTGTTTGCATTGTTGGGGATGACAACCATTCTTATTGTATGTTAGTTTAACTATTTATGAAAATGTATAAGTATGCAATGCAATGACAACACTTGTATTTATTTTTCTTTAGCAATGTATGTCACAATGATATGTATGCCTATTCTTAAAAGTAAATTTGTTCATTAGCATCCAAATTTACAATATAAATTATTGAAATCCAAATACATGGTGTTATGATTAGACATTGACACTTTTGGAATTTAAACTCACAATTTCAAAATCAAAATCAACACTTTTAGAATCCAAATTCATACTTTCAAAACCAAAATTCACATTTTCATAACCAAATTTATAGTCTAAAACCCTAACTATTTATACTTTAGTAATTCAATTTTTCACTTTGAGAACACCAATATCCACACTTTCTAAAAAATTAATCACACTATTGAATTTTAATTCTAACTTATAAAACCAAATTTTATGAAATAATCATTGGAAGAGTAAACTAGATCATACATTTATATTCTTCACATATTAATGGGTAGTCATGATACAAATTGACTTAATGAGATGTATGAAAGGTAATTATGGTTTGTTCAATCAAAACATCATAGAAGTCAACATACCTAGGATCTAATTCACTTGATTCATGTTCACATTCAAATTCAATGATAGAAAAAATTGACATAATCCACTATTAGGTTTGAATGTGTGTGTGTGAGGCCCTGTTGAATGATTGTAACATGTATATTCTATGAAGGAATATAAACATTTTTTTTCTACAGGAATGTGTCTGTGTGTGTGTGGTCTAGCATCAACTTTAAAGGGGGTATCGTGACATGCATCAACTTTGCATCAACTCTTTGTCAATTTTGCATCACCTATTCCTGCACATGCTTTAGTACGCACCATATTAGTGATGAAGAATACTATTAGGAAAAAAAATTCAAATAGCATAAAAACATCAGAATAAGTAGTCCATGCCTTGAAAAGGAGATAATTTCAAATATTAAGCCTCTTCGAGGAGGAAACCTCTTTATACACCACATAAATTCACAAATACAAAATGATTCTAATTGGAAAGGTCTCCTTGGTATATATATGAGACTAGGAGGTACAATTACAACTAATGGACCCAAGACGACATAAATAAAATAACAATACGAATGTAATATGCCCTAAATAAGGGGTAATGTGCCACTATTTAGGGCTTAACATGCCCCTCCCCTTCAAATAAGTGTTGTCCGCAATGCTTGAGTAATTTTGGATGCTTCTGTATAAAAGAATCATTTTCCCAAGTGGAATATTCAACATGTAGTTTCTTCCACTTAATGAGATACTCCAAAATGGATCTATTCCTCAACTGGTAATTTTTTTTATCAGTGATAGTGTTATTGGATAAATCGGTGAATGCAGACATAAACTGATCTCCCTAGATCCACCTAGATCTAGAACAAAACAAGACAGGACATGGCGCTTTCCCTAATCTTAATCATAAAATTTACTATCAAAGAAGAGATGGGTGACAAACCTTCGAATATCGCTTCGTTATATCTTTGTTGTCCCTGCTTCGCTCCAGTTCTCTTGTGCAATTAGATCTGCGATGACACAAACCAACCAAAGTGAAAGAAACAATAGTATATTCAATGAAAACTTAAACATGTGATCAAGGAGTCATGTAATAAAATGAGAATGATTTTATGGGAAAGAAACATGCCACTGTATTATATTAAGTAAAAGTGGAAGATACAACCAAACCACCTTGATGTTGCAAGGTTCCCTTTTAGTGGCCCTTTGCTCCAACACACACACTTGCCTCAAACTTGCATGAAGATGACCCACAATAGCTTGATGGAAAAATGGAGACCTCAGTCATCAATTGAAATAGAGTTCCTCATACAATCTTTAGCTTATTCCTTCATAAATTCTTTACTTGGTCTTGCTTGATTTTTTCTTAACCTTTTCCATGAGAAATCCATCATTATATAGGAGAAGGAGAGATGGTTAAAGAGATTAGGATGATCCCACCAAATCAGAGAAGCCAGTAGGATCCCAACCATACAGATGCCACCTCATATTCTAGAAGATTTCATTCTAGAACCTTCATGAACTTTGTTCTTTCCTTAGTCTTCAAACACTGCCACACCCCGTCTCTACAGTAGCCCGCGGAAACCCCGTAAACCAGGTTTAGGACAGCCTGAGGAAATCAGGCATTTCTACACCATGTCTTATGTCTATCCTACGACGTCATTCTAAAAACAAGTTTTGTAGAGGGAGAAACCAGTCACTTTTCTCATGAGAAAGATTCTTTTGGGAGCCTGGACACATGCTTGTAGAAACATCACCAGGGTGACCAAAATAATGTGTAACAGAATTCCCCCCAAAGTATGAGGCTGGAACTCGTGACAACTGAAATACTTTGTAAAATGCATGTGTGTGTCGGGAACAAAGAGTGCACCAATCGGGAACCTACAAACAACCAAGCATTTGTGCAATATTATACCATTTCTGAGTTAGGAATTCCCATTCTCAGACTACAAGTTATTTAAATCATAAATGTCAGTCATGGCCACCAATCATACACTATAGATCCATGTCACCAAGATTCTACATAGCCACCAGGAATACACTGTTGATCTATTCTCTAGAAAGATTAAAATTTGACATAGCCATGAGACGTACAAAGTGGATCTATGAGTCAATACAAATCATAAATACTCCATCGCAACCTGGACCAAAATGGTGAGGTCTAGGGTCTTCAATCCCATCATCCGTAAGTACAAATCTATCGATGTGATTACATGTGTTGAAGTCGAACATGGTAGAAACCACTTGATTAACGATCATTGATGAAAATCGTTAACAAGTGCGAGGGAAAATCATCATTGATGTCAATGACTCCCAAGGTACCTCAGTACAATCCATCGAATGTGAATAAATGAGCTGAAGTCGAACACTCAATGATATCTCTCGATCAGGGACCAATGATGTGAATCCACTGTCGAAAGCAAAGAAACCTACCATTGAGGCATGTAGGCTCTAAGGTACTAAATGATTTCTAAGTCTTGTTCTCGGATGATGAGTTGAGGTCGACAGGAAAAGACTCGTCATGGGAGGGTATTGATGTATCCCCCATCAATGACGCAAAATAAGTAACATATTTAGGGTAGATCAAAGTATGAAAATGATTTGAAACTGACACGAGGAAGGCCCACATGGTAGGAATTGATAACTACAGATAGTCGACTCAATAGAGGGCTTGTGAAAGGTTGGACTTTTCTTGACCATATGAATGAAACGACAATGGTCTTGGCAGTATTGACTCAAAGATGACCCAAGATATGAACCTCCAGAAGGTCAAACAAGAGATAAATGGATTTCCCAACCTGGGTTCAATGATGAAGGGGGTGTCATGTTCAAGAGTGACTATTACTGCCACTAACACAAATACAGAGACACATTTCTTTCCCAAATTTTTCCCCAGCATTTCTGGCGAGTACCTCTTTATTTTTACGCAATCTTGAGGAGGATAACATATGCTTGTTGATGTAAGCTCATCCTTCAGATGAGTCTCTCAGAGTATGTTTAACGAACCCTAAGAAGTAGTAGTTCAATACCATATGGGTCTTTTGATACTTGTTTAACGAGTCCAAAGAGAGAAAAATCGAGGGTTTTTCATATTTAGAGAGTCTAAAAAACACTTAAAGAGAACTCTCTCAGTTCCTTTTTCGTAAATTAGTTTAATAAGACCGAAAAAGTGATAAACTATTGCCCATCAAACATTTTCTTCAAATACTTTTACGAGCACGAAAAGAACAAGGTCGCTCGACAATATTTTTGTTTTTACGGAGCATGAAAAGAGCTTAAACGATACTCCATGAGTTTCGCTTTTCGTGTTACCATGACAAGTACGAAAAGACGACAAAGACTGAGCTCGAGGTTTTTCCTGAAAAACCTAAAAGGTATTTGTGCATGTGACAAATGTAAAAAACAAATTAAGAAAAGTATTTGTATTTCATCGTTCAGGCCCTAAGATCATTCACCTGCAAAAAAATTACAAAACTCACAATAACGTAAGAACATTAGGTTTTAGATAAATTGAATAAAATAATACAAAATATCAATGAAAAAGTAAAAAGTGAACAAATATAGGTGAAAACTCTTTTTTACCATTCCATTGTCATTTTAACCATAACTTGTCCAGAAAACCCCTTTTTACCTCAAACTTCCTATGTCGATTGCGGGAGATACGGGAAACTATTCGACGAATGACTTTTGCCAAAAAGGTAATCTCCTTGTCCTATATCTTTTCCGTGGATTAATTTTATTTTTCACTGGTTAAAAAAATATCTTTTGAGTCGGTTTTTAGGCTGGTAGGTGCGCACAAGAGCCATCATAGGTGGCATATATTGGGCCCTGCGAAAACCATAGGTTTCTGCAGGCGGCCTTCAGTTCACCTGCGGAAGTTCCGCACTATGAAAAAACTCCACCGGTGGAGGGAAAAACTCAAAATTTTGTACGCATATGTAACCAATAAAATTTACCAAGGACATGAAATAAAGATGCTAACTTTCTTCTTATGGATCCACTGTAGGTTTTTTCCATCAGAATGTTGGAGTGGAGGGAAAGAGAACACGAGGATGATTATTTTGTCGTCGGGAATGACCCGGGCAGAGTTAACATCCTCCGGCAATGTAGGCTCCTGAATTTCTTCAAGATCCAGGGCATGAGGGCCCAACTGAGGTTTCTTGAGTACTTAGTCCACATGTGGGATGTTGATCAAAAGTTTTTTCATGTGGGAGCCCACATACTCTCTCTATATATCGAGGATATCTATTTTTTGACGAGGTTATCACACCATGGATACCATGTGACTTTGAAAGGCGGAAGAGGGGGCGGTTTATCGATGAGTGAGTATGTCCGTCGGTCTTGTGATCTCGATGCTGAGAGACGTAAGGGTAAGATTTCCATTAGGGGTGTACAGGATTTACCCCTACGGACTATCATCTTCACTATCTCACACATGGCAGGAGTGCATATCCTCACATGGCCCTCGAGAGTTACTTATAGTATGCAGTGGAGTGCATGGAGCCTCAGGTATTTAACTGGTTTGATGGGGTTCTTCGTAGTATGAAGAAACAGCTGACAAAGTGCAAGAAAGGTGACCTGAAACAATTCAGGTACGGATCCATTTTAGTGTCCTTCTTTCTTGAGAGGGTTCCTCACTTGCGCTTACAGGTAGAGTGGGGCCTATCAGCCCCACGACATCCAAGGATGAAAAGATGGTGCGACCTCATGGCTCGGCATGTGATGGGCCCCATCGTCAAATACAATGTTGTGTTATTTGACTGGTTGAGGCCTCAGTTACTGATGGTAGACGATTATGTGTATATTGGCTTGGATTTCATAGGCGGCCCGTATTTGGTTCTACCTGAAGATTCTCAGTGGGGGGATTTATGTACATTTTTGGTTTTATAATGTTTTTTGTAAATTTTGAAATATGAAATGTTTTTTATGTTTTTAATCTGAGGACTGATAAAAAACTCTTTGACAACACAGATGTAGGGTGCCATCGGCCTCCAGGTACATTCCTCATTCAGAGACGAGGGGAAGCAACCGATGTGGCAATATGGGATGTTGGTTACTACGAGGCGATCGAGTAGAACCTGGTGGGGTTGATAGCAGATGTCCCAGATATCTCTATTGATGAGATCCCGAGACATTATCAACATCATACTGTGGGCGTATCTGGTTCTATTACTCGACTGCTTCATAGGGTAGCACGAGCAGTTGTGTATAAGCGTGAGCGACATCCTTGATGATATTTTGTAAATGAAGCCATGTGCTTTACCTTTTGATATTTTGGTCTTTGGACAAAACACTTTTTATAAAAACTTTTATCGTTATATATAAATGAGGCATATATCGACTTACTTTGCTTTATATACAAAATGTGATTGGATTTATAAATGTCTCAAATGTCTGTCTAACACATAGTTATCTAATGCATCTATTAATGTATTTAGACATTTAGGAATGTGTTGATATTTAATATAATCAAAATAACATTCCAAGAGGCAAATTCGTAAATATACCCTTAACAAAGTAGGACACTGGATAGCATAGACATTACTTAACTATAGTACTACTAGCTACGAATCGATTTGTACGACAAGGTGATGGATTCCAAGTGAAATAGCATCGGTCAACAATTCGATGACTGCACTATATTCTGCGATATTGTTAGTTGCACGATCAAGGAAGACACCATGTAGATTGATTAATTTGTTCGTATGTGCCTAGATTTACCAAGCAGCAGATGCTAAGTTCTGAGTACTATGACTAGCACCTTCAGTGAACCCAATGTAGGGTAGCGAAGACATCAACATCTAGAAACCAAGCACAATGCAAAGTAAGTAGGGGTCGATACCAAATAACGAAAAAGGAGACAAAAGTAGCACACAAGAGTATGATACAGTAAAAATACAAGAACTCATGCAAATATAACCTAATCATAGTACTTCTTCAAGGAAAGCCCATTTCTGGGTTCACTCAAAGGAATTCCATCGTAATCCACTAACTCATAAGCTCCCTTCTCCAACACTCGTTTGACGATATAAGGTCCTCACCACATAGCCTCAAATTTTCCGGCCCCTAGTAAATAATGATCTTGTTCGTAGAGGAGAACTAGATCACCTTCAGAGAAAACATGTGGCTTGACATGTTTGTCGTATTAGGTTTTGACATGAATTTTCTGAGCTTCAATAACCAGTGTGGCATCATGACGGGTTTCATCTAATTGCATCAGGTACAATAGATATTCCTCTTCAACAGGGGTGTTGGGAAGAAGTTCAACGACTAGCTTCAAAGATGGTATGTCACATTCAATCAGCAAGACAACTTCGATACCATACACTAATTGGAAAGGCGTAAATCCCGTGGTATACTTCACATATGTCCAATAGGCCCATAATGCTGAAAACAACATCGTGTGCCAACTTGTCTTATGAATTCCTATTATCCATCGAAGCATAGTAATAAGAACTTTGTTTATCACTTCAACCTGGCCATTGGCCTATGGATAGTAGGGGGTTGAGTTTTCATGCCTAAGACCCAACTTTTCGGTAAGATCAGACATCATGAAATTTTGAAAATGGATATCGTGATCAGTGACGATAGATTGTAGGATTCCAAATCGAGTGATGATATGATTGAATATGAACAGGGCTGCAATTTTTCCAGTATTATTGAATGTAGGCATCGCCTAGGCCCATTTAGTGAAATAATCCACGACTACGATGATGTATCCATGCCCCCCGGTCAAGTGAGGGTTACATGTCATGAAGTCAATGCCCCATTTTGCAAAAGGACCAACAAAAACTATAGGATGTAAAGGACCAAGATGAGATCTTATGTTTTTATTATACGTTTGACAAGCATGACACTTCTAGACGACAGTAATACAATCTTTTAAAAAAGAAGGCCAGAAGTACCATGCTCGTAGGATATTTTGGGTAGGGGCATACCCATACATATGGCCACCACATGTTCCAGAGTGATAGTCATTCAAAGCTTTCTCATCCTCATCATAGGTGAGAAAGCGTCGGAAAATAGAGTCAACACCACGGCGATAAAGAGTGTCACCAAGAATTATGTATTGATAGGATTGATATCGTATACGACGACAGTCTGTGCTAGAAAGGTCGGGCTAGAAAGTTTGATTCTAGAGATAGATGATAATATCTCTGTACCAAGCATCATCAGAATTGATCAGAAAAAGGGATTCATCGGGAAAGGAATCCTCTGCCATGTTTTTTGTCTCATTGGAGGGAAAGTCACATATAATTTCGACGAAAACCAATGATTTCTTAGACTGGCCAACTTCTACTAATGGTTCATGTTTGGATTCTCCCATATTGCATGGGCCCTCAGCCAAGTGACCAAGGGCAGTGGAAAGGAAAATTTTGTGTGGGGGAAGGAACAACAATGAGCATTTAATGATCTGAACCATCGCTTTTGCTCAGCTCCAGTACTCTCCTTTCTCAATCTGCAACAATCGTTCGAGATTGAGACTAATGCATATGACTATAATGTAGGTGCAGTTCTCACTCATTATGGTCATCTGGTGGCATACCATAGTGAGACACTCTCATATATTGTCTGGAAATACCACACCTATGACAAGGAAATGTATTCCATTGTACAAGCTCGTTGTTAATAGAAACATTACATTATAGGAAAGGAGACGATCATCCACATTGATCACAAGCCTCTGTAGTTATTAAAAACACAAGGGAAATTGCAGAACAACCTCCATCATAAGTGGTCCACCTACCTACAGCAGTTCCATATCAACATCAAGTATAAGATAGGGAGCACAAATCATGTTGTTGAATTGCTCAGTCGACCTCCCATGGATGCACTCACCACTGTGTTCCATTCTTGTGTACATGAGGCATCTGAGTGGCCCCAAATTTATCAACAAGATATCAACTTCCCCACCACCTATCAGCTCTTAGGTACAGGTGCGAATGTCACTAATTTTCACATTCAATACAGAATGTTATTCCATCTGGGCCATCTTTGTGTTCCTACAAGCAAGTGAGAAAATATGATTTGGGGATCCCACTACATTTGGATGGAAGGACATTTTGGCATGGAGAAAACTGTGGCCATTCTATAGAAACATTTTTATTGGCCAAAACTTCGACAAGACGTGAGCAGTATATCAGATCTTGCATTGCCTATGCATTTTCCAAACCATACATCAATAAGAAAGGATTATAAAACCCTCTTCCTAATCTCGAGAAGCCTTGGGAATCCATCTCGATGGATTACATTTCTGGCCTTATGTCCACCAAGAAAGGCAATGATTGTGTATTTGTGGTCGTTTATTAGTTTTCAAAGATGGTTATTCTCACAGCCTGAAATAAGAATATCACAATGGCAGATACTGCCAAGCTCTTCTTCGAACGAGTGTCGATCCATTTTGGGATACCAAATACCATCATCTTTTATCGAGATTGGAGATTCCTCGACACATTTTATTTGAGTCTCTAGTCACTATTGGACACCAAGCTCACTAAATCCACTGCTTTCCACCCCCAAATAGACAACCAAACAGAGGTCGTCAATCGGATGATTGTGAAAATATTTCGCATGTACAACTCTAAGAATCCATGTACATGGGATGAGAGTCTCCTCTATGTTTAGAACAACTACAACAAGGCTCTCCATATCTCCATTGACCATAGCCCATTTCATATGGGGCTAGGATTTCAACCCTTGGGTCCCATTGATTTTTCACTACCTCTTGGAACCACATAGACATACTCTTCCCATGTTCAGTATGAGATTGACAAAGACACCATATTAATTGAGAGAATTCAACACATTCACCAATAGGTCCATGAAATTTTGTAGAAATCCAATGCTAAGTACAATCAACGCCATGATCAACATAGGGTACCGCACCAGTTTCAAGTTGGAGACAAATTCTAGTTACATTTGTAGAAGGAGCGTTTTATAGGGCCCCATTGGATGCTTTGCCCCTTCGCTATGGTCCTTACACTATCACGAAGGCTATGTGTAGAAATTATTTTGAGCTCAACACTCCACCCTTCCTTGGCTTGCACCTAGTATTCAATGTAGACCTCCTTTGGCCATATCTTCCACCATTATTGGACACTTCAGAGATCGCAGAACAATTGAAACCAACATATCTCAACCCTGACTGCATGGAACAAACATCCACTGATCAGATAGTGGACACACAGGTGAAGGGAAATCGGCAATAGAGGATCCATCTTTATTGGGTTGTCAAGGTAGGGAAGCTCTTACACAAAGTAAAGTGGCTCACATGGGGCCAAATTCAACATACATTTCCTCACCTAATGGGGGGACTCAATGAAGTAGCGAACATTCCTTCCTAAGGGGGTAGGACTGATCCAGGTGGATATTAGTTGCCACCCACCTATTCCAACTAACTCCTCTTGACAATTTTTAGTTCAACACAACCTTCTGTACTTATTTCTAATTGTGGGTTATATGCTTCTGGGGATGTCTGAAGCCATACAAATCTTCCAGGTGGATACTGGTGGCCTCCCACCTAATCCAACGTGCTTTATTTTCTATGTTTTCATGTGAGCACATCGTGTTGTACTTCCTGGGTCGTTTTGGGGCCCTTAACAATTTTTTTTTGTCTCTCCAAATTCAAACTATAAACGAAGTCAGAGTTTGATGGTAAAATTCATAGTTCTCTAAAATACCTTTCCAATGGGCTATCATGCGCTTAAAACGGAGGTTGTATGCAAAAGTTATGACCCCAGGAAGTTGAGGTACCAACTTACCCATAACGGCCCACATAATTTTTTGTGTTTCATCTCCTAGGGTTAGGTTTTTGGATTTATAGGGTTTTGAAAATCATGATTAATATCAAAAATGCCTATGGACCCTCATTGTAATCATTCTTCTCAGAAGACTGCATGTAGAAACCACATCTCTTCTCAGAGATAGCTACCACCATTCGAGGAAGTGTTTCAATTATGCATTTTTACAGTTTCATCCTATTCATTTATTCAATAGAAGATATTGTTCACTATACATATGTGTTGTTCTTCATATCTCTGTGTTTATTGTATTCATTATTTTAGTCAATTCATTCTGCTCCTAAATCTGGATCATCGGGTTAGATAATGGAGGAAAATACACCTCAAATGAATTTGGAAGCTTCTATAGAGATGTTTGGATTGAGAAGGAGCTCACCAATCCCTATAATCCTCAACAAAATGGTGTAGAAGAAAGAAAGAATGGAACAGTAATGGAAGCAGTGAAGACTGTGATCCACAATCAAGATCTTCCATTGCACTTATGGGTTGAAGCAGCAAGAAAAATAGTTTATATCCAAAATCGATTATCCCATAGTGCACTTGGATTCAAAACCCTGTTGGCAGCCAGGTTGTATTTTTATTTTTTTCTTATAAGCTGCCTACACAAGGGTTTCGAACCCTCAATACTCATCGCAATTCTTTAAACGAAATGACACTATTATCATTTGCTTTCGCATACCTGCCTTTCATTTTCATTTTTCATGACTGCAAGCGTGAAAACCTTGAGTTGGAAGTCATGTTGATGGCATTAAAATAATCTTTGGATTATTACAGATATTTTTGTTTATGTCGTCATGATTCTTTTACATCCAACTCACTACTGATCATACATTCATCAAAACACCAAGCCTTTACTCACTTTGCATTTGATTTTTGTTAATGTGGTTTCATTATAAGTTCGTGATGCAATGATATTCTGGTGTCTTTGATTGAATCCTTGTTACAATGGTGATATGATATTCTGTTGTCTTTGATCAAATTCCTTGGTGCAATGATTTCATGATAACGCATTAACATTGTGATTAAACCCATGGTGCAATGGTCGATGTAGTGATTTCTTTAAATCATACAAACACTATTGTTGATTTAATATATGGACCAATTGTTGGTTATGAACACTATGGTTTTCAAATGGTTATTTGATATTTCATTTGGTCAAAATATTTTGGTTACGAATGTTATGGCTTTCGATGAGTATGTGAGTAGTCCATTTGATAATTGGTTTACAATGTTTTGATTGTGATTTGAATGAGGTCATTACCAAGGCACCATCGGTTGTACATGCCAACATGAATGTTTTGCATGGTTTCAACCCACTCCACCACCCTCGCACGCCTATGCATTAACGTCTACCTTGCACCTGAGGCTACCTTTGTTTGTTTTGGGAAAACCTATAGGAATTTAGTCATGTGTCTGCCAAAGCAACCCCCTCACCGATTACCTTGTTGACCGTGTGTTGTCTCTTATGGCTCCTGTAGTGTGGATAGAACCTAATGGCATCCAAACGCTGTTGTTATTTGATAACGCTCATGAGGACCTGGAGAGTAATGGCTGGTTAGTTTTCATTCAAAAATTGGAGGGTTTCAACCTCACGGTCGCTCAGTAATTTGCCCTCACATTCGATGGATGCAGGGCCAAAGTTGGAGACATCCAACTCAAATTAAACGAAGAATTCCTCAGCTCAGCCACTGGTTTGCCAGCCAAGGGGAAGAGATGGTTTAAGAATTCGAAGGTGGATGAAGTGACATGGTCATTCCTGTTTACCTCGAGGAAAATTATCAGTTGTGACAAAGGTATGCCAGTCACAACCCTTAAGTCTCGATGGCATGATTTATTGGCCATTGTTAAGCAATTCGTAACTTGCGAAGGTAGATATGGTTTAGTGTTCCTTTACCATCTTCGGATGCTTATGAATTTCATAGATTTCCCTTTGAATATGCCTCATTACCTCCTTCACAGTCTGTATAAAATGGCTAAAAGATTCAAGAGGGAAAAGGCTAACTCCAGCCTCTTCCATCACTGTTTGATTAAAATCGTTATTGATCATCATTTGAGGTTGAGTGGTGACTATTGGGAAGTTTTCTTATTGAGGAATGACTTTGCCACTACTGAATGTGGTCCAGTAGACAAGACTGTGGTCACCGAAACCCTTGTCGGGCCTTTCATGCCACATCCTACCCTCCTATCCGTTGTCAAACCCTCGACCTACCCCAACGCTGACCTACCAGACACCCTGTCTGACCCATGTTCGAAATACAATGCTAAGACTGTTAAGAGGCCTGCAAGAAAAAAGGGAAAATGTAAGACTGATATCAATAGCAAAGGTAAGAAGGTTGCATGTTGGGTATCTAGGTGCACTCGTAATAAGCCCAAACAAAACACAGACCAAAAGCCTATTGTTTTGAGTGAAGATTTGGATTCTGAGATTGAGCGATTTCTGACCGAGGAGTACCCATACTCTCACGACCTCTATTCTATCGAACCCTATGACTACGTATCCAACCTCCCACCATGCCTTAAGGATGATCCTAACTTCCCCGGGATCAAGTTTGATAGTGGAACCCCTGGTATTTTAAAAGATCCTTTACCTACAGTGACTCGGCCTGATCAACCACAGTGTGATGAATGCAATTCATGGCTCCAACAATACTATACAGATGTCCCTCTGTTGCAATCCAAAATTAAGTCCTTGGACGACCGAGTGACTATGTTGTCTAAGGAAAATGATAGATTTCAAGCAAACGACAAGAGGCAAAATACCACAGGCTCTATCATGTTCAGAAATGTTGAGGCAGCCACTGCCATTGTAAATTTAGAGTTAGCCTGACTGAATCGTATCCCTACAGCCAAGGTATGTTATTTCAACATTGATTTTAGAATGATTTGTTTTGAATTAACGTAAGAGATTCTGTTGGTTTTGAATTAGCATGAACGATTTTGTTTTCTTTGAATTAGTATAAAAGATTTGTTTGATAAATTCAATATAGTTATGTTTTGATTGAATTGATTCAATACGATCTTGTTTGTTTCGAATTAGCATAACGATTTTGGTTTTTTTTGAATTAGTAATAAAAGATTTGTGTGATATATCGCATACACTTATGTTACCATTGGATTAATTTAATATGATTTTGTTTGTAAATATGACCAGCTACAGAATCGTGAGATTCTGTAACTAGTCATAAAATTTGAATTTCTATCGATTTTACAATTAAACACTATCTGAAATTGTTATTTTTTTTCCATCCATAGGTACACACAAATTTCAATGGGAATTGGATCGATTATGGAAATTTTAGAACATGCTTTTGTTACACAATTTTGGGATTAGATTGTTAGTCTTAGGCAAAAATAGGAATCTAGGAGATTGTTCCCATATTTTTGCAAACAGTTTTGATATTTTCCACAGGGGATGTTTCATCATGTGGCCTTTATATACTCATTATTTTTGTAAACAACCCATCACTGTTGGGATAACAGAGACTATAGAATTATGATTATATAGACTTGAATGAAAGTGGATGTTTTGTAACAGCTTTAGCTTTCAATTTATCATACTTTTGTTCAAGTTTCGTGCATTTTAATTTGTAATCAAATTATTGACTACTTTAGATATCAAGATTTGTTACAGGTTGATGCGATATGATTTAAATTCTGTCCATATTTGGTGTATCTCATTTTACTTACAACAATTACTCTATTTTAATTTAATGAAAAGAAGGTTTATCTTCTTTGTTAAATGAACAGCTATGTACAAATCTTTGCAGAGGGATTTATCTTGATGTGATTGTTTGTAAATTATAAAATTGTTGTTGCCATATCCTTTATCTGTTCCGTCGTTAGCAATTCTAAAGCGTGGTTGCTTCGTGTTTACACAAAGTATTGGAGGATATGATGCGGGTTTACCTCATCAAATAATGAACGCAAATGCTTATGCACAGGACAAGTAGGAGGCGATAATTTCAGGTTTGTCTGTTATTTTATTTTAAATAGTTAAATTAATATAAGGATTCACTGTAGTTTAGAAAGACAGATAATATAGATTGTTGTTTTTATTACTCAGTTAGATAGCTATCATTTCATCTCTATAGTTCAGATTTACAGTTAGGATTGTTATGTTATTGCTTAGCTTAAATAGTTGTCATTTTATTTCTGTCTCATAAAAATTATAAAAATAAAAAATTATAGCTTCACTATCGTAAGATAATTTACATATGATTTTTGCATATTTCAATCAAAATTTGCATCTTGTAAATTCTGTACATATATAATTGTGATTTAATTGTATTGGTAGCTGAACATTTAATAAGTAGAATTATTGTTTTATAACATTAGTTAGTAA